>JAJKFI010000038.1:3005708-3027219 GCA_029204185.1 Lerista edwardsae
TGTGTGTGTGTGTGTGTGTGTGTGTGTGTGTGTGTGTGTGTGTGTGTTGGGCAGGGCCAGGGTGCAGGATGTGAAACAAGCTGCACATCTGAAAGGCCCAATTCTACACACTGTTGCACTGCCTATGGGTAGGGTTACCAGATACAAACTGAGACAAAGTGCCTATAACTTTAATCATTGTATAGAAGAGGGAATTTTGGCAGGTGCAGCTCAACATGGCAGGGTTTCAAAAGCTGCACCTACCACAATTCCCTCTTCTATACCATGGTTCTATACAATGGCACTCTGTCCCGGTTTGTATCTGGTAACCCTGCCTATAGGGGTGTTTTGAGGTTGACTGCATGAAATGCTGTGCTGCACTGCTTTACTCACTCCTCCCTCAACTGTTTTGGTTTTTCTTTTTTTTTGGGGGGGGGGGGAGGCGCTAGGGAATTCCTCCTCATGCTTTAATCACTGCCTAGCCCTAGACTCTAGTCTGTTTTTCTGACATTCTGGTCTTATGCTCCCAGGCTTTGCAAGATGTATAGCCCTCACCAGTGATGTCATTCAGGGGGATTGGACCAGAACGGGCGTTCCGGATCCTAACGGGCTCCATGGCTGGTTCCGGGTTCCCGACAAGTGCCAATCAAAAGTGAGTTCCTGTTCCTAAATCATTTGAATGACACCACTGGCCCTCACCGAGATTTGGGGGGCTCCTTTTTCTCCTAAAGCACGGATTTTCAACCACTGTGCCATGGCTCTTTGGTGTGCTGTGAAAGGTCTGCAGTGTGCCATGGAAGTTTGGAGCACAGCAATTGAAAATAGCTAAAAACTCTTCTAGGTTCTTTGGCTCAGTTTCTTGGGTAACAGCCTGCAGTAATGAATTACCTGTTCCTCTTCCTCCACTGGCAAAGCCAGCAGAGGGAAAGGAAAGACAATTTGTGACTACTAACTGTTGCCCTAGAAACCAGGGGGTGGCTGTGCCTATGCAGTTAGATAGGGAATTATTGAAGCCTAGGGGGCGGGCTTAGCGGCCATGTTGGTACGTCCAAAACATTGCTCATTCCAAGCATTTCAGATTGGTTTTCGCGTGATGTTTAGGGCTGAATCGTTTACTCCTGAAGTAAAAACTTACGAAAATAACGATGTGTGATCGTGGAGAAACATCATTGGTAACCTTATTATGAGTTAATATGCAATTCCAAGGTTTAATTCCGCGTAATTATATTACTGAACATACCGGACGAAATGCCGCTTGCTGTCTATTTAAACTCGGATTGCACTGTTTTGACAGACTTATTTTTTGAAATCTACACAAGCAGAAATAAAACGGCCATGCCCCATTAAAAAAATGTCTGTTAATGTTCAGAATTTCGAAAATATTACCGGTCGTTTTATTGAGCCGATGTAATGTGAATACATGAATCTTTCTGTGGAAATTAAATCCCATTTTGCGTTCAGCGATTCGCACACCCGTATGCAGAACATGCAGGCATGCTTAAAGACATTGAAATTAACTTTTACACGCGTGCCGTGCGAGCGAGAGAGCCCCTCCGGCGGCAATCCTCGTCGTTCGCGGCGCTTATCTGAGTCAGCCATTTTTGTAAGTCCTCGGCTTCAAGAATGTGACGTCATGGCTTATCCAGTCATCTAACATCCTTGCTAGAAACAGAGCCGGAAAACCCGGAAGTCTCCCAGAAGCCGGAAGTGACATCATAAGAGGCAAAGACCATAGAGGCCAGTGTGCTGTGGGGAGAAAAACACTGAAAATTGGAGACCTGATGTCATTCTGCAAGCCAAGAGTACCCCAAAGTCTGCAGAAACTATGAAAATAGTTTTTCTCTACCCTTCCTATGTTTTATTTGCTGACGTAACTTCTATGGTATTTTTATTGTGTTTTATTGCTGTATGTTCTGGGGAAGCAGGGAGCTGATGGCATGATATAAATTGAGGAACAAGATGCAAGGTATTTTATTGTCATTATACATGAACGTACAACGAAATTTTGAAGCACTCCAGGACACGGACCCACATCATCTACCCATACACTCAACCCACCCACATCTACCCATATAAATATCTAAAATAAGTATCTAAGACAGTGGTCAGGGAACAGGGGTAAATTACCCCAAATGGGGTAAAAATGAAATTCCTGGGGGTAACGGACGGTCGTGCTGCCGAGACACAGCCGGGCTTGCATATGAATCTATATGCATGCCCGGCTGTGTCTTGGCAGCGCGACCGTCCATTACCCCCGTTCCGGTTCCGTCGCTGGCTGGCTGGCTTTGTTTTGTTTTGTTTGTTTTGCTCCGCCCTTTACAACTTCATATTTACATAGCATTAATTAAGCTCATTAATTAATCAAATAAAAAGCAATGGGTTCCAATATGTAATTTTTTTTCTTTTGTTGGGGGGGGGGGGGTAACGTTGGCGTATCCAAATATATTTTGGGGTAAAAGGTAAAAAAGTTCCCTGACCCCTGATCTAAGATATCTAACGGATGAACAAACGGATGAAACTAGGACCCCGAGGGAGCAATGAACATACAAAATTGCCTAGTACCAAATCAGGCCACCTGCCCCTGCCAAGTATTATCTAATTGGCAGTTGCTCTTAGCTTTCAGAGCAGCTTAGATCAGAACAGGGCTAGGATTTGAGGGCACCAAATCAGCACAGTTGACTCTAGAGAAGCGCAATGTGATAGAATGAGGTGGAGCTGCCCAGACCTCAGACAGCAACGGTGGGCATTAGTCTTTATATGGGCCTTAGACCAGTGGTTTCCAAACTGTGGGTTGGGACCCACCAGTGGGTCGCAAGTCAATTTCAGGTAGGTAATGAAGTACCTACCACAGTCACCATTGGGAAAATATGGGAAGATAGGACATAAGAACACAAGAAGAGCCCCACTGGATCAGGCCAAAGGCCTATCTAGTCCAGCTTCCTGTATCTCACAGTGGCCCACCAGGTGCCTAAGAGAGTTCAGTAGAAAACAAGATGCTTGCATCCTGTTGCCACTCCCTTGCAACTGGCATTCTGAACAGAGGTGTCATCCAGGCGGAACGGCCCGGTACGCCGTTCCGCTAGTTCTGCGGAGGGCCCGGGCCGCGCCGCCTCTCCAGAGGACGAGCGAGCTGCTGCTGGGCCCGCCCTACCTCCCTTGCATCCTGAATCACTCTAAAATGGAGCGATTCCGGCGCAGTGAGGCTTGGGGAGGCATGGCAGCCCTCCGCTTCCTGGCGTGCCCAGATGACATCACTGATTCTGAAGTAGCCAAGAAGGTTATAGTAACAGGAGGCGACATGATGTCATTTTCTTGAAGCCACATGGGTCAACCAATATGGTTGACTCAGATCATTGCCGCCGAGGAGGATTGCCGCAAATTCATGAATAAAAATCTCCCTGCACGTGTGTAAAAGTTAATTTCAATCTCTTTAATCATGCCTGTGTGTTCTGCATACGGGTGTACAAATCGCTGTACAAAAAATGGGATTTAATTTCCAGGGAAAGATTCATGTATTCACATTACATCGGTTCAATAAAACTACAGTTCACTGAAACAGTGAGTGCATTATTTTTGAAGCTATGTAATTTCTTGTTGTTCCTAGCAGTCTTATTCACCATTTTCTGACACCCACTGTTAATGGTCTAGAAGGTTAAAAAAAAAATTTCCCCCCTCCTTTTTTCCCCCTTCCCGTTTACACGTTTTTTCCCACCTTCCATTTTCTACTGTAATATTTTCGAAATTCTGAACATTAACAGCATTTTTTTTATGGGGCATGACCGTTTTATTTTTGCTTGTGTAGATTTCAAAAAATAAGTCTGTCAAAATAGTGCAATCTGAGTTTAAATAGATGGCAAGTAGCATTTCGTCAGGTATGTTCAGTAATATAATTATGAGGAATTTAACCTTGTAGTTGCATATTAAATCATAATAAGGTTACCAATAATGTTTCTACATGATCACGTTTTATTTTCGTAAGTTTTTATTTAAGGAATAAACTATTCAGTCCTACACAGTACGAGCAAAGCAATCTGAAATGCTTGGAATGAGGATTGTTTTGAGTCAACCAACATGGCTGCTAAGCCCGCCCCCTGGCTTCACTTAGCCAGCATTACTTCTTAAGGCATGTCGCCTCCTGTTACTATAACCTTCTTGGAAGTAGCCTACTATTAATGTAAGGAGGTTGCATCACCCATCATGGCCTATAGCCCATGATGGACTTTTCCTCGTGCTGCATCACCATGGAAAACCTCCCAGCGAGCGAAGAAACTCCGCCCAGCGAACCGGTAGGCTGACACCACTGGTTCCATAGCTTAATTACCCGCTGGGTAAAAAAGTATTTCCTTTTATCTGTTTTACCCCAACACTTAATTTCAGAGGATGCCCCCTGGTTCTGGTATTGTGAGAGAGGGAAAAGAATACCTTTCTGTTGACTCTATCCCTTTCGTGCATAATTTTATATGTCTCAATCATGTCCCCCCTCAGGCACCCTTTTTTCCAGACTGAAGAGCCCCAAACGCTGCAGTCTTTCTTCATAAGGGAGGTGCCCCAGCCTCGTAATCATTTTTGTTGCTCTCTTCTGCACCTTTTCCAACTGCACTATGTCCTTTTTGAGATGTGGTGACCGGAACTGTACACAATACTCTAGATGTGGCCTGACCATCGATTTGTACAATGGCAAAATAATTTTGGCTATTTTATTCTCAACCCTTTTTTAATGACTCCAAGCATGGAATTGCCTTCTTAATTGCTGCCGCACACTGGGTCGACACCTTCATTGAGTTGTCCACCAGCACCCCAAGATCTCTCTCCTGAGCTGTCACAGCAGCTCAGACCCCATAAGCCTATAGGTGAAGTTTTGATTTTTTGCCCCAACGTGCATCACTTTACACTTTTCTATGTTGAAACGCATCTGCCATTTTGCTGCCCATTCCCCCAACTTGGAGAGGTCCTTCTGGAGCTCTTCACAATCCCTTCTGGTTTTCACCAGCCAGAAAACGGGAGGGCTGTGTGGTTGTTTTCCTTGTGTCAAGGTTGTAAATAGGCTTTTTTCCCCCTTTCTGATTCACTTTTGCTATTGGAAAATCACTGAGAACTAACCCAACTTATTGCTGCATTCTCAGGAAAGCAGCAGGCTTTGACGTTACAATGATATCACTTCCAGCCATGATATCACTTCTGGTGGATCCAGGACAGATTGTCATTCTAAAAAGCAGGTCCCAGTGCTAAAAGGTTTGAGAGCCACTACCTTAGACTGAGCTGCCCTATTGGTCTGCCTGGCTCAGTAGGTTTGAAATAGGCTGGTAGTGACTCCCCAGGCTTCAGGCCAGGATCTTGTTCTGCCATGAAGCTACCACAGAATTGTGGCATCAACCATGAGTGTTGGGCCACAGGCCAACGTACCCCTCAAATGCAACTTCTGGATATACCTAGTATAGTGTCTTTGTTGGAAAATGGGAGTTTTCCCAATGGGTGGTAATTCTGCTCAGTGTGCAGAAAGGGCAGTGGGACAGCAGCCAAAGCAAAGCTTGCAAAATTTTCAGGCACCAGTTCAGTATCAAAGGCTTGCTGCTCCTGCTTCTGAGTCACTGATGACATCATGTGGGAAACACTAAAAGAGGAACCCCCTGTCACCTCGCCTCCCTCCAGTGGAACTGCCTGCAGGTGCTATCTGAGGATGATGGATAGAACCAACAACAACACAACCCTCAACGCTTGCATCATACTTTCTGAGTGTGTAAAGGGCTTCATGTGCACAAGCACGCTCGAGTGCTCACAACAACCCTGCAAGGTGAATATTATTCCTCCATGTTGCAGTGGAGTCTGAGAAGCTTCCCAGGCCCACCTCGTGAGAATTAATGGCAGAGGCTAGCTTTGAACCAATTCATAGCTCCAGCACTTTGCTACAATGCAATAGCAACAACACCCATTATCACAGTAGGTTCGGGTGTCTTAATTCATCCACAAGCATCTCCTGGCTTTAGCTTCACTGTGACCAAGTCCAGATTTGCTGACAGTCTCCAAAGTCAGGCATGGTTGCTGCATGATGATGTCTTCTACCTGGCCATTCATCCAGTTAGCTCAAGATTGCCCCTCCGTACAGTCCCTTTCCTTGAAGAGAGCCAAGAATCAGCCTGGGTGGGTAGAGTCACACACCAGTACCTGGCTGGAAATTTGTCACTGTTTAGATCCAGGGAGACTTTCCAACCTGCAGCCCTGCTGGTCACTCACCAGGCAGGGCAGGTGCATACAGAGCTCTGTACACTGTTTCTGGCCTTCGCAGGTCCTGACACAGCTCCATCAATGTTATTGCAGAGGCAGAATGCTTATGAGAAGATCAAGTGAAGACTGACTCCCAAACTGCAGGGGACCCTCTTGTATCATTTGGATAAGAAAAGCTCTGCTGGATCAGGCCAAAGGCTCATCTAGTCCAGCTTCCTGTATCTCACAGTGGCCCACCAGGTGCCTATGGGAGCTCAGTAGGCAACAAGATGCCTACATCCTGTTGCCACTCCCTTGCACCTGGCATTCTGAAGTAGCCTAATGTAAGGAGGTTGCACCACCCATCATGGCCTGTAGCCCACAATGAACTTTTCCTCTAGAAATCTGTCCAGTCCCCTTTTAAAGGCACCTACGCCTCCTGTGGCAAGGATTTCCATAGCTTAATTACCCACTGGGTTAAAAAAGTATTTCCTCATATCTGCATGAGTGACCTGTCAATGATTTTATATCATTTTTCTGGGCTCAGAAGTCCATTCACCAAATTACCCTTACTCTCCCCCTTTCTGGTTTTTGGGGGTTGGCCCTTTGAATTGTCCACAGAAAGATCCAAGAAATGTAACGTCTTATATCTGCAGCTGCTGAAAGTGTATTTTGAGTCAACTTGCCCTGTTTTTGCTGCAGTTTCCTACGTGCTATAGAAAAGGGGTGGTGGTGAACCATGTCTTCGACCAGAGGTCAGGATGGTGCTGAAGAAAGGGTCACAGGGTAAAGAGCCCTGCTGAGAATTTGGCTTGGACAATCCCTTCTGCATCCTCCTGCTGGAAAGAGGCTTTTTAAGAGGAACAATGCAAAAGAAGAAGAGTCCAGCCTTCCAACTCTTTCCGATGGAGGCCGAGAGCTGGACTGTCATCACGCATGTAGTGACACGTGAACGAGTGTGGCCTTTGCCACTTCACTAAAGCACTATGAGACAGTGACTGCCTCTGAGATGGGAACAAAACGCTGGGAGCAAAACCACATCCCTGTGATGCTTGACTGGAGCAGGGCTTCAAGAATCAGGGAGGGAAAGGTGCTCCAAAGATGCTGAAAGAAGCTGAAGAGACAGGAGGTGACCCACCTTTGCAAAGTGATGGGTTTATCTCTACTAGGGTTCCTTTTTTTGATACTAGTTCAACTGTGACAGCTTCTCCAAAAGAATCCTTGGAATTCTTATCCGTTGAGAGACTGAGAATTTTTTGCACTGCATGTTATGTAGATGTTCAGTTGTGTCCCCTAGGCTAGTGGTTCCCAAACTGGTGGCTTACGACCCACCAGGGGAACCAGAAGCAAGCCATTCGCCCTTAAGGGAAGTGTCTCAGAAATGACTGTGGCAACGGCACCGCAGCTAGCCCAGTGGCACTGCAACAAAGCATTTTTACAAAATGTACCAGGAGGGTAGTGCTGGTCATCCAGAGAATGTAGGGGGCTCACAGCTTCCTCTGCAGATCTCCTGGCTCTGCCAAACGGCTCCTATCTCCGATCGCGACCCACTTCCGGTTTTGTGATTGCAAACCAGAAGTGGGTCACAGTTGGAGATAGGAGCAGTTTGAAGCAGTGGGGAAGACCATGGGGGGGGGGGCTATGAGTCGCCTGCACCCTCTGGATGGTGAGCACTACCCCCAGGTACATTTAAAAGCCCCTTGTTCATGGTGGTGGCACGATCACTGTGGCCCCATTGCAGCCCCCTCTCCTGCAAACTGAATCCCCGATTTCCAAGAAGTTTGGGAACCACTGCCCTAGACTAAGCTCAGGGACATTGGCTTCTGCGTGCTCAGCCAAAGCAGGTTATGCACAGTATTGACTGGACAAAAACTGCTGACGTCATTAACATCCCTCTTCCCTCCTCCTGAAACCGTTTTTCAACATATAAACAATTGATTCTGCCTTTAAAAAAAAAAAGTGGGTGGAGAGCATGTGCACAAAAGTACAGCCACTTGAATAACTGTACATGCATGCTGCATTGCAAGCAATTTTTAAAAGGTAGTCAGCCTGCTTGAAGTATGGCAGGGAGGGACAAGAAAAACACTGAATCAGCAACTGATTCACTGGCCAAGACAATGCATTATGAAGGTGGGACAGCAGGTGAGGGCCAGGCTCGAGACACAAGAGGAAAACATGCTGTGGGTTCTGGTTTGCATGCTATATTCTCCACCCCCTTATAGTTCTCTGGCTCCTTTCCCACCCCCAAATTCTTCTCTGCATTCCCTAAGGAGAAAGAATTGTGACGTCTGCCAGGCTCCAGTGAAATTTGCTGCGTGAGTGCCAACATTCACATGAGAACATTGTCAGTCTCAGGCAAATGTTGTGAACATCCAAGAACTCAGAGACACTCACAGGTAAACGGTATGATGAGTCACCTCAATGCGGGGGTCATCATTCATTTGTGCATGTCTGAAAAGTGGAGAGACGCAAGTCTGTTTTCAGGAATTTGCAAAACTCCTCCGGGATTATTTTAGTCCTTATTCTAAGGGCACAATCCTAGCCACTTTTCTAGCACCGATGCAGCCGCAATGCAGCCCCACATAAGGAAACAAATGTTCCCTTATCTGGAGGAGGCCTCCATGACTGTCTCCCCACGGCAGGGGCCAGCACATGACCCGTGAACACGACTGGGGGCCCAATCTTATCCAACTAACCCTCACCCTAACCCTCAATGAAGTCTGAGGAAAGGGAACAAAGGTTCCCTTAACTGGAGGAGTTTCCATGACTTCCCCCTAGTGCAGGATACAGCCCATGCCCTGTTGGCACAGCTGCACCAGCGCTGGAAAACTGGATAGGATGTAGCCCTATATCAGCATGGGGAAATGGGATCGGCTTGGGCCCTTAGTCCAGAGCACAATCCTGTATCTGCACTGTGCCGGTACTATACTCGTGTGTGTGTGTGGCAAACGTGTGTGGCACGCTGTGGCAAACGTGCCATCAGGTGCATCTGCACCAGCGAGTCGGGTACTGGACCAGCACAAGCAGCAGAGCTGGCGCTTGGGCTCCGCTGCGCCAGTCGTGCACTGGTCGAGCGCCAGCAGTGCTCAGTCGGCGCGGGACATCGCAGAGGGCGTTCCAGAGGCATGCCGGGCTGGCGCAGTGGATGGCGACAAGGGTGGTGACAGACAACTGCCCTTGCGCCAAATCCTAAGCTCCGTCCCTGGCCAAGGTGGATCTGATTTGGGGTGCTGCTGCACACATTCACCTGCACCTGAATGTGCAGGTGCAGATCCGAGCAGCCCCATAGGGCTGGCTGGGGCTTACCTGGGTGCAAGGGGAAAACATCCCCTTGCCCTGCGCTGCTGCTGCTGCCTCCTACTGGGCCCTGCGCCTACAGTCCTGCTGCGCTGGCCTTGCTATGCCGGCCTTGGTTTGGATTGGGCCGCACTACCATAACTCTAATAAACAAATTCACACATGACATCTAATTTGGTGTATTTTGGACACACCTGCTAATACCAATGGCATCCCTACAGGGAGGGGCAGAGCTCTAAGTTTTGCAAGGAGCCTTACCTTGCCATAAAAATAGCTCCTTTCCCTGCCATTTTAGCCAATCCTTATGGGAAAAGCAACATGTTGGCGTTGCTTATCGGCTACAGCAGCAAGGGAGAGGAGCGATTTACACAGGAGGGTAAGGCTCCTTGCAAAACTTAGAGCTCCACCCCCCCTTAGGTACGCCACTGGCTAATACAACTATGCCCTAACAGCTGCAAATGTTCAGATTTAATGGTCAAAACTCATACACAATGTCCGCAAATGTGCCAGTGTCCGTGTGTTAACAAACCTCCACAAGTGAAAGGCATACAAAAACCAAATGACCAGATCAACAGGCTTATGGGGTAAATCCCATCAGCTCTGACAATGCATCCCCCATTAGTTTGGGTCATTGAATGTCTGACAAGAGTCCTGTGTACTCGTCAAAATCAAGTGCTTCTGTACCTTTCAGGCAATTCTAGTGACTGACAAAGGTACAATAGAACCCCCCACATTTGCAAATTCAGAGTGCAATATTGACTGGGACTTTAACCAGTGCTGGCTGCCAGTTGTGCAAATGTGCTCTCAAACCAAACCCTGAACACTTAATGCTGTTGGTTCTACATCTTTGAATGGCCAGCTTTGCCATCTGAGACGGTAGGGTCAAAACCTGAGCCCTGCGTGCTAGTGATGTGCTTTGCCCTGATTGGCATCCTCTGTCTCCCCAATTGTTTACTATTTCTTATATGCTTGTGCTTTTTTTTAAAGCTTTGGATGGTCACCTTGAACATTTTACTATTAGACCGAAGTACAGGATATAAATATTTTCAAGATTTGGTGAATGAATACAAACAGCGATGAAGCCGCCCTTCTAACCTTCAGAACTTCAGAACATTACAGGATGTAATGAGATGGCATCGGCTGTAATGCGTAAAGAGACTAGCTCAGGATACGGCTGCGGAAAAAGAGTTTTCTCAGAGGCCTGATGGGAAATTAAGGTTTGCCACCACTGTGAAATGTGCAGTGGCATCGCTAGAGGGGTGCAGCCCACACCAGGTGATGCACCAGGAGGGGGTGACATGCACCGGGAGGGAGTGGCACACCACCCACCCACCTGCTATTGCTGCCCAGCGAGAACCTCCAGCCCAGTGGTGTCATCTACTCACCAGTCGACGGTACGCTGCGTGGTACTTAGCGTGATCGACAGCCCGTCCACTCACTTCCGCTTTCTTCGCGCTCCCCGCGCGGCTTTCCCTCACCTTGGAGGGAGTGCCTGCTCGCCAGGGGGGATGGGTGGGGGGCGCGCCGGGTGTCTGGGCGAGCAGGCGCCCCCTCCGAGGTGAGGGAAAGCCGCGTGGGGAGCGCGAAGAAAGCGGAAGTGAGTGGACGGCTGTCGATCACGCTAAGTCCCGCCCAGCGTACCGTCTACTGGTGAGTAGATGACACCACTGCTCCAGCCCCTTCCATGCACAATCCAGATGTTCCCAGCGGCCTGGAGCACTTATACAAGGCTTGCGCAAGCACACTAGGCCTTTGGGAATCTGTCATTAGATTGGAAGGGCAGGGGATTCCCAGTGGCCTTGCGCGCTGGTGCAAGGCTTGCGCATGCGTGCAAGTCTGCTGGGAACTCCAGCCTAACTTAGGAGGGGCCTGAGTCTCTGAACATGAGGTCCCAGAGGTCACGTGGGGGCGGAGCAAAGATACGTCATCACACCCACCTACTGCTTGGGGGTGATGCACTGGCTTCCCACACCAGGTGATGCAAACCATGGCGACAACAAAGGTGAGCTGGGGAGTGGCTTGGGGGCAAATTTCACACTCACCCCCAAAGATTTTGAGCTGAAAGTTTTCAGGAGAGCAGTTAGCCTTGGCTCAGCCTTAATCCAGACAAGAGAGAGTGGGCCAGCCTAAGGTGGTGGGTTGCTATGGTGAGAGCTGCCAGATTTAGGAGGAGCATAACTACTCATGGCTCCATGTATTGCTGCCCTATGTGATGACCCAACAGGTGGAGGATCTCCCAGTACCTGCGGACAGCAAACTGTTCCCAGGGACTGGAGTGATTCTGCTCACCCCTGCTGGCCACTGGCTCTCAGGCACGGCTGTAATGGCCCTGCCTCACTTATGAGGAAAGGCTATAGTGTTTGGGGCCCTTCAGTCTAGAAAAACTGAGGGGGAACATAATTGAGACATACAAAATAATGCAGAGAATGGTTAGAAGGATATTCATTTCCCTCTCATGTAACACCAGAATTAGGACGTTGACTAAAATTGAGTGTTGGGAGAATTAGAACAGATAAAGCATTTCTTTACCCAGTATATAATTAGTCTGTGGACCTCCTTGCCACAGGATGTGATGATGGTGTCTGGCCTGGATGCCTTTAAAAAGAGATTGGACAGATTTCTAGAAGAAAAGTCCATCACAGATTAAGGGCCATTATGGGTGTGTGCAACTTCCTGGTTTTAGAAATAGGCTAAAGCTTGACCTCAGAAAGCTTGGTGCAAATGGTCACAACAAGATGCAGGCATCTTATCATCCTGTGTGCTCCCTGAGGCACCTGTTGGGCCACTGTGAGATACAGGAAGCTGGGCTAGATGGGCCTTTGGCCTAATCCAGTGGGGCTTTTCTTATGGCCTCAACCCTTCAACTTGGCACATGGCTTCCCGCAGCTCCCATTCTGCGGTTTGACTCCTGGCTCCCACTTGAGCGGCTTGAAAAAGTGAGTGAGGCCTTTTCCATCCTTTCACTTCCCCCAGCAGATTTGCTGCATGGCTTGGGGGCCTTCCGATGCAAGAGGAGGCATGCATTTAATTACAGTACATGCACTGAGAAATCCAGATCTCTTTGCGCAGCGCGTGGTGTGTTTTTTGCCTTCCTCCTCGATTGGAGTGCCATAAGGCTCTTCCTTCTCAAATGGAGCTGCTTAATCGCTGCCTTGAAATCTACATAATTATAGTGTTGGTCCACAAACTTCTCTTCCGTTCTTGGGCAAGAGATTCTGCAGAGCCATGGATTGGCTGAGATAATCTGCCTGGAGGGGTAGAGAAAGAGCAGAGCTGGAAAGGGCCGGTGGCAGGCAGCTCCAGAATCGCCCTCAACTGCTTGAGGCACAAGTCAAGCTCCTGCTGGAGTAATGTGCTGGGAGGCCAGAATGACATGTTAGCAAGTGCATATAGTGAGCCAGCATGACCCCCTAGGTGGGGCCTGATCATAGAGAGAGCATGGGAAGCTCTGGCCTAGACCAAGTCAGAGCATTGTGGGTCTGTCTAGCAGAGACGCATGGAGCCCCGAGCGTGTTGCCCCACTCCCGTGCATCGCCTAGCCACGCCTCCTTACACCTGGGATTGCTCCATTTTGGAGCGATACGAGCATAGGGGAAGGCAGGCGGGCCAAAAACCGCGCAGGTTGCTCCACGCAATGGCACCTCGCCGCTGCCAACGCCCATGGCTCCCGCCACCCCCAGCTACACCCTTCCTTCGCCTCTGCTGTCCAGCTCAGCATTGTCTGCACTGATGGGCAGCAACTCTCCAAGGTGTCATGTGAGGCTCTTTCAGAGTCCTGCCTGAAGATGGTCTGTAGCTAAGACCTCCTGCATACAAAGCATGGGTGGCTCTACCTCTGGGCTATGGCTGACTTGCCCAGTGACAAAAGTGAGATGCATGGATGAGTTTATCTGAGGATCAGGTGAGTTGCTGAAGAGGGAACAGGATACAGGTTGAAGAATTATGCCTGGCAGAGGCGGTTCCAGGGGTTGTCAAGGGGCTGATATCTAGCCAAGGGCTCATCTAGCTGGGCTGATCCCACAGCGGCAGTGGTAGCAAACCAAGGCATCCACAGGAGTGGGTGGGGGCACCCATGGGAGGGGGGGTTCAGAGCAAGACTTGATCCAGAGGCCCTGGCTACTGTTCCTAGACCCCCGTGGATACTGAAACACATGGATAACTGAATTGCACACCTCCCCGCACTTCAGAAAGCTGACTGGAGCCTTCTGAAAGGCTCATTTTTTCATTTTCGTGAAAAACCGAAAGTGCCTTTCAGAAGGGCTTTGGCAGGCCTTCTGAGGGGCAGGGAGGTTGTGCCTGGCCACCTAGTGCTTCAGCACATCTCCAGGCGTGACTGGATGGCACTTCTGGTCATATTCAGAGTGCCTCTGATTCAGTTAACCGTGGTTTTTGGTTTCCATGGGCGTCCGAGAACAGATGGCCCGTGGATACCGAAGGCCAACCTGTACTGCGTCACAATGACTAGGCAAACTGGCAAATTGCCACTAGGATTGACAGCTGAATCCTAAGCTAGGCCACACGACCTGCCCTCCATCCAGTTCAGCTCAGGAGGTGGCTGGAGGTCTCCTCAGGTTGATACATTTCCTCTTACTCCAAGTAAGGGGGGGGCTCAGCTACCCTTATGGGGCTTCTTGGATCTGTGCCAGCTATGTAGCTGGCACAAACCCAGAAAGCCCTGTGTAGGGCTGCCCAGCCTGGGAAAGGGGTGAATGTGCAATGTTGCTGCTGCCATTGATCCCTTCCCCTCCCGGGCCCAGTACTCCCCTGTTTTGCCCTCCCCTCCCTTGCCCAGAAACGTCCCTTCCCCACCTCCAATACACCCTCCTGCCACCCTCTCCCAGCCCTCGCACCTCCTGGCACAATCTTACCACCCAGTACAGCGATGGGATGTGGTGCCTGCTGGCCAGTGAGGGCCTTCACAGCAATCCAGATGGCTCTTGGGTAGCCGCAAATGTGTCTTACAGCATGTTTGTGGCACTCTGAGATGATGTGGGGAATGGCCATGCCAGCTCAGCTAAGGGTTAGGATTGCACTGTGAGTTAAATGGGACTTACTCCCAGGTAAGGGAGTATACCATTACTCCTATCTATATATATAAAGAAGAGTGTGTGTGTGTGTGTGTGTGTGTGTGTGTGTGTGTGTGTGTGTATGTTTCGCATAGGCTCCGCAATGCCTGGAGCGATCGGCATGAAACCCGGCATGCATACACCTTGCGGCCTGGCAACAAACACTGCGGGGGTCGGGCCCCCCAGCACTCCCGGGGGTGGGGGTACGCGGGGGTCCCCGCGTGAAAATGGCCAAAAACGGCCAAAATCGGCGTCAAATCCACAGTTTCCAGGGTCGCCGAGATGAGCGGCGACACTCCCGACACCATCGGAGTCTGGGTTCAGCCCCCCCTCAACTGGGGGGCAAGAAGGGGTGCGAAACAAAACATCCACCATGCCCCGCTGTGACGCCTGGACCGATTGGCGCCAACTTCGGCATGCGAAAGCCTGGCGGCCTGGCCACAAACACTGCGGGGGTCGGGGGCCCCTGGCACCCCCGGGGGCAGGGGTGTGCAGGGGCCCCCACGTGAAGACGGCCAAAAACGGCCGAAATTGGCATCGAGTCTGTAGTTTCTGGGGTCGCGGGGCCGAGCGGCGACGCTCCTGAAACAGTTGGAGTCTGGGTTCAGGCCCCCCTCAGCATGGGGGTGAGAAGGGGTACAAAACAAAAGGTCTGCCATGCCGTGCTGGAATGCCTGGAGCGATGCACACCAAACCCAGCACGCGTGTGCCTTGCGGCCTGGCGACAAACACTGTGGAGGTCGGCCCCCCCAGCGCCCCCAGGGGTGGGGATGTGCAGGGGGCCCCACGTGAAGATGGCTGAAAATGGCCGAAATCGGTGTCAAGTCTTCGGTTTTCAGGGTCGCCGAGACGAGTGGCGATGCTCCCGACGCTGTTGGAGTCTGGGTTCAGCCCCCACTTGGTGTGGGGGGGCAGAAGGGGGTGTGAGACAAAATGCCCGCCATGCCCTGCTGGAACGCCTGGAGCGATGTGCACCAAACCTGGCACACGCGTGCCTTGCGGCCTGGCGACAAACACTGCGGGGGTCAGGCCCCCCTGGCATCCCCAGGGGTGGGGGTACAGGTAGGTCCCCACGTGAAAACACGAAAATGGCCAGAATCAGCGTCGAATCTGTAGTTTCTGGGGTCACCGGGGCGAGTGGTGATGCTCCCGATGCTGTTGGAGTCCAGGTTCAGCCCCCCCTCAGCATGGGGTGTGAGAAGGGGTGCAAAACACAGTGTCTGCCATGCCCTGCTGGAACGCCTGGAGTGATTGGCACCAAACCCGGCACGTGCGTGCCTTGCGGCCTGGTGACAAACACTGCGGGGGTCAGGTCCCCCTAGTGCCCCCAGACGTGGGAGTGCATGGGGGTCCTCGTGTGAGAACGGTCAAAAACGGACGAAATTGGCGTCAGATCCGTAGTTTCCAGGGTCGCCGAGGCGAGTGGCGATGCTCCCAACGCTGTGGGAGTTCGGGTTCGGCCCCCCCTCAACATGGGGGTGGGAAGGGGTGCGAAACAAGATGTCCACCATACCATGCTGGAACGCCTGGAACGATTGGCGCCAGACTCGGCACGCACGTGCCTTGGGGCCTGGCGACAAACACTGCGGGGGTCAGGCCCCCCCCAGTGCCCCAGGGGTGGTGTGCGCAGGGGGCCCCACGTGAAAACAGTCAAAAACAGCCAAAATTGGCATCGGAACCATAGTTTCCGGGGTCACCGAGGTGAGCGGCGACGCTCCTGATGCGGTTGGAGTCCGGGTTCGGCCCCCGTCAGCGTGGGGGGCGAGAAGGAGTGCAAAACTCATAACAACGCCGGGTAACAAAAAGCTAGTATTTTTTATATAATTCTATATACTGTATAGGATTGCAGCCTTTTGTGTTTATATTGTCATTGTTATTTGGATAGTTTCAGTCTTTATTGCTGCAGAGTTTAAATCAGAAAAGAAAAAAAATGTCCTCAGCAATATAAAATGAATGGATAATGAGCTGATGGAGTTTGGCAGTTGCATGACTGCCACACTGACCTATACAGAAACAAGAGTTCTGCAGAGCCAGGCAGAGTCTGGCGCATGGAGAGCATTACATAAGAACATCAGAGGAGCCCTGCTGCATCAGGCCAAGGGCCCATCTAGCCCAGCTTCCTGTATCTCACAGTGGCCCACCAGGTGCATGAAGGAACACTCAGGACAACGTTACCCATATTCTGTGGCCACTCCCTTGCACCTGGCATGAGATAAGCTATCTATAAACCTGGAGGAATAATCTGTAACCAGTAATGGACTTTTCTTCCATAACATTGTCTAGTCCCTTTGAAAGTACTAGGGAGGCTGGAGCTTCCCCATGGCAAGGGCATATTTGTACCCTTACCATAGGGGAGGCTCCACCCTACCCAATGCGCTATTTGGATCTGCGCCTGCTACACAGCAGGCGCAGATCCGAGGAGATCGCATGGCCCAAATTGGGGCCATGCAACCTCCCAATCAGGCTTAGGATTCGGCCTTATGGCTCCCCCCGCCAGTCCGGATGGAAGCCGACCGGCTTCGGCTGATATGAGGGAGGCTTACAGTCGGCACTCTCAGGCCAACACTACTCAAGACGTTGGCCTGACAGCTCTAACGCTGACATGGGAGTGCTGCTCAGCGCTGACCCGGGGGCATTGATGTCATTCAGGGGGAACGGACCAGAATGGGCGTTCCGGATCCTAACGGGCTCCGTGGCTGGTTCCGGGTTCCTGACAAGTGCCAATCAAAAGTGAGTTCCTGTTCCTAAATCATTTGAATGACACCACTGCCCAGGGGTGCTGCTCGGCGCCCTCACATCGGCGCTAGTGACGTACTGTCGATGCAACAACGTTGCACTGACGCTATGGGGCATGTAGGATTGCACTGTCAGTCATGTCCCCTCTCATGTGCCTTCTTTCAATAGAAGAGCCACAAACACTGTAGCCTTTTGTAGTAGTGATATGCCTCCGCTCGCTAACCATTTTGGTCATTCTCTTCTGCATCTTTTTCAGTTTAACTATATCAGCGATTTTCAACCTGGCATACTGACAAGGTGCTAAAATTGTCAAGGTACGCTATCAATTGACAAGGCACATCACACTGCCAGTGGGGGGCTCACATCCCCAACAGCCCTACTAATAAATGACCCCCAAACTCCTGTTGCACCCCTGCGGACCATTCATGGCACACCAATGTGCCATAGCGCAGTGGTTAAAAATTATTACACAGTATCCTTTTTGAGATGGGGTGATCAGAACTGGGCACAATATGCTAGGTGTGGCCTTACCATCAATTTGTAACATAAGAACATAAGAAGAGCCCCACTGGATCAGGCCAAAGGCCCATCTAGTCCAGCTTCCTGTATCTCACAGTGGCCCACCAGGTGCCTAAGGGAGTTCAGTAGACAACAAGATGCTTGCATCCTGTTGCCACTCACTTGCAACTGGCATACTGAAGTAGCCTACTATTAATGTAAGAAGGTTGCCCAACCCATCATGGCCTATAGCCCGCGATGGACTTTTCCTCCAGAAATCCATCCAGTCCCCTTTTAAAGGCATCTAGGCCAGATGCCATCACTACCTCCTGTGGCAAGGAGTTCCATAGCTTAATTACACGCTGGATAAAAAAAATATTTCCTTTTATCTGCTTTAACTATCCCAACACTCAATTTCAGTGGATGTCCCCTGGTTCTGGTATTGTGAGAGACGGAAAAGAACATTCCTCTGTTGACCCTTTCCCTTTCATACATAATTTTATATGTCTCAATCATGTCCCCCCTCAGGCGCCTTTTTTCCAGACTGAAGAGCTTCAAATGCTGTAGTCTTTCTTCATAAGGGAGGTGCCCGAGCCCCATAATCATTTTTGTTGCTCTCTTCTGCACCTTTTCCAGCTCTGCTATGTCCCTTTTGAGATGTGGTGACCAGAACTGTACACAATACTCCAGATGTGGCCTTAGTATCAATTTGTACAATGGTATAATAATTTTGGCTGTTTTATTCTCAACCCTTTTTTAATGACTCCAAGCATGGAACTGGCCTTCTTAATTGCTGCCGCACACTGGGTCGACACCTTCATTGAGTTGTCCACCAGCACCCCAAGATCTCTCGATCCTGAGCTGTCACAGACAGCTCAGAACTCATTAGCCTAAAGGTGAAGTTTTGGGTTTTTTGCCCCAATGTGCATCACTTTACACTTGTCTCCGTTGAAATGCATCTGCCATTTGGCTGCCCGTTCCCCCAACATGCAGAGATCCTTCTGGAGCTCTTCACAATCCCTTCTGGTTTTCACCACCCGGAAAAGTTTGTGTCATCCGCAAACTTGGCCACCTCACTGCTTATGCCAGTCTCCAGGTCATTTATGAATAAGTTGAAAAGCACCGGCCCCAAGACAGATCCCTGGGGGCGGGCACTCCACTTTTCACCTTTCTCCATTGTGAAAATTGCCCATTGACCCCCACTCTCTGTTTCCTGGCCCTCTACCAATTCTGAATCCATAAAAGGACCTGCCCTTTTATTCCCTGACTGTGAAGTTTCTTCAGCAGCCTTTGGTGGGGGACTGTGTCAAACGCCTTCTGAAAATCCAGGTATATGATATCCACAGGTTCACCCACATCCACGTGCCTGTTAACCTTTTCAAAGAATTCCAAAAGGTTCGTGAGGCAAGACTTACCTTTACAGAAGCCATGCTGACTTTCCTTCAGCAATACTTGTTCCTCTACGTGTTTTGGGATTTTATCTTTGATGAGGCTTTCCACCATCTTACCCAGAACAGACGTTAGGCTGACTGGCCTGTAGTTTCCAGGGTCCCCCCTTCTCCCTTTCTTAAAGATTGGCGTGACATTGGCTATCCTCCAATCCTCTGGCACTGTGGCTGTTTGAAGGGACGAGTTGCATACTCTAGTTAAGAGGTCAGCAACTTCGTTCTTTAGTTCCTTAATTACTCTTGGGTGTATACTATGCGGGCCTTGTGACTTATTTATATGTAGTTTATCAATTTGATCTAAAACATCTTCTTTATTAACCATTATCTGACTTAAATCCTTAGTTAGGAAGGGCTGTTTGGGCAGTGGTATCTGCCCAAGGTCTTCTGTCGGGAAGACGGATGCAAAGAATTCATTTAATTTCTCTGCAATTTCCATGTCCCCTTTTATCTCCTCTCTCCCTCCCTCACTGTCCTTTCTGGCAGGTTTCCTGCTTCTAACATATTTGAAGAATCTTTTATTGTTCCCCTTTATGTTGCTGACCATGTGTTCCTCAAAGTCTTCCTTGGCCTCCCATATCACCCTCTTACATTTCTTTTGCCAGAGTTTGTTCTTTTTTATTCTCATCATTTGGGCAAGACTTCCATTTACGGAAGGAAGCTTCCTTGCTCTTTATGGCCTCTTTCACTTTATTGGTCAGCCATGCGGGCACCCTCCTGGACCTTGTCGAGCCCTTCTTTCTTTGTGGTATACACTTCTGCTGGGCCTCTACTACTGTTATTTTAAACAGCCTCCACGCAACCTGGAGGGACTAGACTCTTTTTACCTTTGCAACATGGGGTGCAAACACCTTAGCCCTAGAAAAAAAGGCCCAACAACGTTTGCATTTTCTGAGACTTTTAAGACTACAACAACTGTCGGAGAGTCTACTAGTTGCCTTTTATCGAAGCTCTATTGACAGCATCTTATCTTATTGCCTCTGTGTGTGGTTTATGAGTTGCACAGGGGCAGAGAAAAAGGCACTCCAAAGAGTGATAAAGAGGGCACAAAAGATCATTGGCTGCCCTCTTCCCTCACTGGAGGATTTGTATAACATGGGATGTAGTAGGAAGATTAAAAAAAATCTTGAGAGATTCCTCACATCCGGGTCACTCGATGTTTGAGATTCTACCGTCGGGAAGAAGATATAGAGTGTTGAAAGCTAGGACAAGTAGGTTTAAACATAGTTTTTACCCAAGTGCTGTGATCAGGCTAAATGCAGGGGTTTGAATCTGGTGGTCTTAATAATGTATACTGTATGGTACTTATATCTATATTTTTTAATGTTGTTTTTAAATGTTATTTGTATATGTTATTTGGTGTTGTCCAGTGTAAGATGTGAAGAGCACCTCATTTTGTTGTTCTCATACCGTGAGTACAATGACAAATAAATTTCTATCTATCTTTCAATTTCTTTCTAACTAGCCTCCTCATCTGAGGGAAATCTGCCCTTCGAAAGTCGAGGGGTTTTGTGTCAGATCTGCTCTGCCCTCTTTCCTGGACATGCATGGGGAAACCAATCGCAGCATGGTCACTGTTCCCCAAGAGCTCAGTAACACTTACATCCCTAACTAGGTCCCGAGTAGCACACAATATTAAATCCAGAGTCGCCTGTCCTCTGGTAGGCTCCATGACTATGCTCTAAGGCATAGTCATTTAGCACGTCAAGGAATCCGGTCTCTCTTTCTTGACCAGAGCACCAGTTGACCCCGTCGATATGAGGATACAATATTGCACAATAATAATATTGGTCACTTTATTCTCACCCCCTTTTTAAATGACTCCAAATGCTTTATCACAAGACACTGACTCAGATGTGTCACCAAGAAGAGGTTGCAGCCAATCCTGGCTTTGCCCTTTATGATACACTTGTTTTCTCATTCACACATTACATTGTTAGATGTACTGTTTAAAAGTGTAGATCTAAAAATATAACATGCAAATGGGCACTGTTCTGCTGTTGATGCTATTTCCAGACATTGTCTCATGTAAGTCCCCCAAGTTTCCACATGGATGTTGCAGCTTTATAAGAATGTGCTACTTCTGAAGGGTGGGGGGGCAGGGAAGTTGTGCTTGCTTAGACAGCTGAGTGATTCATAGGTGCATCAAGTTGCCACTTCCTCCCCTTCCCCTCTGGTTTTACTTCTTTGCCATTAATGGGATATCCAGTAGCCCCCCTCCCCTCACACACACACACACACACACACACACACACACACACACACACACACACACACACACACACACAC
>JAJKFI010000038.1:3028626-3070795 GCA_029204185.1 Lerista edwardsae
GGACTTTGCATGAGCTGTAATCCCAGGAACAACAAGAAAGCCATGTGCTACCGCAGTGCATGTAAACCTCAAATTCAATGCACACATGCCACAAGCCCTTTCAGCAAGTTTTTCTCTTCCAGATTTTCCTTTTCTCCACCCTTCACTCTTTCCTAGTTGTTTAGGTAGCATACAGTCGCAAACCCATTAATTTATTTTTAAAAGAGACGCATGCACTAAGCTCCTTAATGGCTGGCAGTGAGTCACCACCGCCTGGAGATATAACCCCTGATGAGTCTTTGTGCTGGAGATGAGGAGGAACAGAGCTAGAATCATTTCCAACTTTGGCACGGGGAGTTTCTTTGACAGTTTCTTATGCAATCTGTTATGGTTCCAGGTGTGGGAGGGGAAATAGGAAGGAAAGGAAAGGAAAGGAAGGGAAGGGAAGTGTGTGTGTGTGTGTGTGTGTGTGTGTGCACAAGTGCATAAATGGAGGTGCTGCTGTTGAGATTAATTTAGCTAGCTTGGTTTGAAACTCTGCTATTGTTCTGATTTTCAGAACAAACCATGAAAAGGAGAGACATGGAAACCAGAGGCTACAAATGGCAGGAAAAAAAGGATCTGTGAGTCTCCCCCTCTGAAAACACTGCCAGCCATGCTATTATCCCGTCTACATATATTTATTTTAGGAGATGTTTGCAGGTTAACAAAGGCAGAAGAGAGTTACCATTTGGAGGGTGCAGCTGAAGAATAAAATGTGCAACTGAAGAATAAAATGGCCATTGCCTTCATGTTTTCCTTCTATCCTAGGAACACAGCTGAGTTGAAAGAAGTGTGACTCAGGGCACAATCCTAACCGGGAGTTAGGCCAGCACAGTTACGCCAGCAAAAGTTTGGCTGGCACAAGGGCCACCATAAAGTGCGTTTGGACCACTCTCTGAGTAGGAGAGGCCAGCACACAGACGTTCACCATCCTCCCTGACTCCGAGAGTGGTCCAAACATACTTTACGGTGGCCCTTGTGCCAGACAAGGTTTTGCTGGCCTAACTCCCAGTTAGGACTGCACTCCCAGTCTCAGTCCCAGAGATGGATAGTGTCAGCAGTCCCCTACTTCACCAACTACAGCCTGAGAGGACACGGTCTTCTGGGTCTACCAGGCTCTTGCCCAGCTTCTATTCATGTCAGTGGAGTTTGTGTCTCCCCAGAGGCGTACCTAAATGCCCTGGCACCTGGGACAGTGATGTCACAATGTCACGTCATTATGCAATGACATGATGTCACTTCTGGGTTCTCCTGGAGAAGGTGGAGGCGCTGGCAGTGACTCCTTTGCGAACTGCCTGCTGCCCTCTGTTCCTTCTCCTGTGAGGGCTCTCCTTCAAGTGGGAGCTTCCATAGGATAAGGAACGGCTACAGCCAGACCGTGAAGAAGGCACCATTGCTAGACGGGGGAAGGAGTGGGTGGAGGGAGGGTGTTTCTGGGAGAGACATGGGTAGGGGAAGGGCGGGCTGTGGATGGGCTGGCAGGTGTGCCGGCCCAGAACGGGGGCGGGCCCTGGATTCGGCCATAATGCCAAATCCAAGGTGTCATCCCAAGGCTGCGCAGCCCCGATTCAGGCCACACAAACTCCTCGGCTCTGCGCCTGCTGTTTTAGCAGGCACAGAGCCGAGGAGCGCATTGGGGAGGCGCTCATGAACGTGCCCTTGCCGCAGGGAGGCTCCAGACTTCCCGGTGCAGCATCAGATACGGCGCTGGCCAACCTGCCTTGCCATTCTGGTGCTGCATCGGATTGCACCCAAAGAGCACAATCCTAACCTGGAGTTAGACCAGCACAGTTAAGGCAACAAAGTTTGGCTGTCACAAGGGCCATTGTAAAGCATGTTTGGACCACTCTCGGAGTCAGGGAGATGTGTGCCGGCCTCTCTGACTCGGAGACTGGTCCAAACATATGTTATGGTGTCCCTTGTGCCAGCCAAACTTTGCTGGCTTAACTGTGCCAGCTGAACTCCAGGTTAGGGCTGCGCTCTGAGTCTCCCGATGGATCACAACCTCCATGATCCAATCCTGCAGGCTTCCTTTCCTGCAGCCAATCCTGCAGCCTTCCTAAAGCCTTCCAATCCTGCAGCCTTCCTTTGTTTATGTCAGTTTTCAGCTCACCAAACTCAAGGTTGGGGAAACAATACATGAAAATAAGCCTGTGGAATGAAACCGCAGGGAAGCGGCTGCCAGAAGAGTAGGTGTGCAGATATGGAAGCTGGCAGACCAGGGAGGCAGCTGGCAGGCAGAGGTGGCATTGCAAAAATGTCTCTCCGCTGGTCAACAGGGGATTCAGGGAGGAGGGGGTTGTGACCAGCTCTCTTCCTCCCTCTCCCTCATCAGCGGCCTGATCTGAGATGTCAGGACTTGAAAGCAAATCCCACAGATTTTGTTTGGGCTGCCATTCCTGTAGAAGTTCTGCTGCAAGGAGAGACGCTGGACAAGGCATGCAAGACTGGCCCATCCATGAGACGGTCGCCCCAGGCAGCAGATCGGAAGGAGATGCCTATCTCCGGTGCTTTGCTTGCTTCTGTTGCTCCCCCCCTCCTAATCTCCGGATGGGAAAAGCAGAAGAGGAAGTGCAGAGGGGAGACTTGGTCAGCTGGAGCATCTCCATTGCTCTGCCCACCACCCTCCTCCCCACCCTCCCCACCCCCATTTCCTTTCCCAATCCCGAGTGAGAGGAGCAGAGGCTGGCACATCCCCAGGCAAGGGCAAAAGCAACTGGCATGCTACCTCAGCCCCAGGAAGCCTGGACCGGCCTGCTCCCCCTTGGTCCGGCCCGGTAGAACTCATCTTGGGTGTGTCCCCATCACAAAGCTGGATGCGGCATTTTCCCAGCGCCCTTCTCCTTACCCTGTCACCCCCCTCAGCCACCCAGAGTTGTCATGATTCACTCTGTCACAGATGGTCCCCCATGTGTCCTTTCACAGCTCCCGAAAAGGATTTTGCTGCATCCGGTACAAGAAGTTCTTCTCTCATTCCTGCTCCCCCCCCCCCGCCACTTTCGCTTTCCTTTTTTGAGTCATCTCTAGGAGAGATGTCAAACAGCAACCGAAGAGTCACAAGCAGTTCTGAGGAGAGGCTGGTTTGGGGGAGCAGCTGTTTCCTGGTGAGCCACCAGCATCATGCGTTTTCACACAGGGCCTGCATTTCATGTCAGCTACGCTTGCAGAAGAGGCCTCCGGAAGGAAGCAGCAGAAAGAACATAAGAAGAGCCCTGCTGGATCAGACCAAAGGCCCATCTAGTCCAGCTTCCTGTATCTCACAGTGGCCCACCAGGTGCCCCAGGGAGGCATGAGACAACAAGGTGCTTGCATCCTGTTGCCACTCCCTTGCACCCGGTACCAGTAGCCCTCCACCTTTGTAAGGAGGTTGCACAATCCATCATTGCCTATAGCCCACGATGGACCTTTCCTCCAGAAATCCGTCCAATCCCCTCTTAAAGGCATCCAGACCAGATGCCATCACCACCTCCTGTGGCAAAGAGTTCCACAGACTAACTACCCGCTGGGTAAAAAAAATACTTCCTTTTATCTGTTTTAACTCTCCCAACCCTCAGTTTTAGCGGATGCCCCCTGGTTCTGGTGTTTTGAGAGAGGGAAAAGAACATCCCTCTATCGACTCTGTCCCTTCCATGCAAAGGTACGGCACATGCCGCTGGAGTGGAGCCAGGAATTCCAGCCTGAGGCTGGGCAGGCCAAGGTGTGACCTCAACCTGGAATCAGTCCGAAGGCAGAAGTATGTTGTGGTGGTGGTTGCTGCTGCTGCTGCTTTCTGAAAACCAGGAATAAATGCTCTGATCCTCCCTCATTTTTTGCCCATCTTTCCTTATTGTGGAGCACATCCAGTCCTCCTGTGGCCTCTGTGAACACCCTATAAACTGCTGGAGCATCCTCCTGCAGTAGTCTTTGCCCTTTGTCTGGGCACAGCCAGTGGCTGGATGTGTGCTGGTCCTTCTACATCTCTGGACTTCCCCCAGGGACAATAGGTCCTGGCCAACCCTCCAACTGAGATGTCATGAGCCCATCGATTAGGTAGTCAAGCCCAGCTGTCTACGTGAAGGGGGGGATGGAGTGGCCAGGTGTTTTTTCCCCTCATCCAATCAGATTGCCCTATGACATTGGTTCTCAAAACCTTTAGCACCGGGACCCACTTTTTAGAATGACCATCTGCCTGGGACGCACTGGCAGTGGCTCTACCATTAAGAAGGGGGGCAAATGCCCCAGGTGCGGCACTGGTAGAGCAGGAGGGAGGTGGCAAGGAGGCAGCTCGTCTCTCACAGTGAGACTGCTGGGTGAGCAGTGTTCGGCTGGCCAAAGCTCCCTTGCCCCAAAATGGAGCCTGGCACGGGGTGGTGGAGAGGCGCAAGGGGTAAGGAGCCGGCAGAGGGAGCAGAGCTCCTTGTTCCTTGCCCCAGGGCAGCCCCTTGGTTGGGTGTGCAACTGCTCACAGGAAGTGATGTCATGACTAGAAGTGCCGTCAATGTGACGCCAGAGCCTCCTGCTTTCCTGAGAATGCAGCCATAAGTTGGGTTATTTCTCAGTCATTTTCCAATAGCAAAGTGAATCAGAAAGAGAAAAGGCCCATTTACAACCTTGGCACAAGCAAAACAACCACAGAGCCCTCCCTTTTCCAGTGACCCGTCTTCCCATATTTTCAATGGGGACTGTGCTAGGTGCTACACGACTCACCTGCAACTGGCTCGCAACTCATCTAGTGGGTCCTGACCCACAGTTTTAGAAATTCAACCCTGTGACATTGTCAAATCTTACATTTCTTAGAGTGCAATCCTAACCTGGAGTTAGGCTGGCACAGTTAGGCCAGCAAAGTTTGGCTGGAACAAGGGACATAGTAAAGCGCATTTGGACGACTCTCGGAGTCAGAGAGGATGGAGCATGTCTGTGTGCTGGAATCTCTGATTCTGAGAGTGGTCCAGACATACTTTACAGTGACCCTTGTGCGGGCCAAACTTTGCTGGCCTAACTGTGCCGGCCTAACTCCCAGGTTAGGACTGTGCACTTAACTTCAGGCCCATGGATTCTTGGGTCTGTTCTGCCAGGTCTGTTTGCCTTTGGAACCAGCTGCTGGTTTGCAGAAGATAATTGCTGACTCTTCAGTAAATGTAGCAGGCCAAGATCCCTGGGACAATGTAAGTAGCTAGCAACAGGGACTATATTTCCAGTAAAAAAGCAGGTAGGGAATTAATTTTGTTTCATTTTCTCTTTCTCTTTCCGCTCCAAGTGAGCCGAAAGATCAGGCCATAGTTAGGATTGTGGGTTTTTTGCTGATATTTTTTCCAAAATGTATTGATTAAAATAGCAAATTGCTGCGTTATGTGTTTTTATTCTACTTTCTCAATCCAAGTTCTCATTTTTATTAATTTTAAATGTTTTAAAAGTGTGCTAGCAGCAACAGCAGCAGCCCAAGAGCGCCAGTCAAAGCCCGCAGCATGACGGTCCTGTGCCAGCCAAGTTTAGCTGGTGCAAGAGCGGTTGTGGGGAGGGAGGGAGGAACTGGGTGGGCCAGGAAGCCTGCTGGCCCGGGGAGGGGAATGGAGCTCTCTCAAAGCTCTCATCCCCAGGCTAAGTGGCCTCGATTTGGGCCTTGTGGCTTGCAGGGAACTGCACCTGCACCTGCTTGCCGAGCTGGGGAGGTGCATGGCTTCTCCTGTCTGCCGCTCAGACAAAACTGCCCAAGCGCTGACCGAGGGAAGGTGCATGTCCCCCCCCCCCGGCTCGCTGAGTGGGGTGGCAGGGGCATAGCTTCTCTCAGCCGTGGCTTGGCCAAAGTTGGCTGAACCACAGCAGAGAGAAGCCACACCCCTCAATATCATGATGTCACGACGTGGTGACATCATGACGTTGCATGCCATGGGCACGGTTTTGCCCTGGTATGCCTCTGGAGCGATGTTAAAAATTGATGGGCCCCAAGTGTGAAATGACCTATCTACACCACGGTTGAGGGATGACTGCAGGCTTGGGGGCAGCAGGAGGGGGCCCACTGCTGAGGGGAGGATATGAGTCTCCCCTGTTTTTCACCTTTCACTTCCAGAAGTGATGTCACTTCCTGTTGTGAAATCACTCCCAGGGCATCATTTTGCCCTGGGCATCAGGCTATACTTTCATTAGCCACACCACTGGTGCACACCAGAGCCTGTCCCCTCCATCAGCAGCCTCACCACCCCCTTTCTCTCCTTGGACCTGTGCTTGTGAAATTGCTAGTGCAAGTACATGGACACTCATTGCAGTTCAAGAGGCCCACACAGGGGTTTTACTGCTGGATACAGCATACCCATTTTTGACATGGCTGCAGCAGTGATGGGGGTTTAGGATCAGAGGCAGATCTAAGGGAGGGCAAAGCTCTAAGTTTTGCAAGAAGCCTTACCTTGCAGTGGAAATCACTCCTCTCCTGCACCGTTTTAGCCAATCCTCACAGGGAAAAGCAACATCTTGGCGTTGCTTACTGGCTACAGCAGCAACGGAGAGGAGGGATTTACATGACAGGGTAAGGCTTCTTGCAACACTTAGAGCTTCGCCCTCCCTGTAGATCCGCCTCTGGATAGGATAGGATTTGGCTCTAACAACCCAATCCTAAGTAAGGCTGACAAAACAGGGCTGTATCCTAAAGCCCATTAGGAGGCAGCAACAGTGAAGTGCAGGCCAAGGGGAGGTTTTCCCCTTACACCCGCATACGCCCCAGTCATCCCAATGGGGCTACTCGGATCTGCGCCTGCTATTTTCCAGGCGCAGGTGCACGTGCGCAGGAGTGGCGTGAATCGGGGCCACTGAGGCTGGGGACGGGGTTTAGACTTTGGCACTGTGGCCATCTTGCGTCACAATTCCCGTCTCTGCCCACTGCGCCGCCCAGTTATGCCCCTGGCATGTCTCTGGAACGCCCTCGGCGAGGCCCAGCACTGACCTAAGCGCTGGCACTGCTGCTTGCACCGATCCAGCACCGTACCACCGAAGCTGATGCGCTTGACAGCACGTTTGCGACAGCGTTCGGCTGGCGGAAGAGCGTAGCGCCGGCGCAACAGAGTATAGCATTGAGCTCTGAATCAAACAAAAACATGAATTAAACATAGCATTAAGGGAAGCAACATCCCTAACTGAAAGGCCAGGCTTAGTATCTCTGCAAAGATCATCCCTCTCCAAAAGCGAAACAAAGAAGCCAAGTTCTTACTGCATACAAGAAGGCGCTTATGACCTCAGTTCTTATCTGCCCTCCTCTCTGCAGGAGAAGTTGGGGAAACGAAATTCCCCTCACAGTAATTGAATAACAACTGCACATTCATTGCATATAATCAGGAAAACCCAAGGAGGAGGCAATGTGGAGTGTCTCACTGTGTGTGAGTGAAGCATACTATAGGAGATACTATATGATACTATATGAGATACTATATGATACTATATGAGTATACTATATGAAGCTATAACTTCAGAGCTGCAGGAGCTCACAAGCAATCTCAACATTTGAGCCAACGCACCCAGGTCACAGATCCTGCCCCCAGCCCCAACAGAGCAGCTGAGCTACCAGAGAGCAGAGACGGTATAGGTGACTCTCACTGGGTTGAGCCAAATAAAACAGTGGCCAAGGATTTGCAGTCTTGATTTGAATTCTGCTGATTTGCTGAATCACACCGGAAATTTCTCCCAGGAATTCTCATGGCTGCCTCATCAACAAGTTCCCTCTCTCCGCTCTTTTTTCAGAGTGACTAAGCGGCAAGGCTCTGCCAAACCCGACTGATGGGCCCCAGGCAGCAAACTCACGAGTTGTTGGAACATGTACACATTACCAGTTGTCCTCAGGATAACAAACACTCGTTCTATGTTCTTCCCAAGAGCCATTCACACATTAACGGCGCAATCCTAAACAGCACCAGACTGGTGAGGCCAACAGGCCAGCGCCATATCCGACGCTGTTTAGGAGAGGCTGGAGCCTCCCCGCGGCAAGGAAGCATGTGCTCCCTTATTGTAGGGGAGGCTCCAGCCTCCCCTATGTGTTCCTTGGGTCTGCGCCCACTAAAGAACGGGTGCAGATCCGAGGAGACTGTGTGGCCCGAATCGGGGCTCTACAGCCACCTCCCAAGCCCGCCCAGGTCCCGCCTCCCCCCCAATCCCCATCTGGATACGGGACAGAGAATCCCTCACGCCATCCGGTTTCCACCAATGCGAGGGAAGCGCTGTGCGGGCACAACAGGACTGGTGCTGTTTTAGCACCGACACAGGGGTGCTGCTAGGTGCTCCTACGTCGGTGCTAACGGCAGAGCACTGGTGCAAGGACGTTGTGTCGGCACACCGACCCCTCTAGGATTTCACTGCCCAGGCACTTGCATAACCTGGAGTTGGGCTGGCGCAGTTAGGCCAGCAAAGTTTGGCTAGCACCAGGACCATTGTAAAGTATGTTTGGACCACAGGCAGAGTAGGAGAGGCCAGCACACAGATGTGCACCATCCTCCCTGACTCCAAGAGTGGTCCAAACGCCGTTTAAGGTGGCCCTTGTGCCAGCCAAACTTTGCTGGCCTAATTGTGCCAGTCTAACTCCAGGTTAGGATTGCCCCCTAAACCCTAACCCTAAACAGTGCCGAAGAGAGGTCTGTTCTCAGCTCTTGCAGTTATGTCTAGGGATACCAGATACAAACTGGAACAGAGTGGCTATACCTTTAACCATTGTGTAGAAGAGGGAATTTGGGCAGGTGCAGCTTTTGAAACCCCTCGATGATGAGCTGCCCCTGCTCAAATTCCCTCTTCTATACAATGATTAAATGTATAGGCACTCTGTCCCAGTTTGTATCTGGTAACCCTAGTTATGTCTTGGTGGCATCTGGCTAACCACTGGGAGTAGAGGTGCTGGCAATCCTCAAGATTCTTAAGGTCAGAACACATCTTGGGGGCTTCCAAGGCTCTTTTCTGGGAAGAGGCAAGCACTAGAAGCTCCCACAATCTTTTCAGGGAGCAATTGTAACCTGGAGTGAGGATGGCACAAGTCACATGTTGCAAATGCACTGTAAAGCATGTTTGGACCACTCTCTGAGTTAGGGAGGCCAGCGCATATCCGCCACTTGTGCCAGCCTAACTCCAGGTTAGGATTGCGCCTTCATTGGCTTGAATTCTAGAAGAATTCTGCAAGGGCCTTGATCTTCAGCTGCAAGGGACAGCTGGCTCCCTCCAGCTCAGGAGGGTCTCCCCATGGGTCACCTTCCATTCTTTATGTACAGGCAACATCTACAAATCCCCCTGGTGGTGGTGGGAAGATACCTACTACAGGCAGAGGAGCCTTGGGGCAGGTACCCAGACTTGCCTCGGGTCTTGAGTTGGCCCTTTCTAGCGCAGTATGTTTTTCTATGACAGGGGGTGGCTCTTTCCAAATTCTGCTACCTGAGATCCTCTTGACTGGAGATGAACTTGGGACCTTCTGCACCAGCCCTGCCACCTAGCTGAGACCTCTCAGCAAGCTCTGCGCACAGCATCAGCAGCACAGTAGAGCAGTGCCTCTTTAGCACAGTGGAGCAGTGCAGAATTATGCACACAAGGCTTCTGTGCGCAATGTATGCTCAGTGGTGGCGCAGATCCTGGTACATTACATAGGACAAGCAAGCTCATCCATTGCCGGGGGATCGGAGGTTCCCAGCTCGCTTTTGAGAGAGCTGCACATGTGAGCTGCTGTTGAAAAGGAATTCATCCTTGATCTGCATGTGTTTGGTGATCACAAGTGCTCTTCAGACTGTGGCTCTGCACATGGCACCAGCATCTATTGTCCAGGAGCTGGCAGCTTCACAGAGGAGCTGAGAAACACCCCTCCTTTCAAAGAGAAAAAAAGCCCATGGCCATGATCCTGCTTTTCAGGCACACTGGTTTATTTCAGAATGCTCATTTCACCCATTGAAATCATGAGACTTAAAGTAAAGGGGTTTAGTTACGGCTGGATTGTGCTTTTTAAACATGTTTTATTTTTACTTGCTTCAAGTGTTCCCTACTGTGCCTCTTCCACAGGCACACTTCTCATGTGTCATTTTAAAATAAAGATGCAAACACAGGCTTGGGCAGGGTGAAAAAAGGGTTCAGCACTACTGGGTTCCACCTGCACAATGTCCCAGAATGATGCTCAGTCAAGGGCATTGCGGTGTCCATCATAAGCAGTCACTGAGAGGATGCCAAAGAGAAGGGGGCCCTGCCAAGAGTGCAGCCTGCTGGTGCCAGGCCTGCCACAGGGGCACCATCCAGCCAGACCATGTGCATGGTTGATGGCTTCCGTCAGAGTGGCTCACCACAGACTCTGCATCAGCAAGAGATGAGAACTTTGACTGACATGGACACCAAATCAGGAGGGGGAAATGTGTCCTTCCCTGGCCATCTCCCTCTCATTTCTGGTTATGCTCACAGGTGGCCAATGAACTTAGGATGGAAAGGAAGAGGCAGGAGTTTCTTAATAGGAAAAAAAGGAGAGAACATGATGCTCTCTGATAGCAGCTGTTCTGCCAGAACATTGCAGGAAGCTGTAGCCAACCCAGCATTCCAAGAACAAACACGTATATTCGGGGAGAAGTCTTTGCCAGATACCTATTCACATTATAGGGACTGCTTGGTCCACACAAGCCCTGGGTAGACAACAAAGGTGTGTAGAACATGCATGTGAAGGGATTAGGATCATGCCTGCTGCCCCCACACCTGACTTCCACACACTCATCCTGGTCCTGACCCCTCTTCACATGTTTTGCACATACATGTAGTTAGGGCAAGGATCCACGAGAAGACTTCAAGGAAGGGTCTGTAGTGGGGCACCCTTGGCTTGCAGAAGGTCTCCATGCAGCCCCTGGCATCTTTGGTGGAAGGGATCCCTTACATTGTCTTTGAACCTCTAACACAATTATTTGTGTCAACGCTTTATTGTTTGGGTGGGAGAGAAAGTGGAGCAGGGACATTTGTAATGCCATTGAGAATTCTGTCTGAGGGAGGTTTCATGCAGTTGCATGACCAGCCAAGTTTGAACAAAAGCTGCTTGAAGCCTCAGTGCACTCGGGCATCTTCCCTGCAATAAGGACCCCCAGACGTCTCCCGAGAACACTGGCTGTCACTTTAGAGAAACAAAATTTCTCGGCTTCATGATTGCACAGCACTGTGTGCGAAAAGAGGCAGTAGAGGCCTGCCAACACTCCCCATGTGGGTTATCTGCATGTTTTCTACCCATGAAGCAAAGGGATAACCCATCCCTCCCATATCATGACTTTGGGACTACATCTCTGGTCATTGCTGTCAATCTAAGCAGTCCTTGGGGGAAAAAATTCCAAACACTACACATAAAGGGCAACTGAGAAATACAGTGCACATAATTCTAATTGACACACATTGCTTGGCTGGAATGATTGAGAACCGTCTTTAGAACAGAGCAGATCCTTCCGTGCAGGGAGAGTTTTTGGCAGATCCCTGTTGAAAACGTTAATCCCTTTCTTTCATTATATATAAAATTATTATTATGCATTTTCTTCCGCCAAGGGAGTTAAAAACATGACAAAGAGATCTTAAATACATCCACAGTTCTAGGCGCAAACTGTGTCACTTCTCTCCTCCCTACCCTCACATATGCGCATTAACTCACACAGACCATTCATGTACTAACATTTCTTCCTCACTCTCCCAAGACTCTGAAATCAACACCCACAGATTGTCTCTCTTCCTGTGACAAGACTGCATACAGATTCCATTCGACCTGCTGTTCTTATGTGGTTATGGGGTTTCATAACTGGGGAGCCCTGGAATTCCCCTTCTTAGCAACTTGCAAAGCCACTAATTTTCAGGTAAACCAAAGTTCCACTTCGTTCAACGGCAAGTTTGGGATGGCATCTTTGGAAAATGTTATCCTTGACAAGAGCCAGGGATGCCAAAAAGGAATGCAGTACCTTCATCAGACTACAATTCCCAAGGGTCTTTGGGGGAAGGCCCTGACAACTGAACTGGTACAAAAATAAAACCAATACAAGAAGTTTGTAGAAGTGGACAGGCCTTCTACGTCCCTAGGCGCAATCCTAACCTGGAGTTAGGCCGGCACAGTTAGGCCAGCAAAGTTAAGCTGACACAAGGGCCATCGTAAAGTATGTTTGGACCACTCATAGAGTCAGAGAGGCCAGCACACAGACATTGACCATCTTCCATGACTCCGAGAGCGATCCAAACACGCTTTAAGGTGTCCCTTGTGCCGGCCAAACTTTGCTGGCCTAACTGTGTGGACCTAACTCCAGGTTAGGATTGCGACCCCAGTCTGGTCCTACCAGGAAAGCAGATGAAGCAGGACGCTTCAGGTGCTAGGAAGGGACAGTAACAGCACAGCTTTCATGGATGAAGGGGTTGGACAGTGAAATGGTACCACAGTATTTGTACTCTCTCTAAAACAGGAAAGAGATTCGAAAGAAGGGAGGAAATGGGGATGCAATTTTAACTGAAATAAAGAAAAAATGGTGGACAGGGAGGGGCACTCTTTGGCTCTCTGCTTCAGGCAGCAAAAGAGCTGCCCATATCAGCTAATAGCCCAGCTCTGGGATTGGCAGAAGAAGCCTGCATCCTTTACAGGCCACGTGGACCAAGATCTGATTATGTAAGGCACTTTTGATCATTCTTGTGATCTTATGTCTCAATGGCTCTTGATGGCTGCTCCCCTCCTGTTCCTCAACCTCCTTCATGGCAAACTTCTGCCTCACACCCCTTGCTTTCCTCTGCCGCCTGCCTCTTTCCTACTGAGCATCAGTCCCTGGCCTCTCTTCTACCCAGCTTGCCCACCAAAAGGAGATTTTTGCAAGCTCTCCACTCACAGATCATATCACATTGGTGCAACCACACAAAGGCCTGGTTCAGGCAGATGCCAGAGGAAGTGGTAAACCTGTTTCAGACTGCAGGTGGAAGCCCGTACCAAAGAGGTCTTGCACCTGTGCATGATGAGGTGAGAGCAGTAGTGTCATCCGGCAATGAGCTGCCGGAATGCTAGGCAGGACTTACCGCTTGATTGACAGGCTGTCTGTGACATGTTCCACCATTGCTCAGCACAAACAAAGAATTTTACAGGGATGGTGGTAGAGAGTCTTAGGCCTCCTTTTCACAGAGCATGTGTAGGTCAGAGGTATGTTGTGTAGAGCATGTGTAGGTCAGAGGTATGCTGATTTGTTGTTTGACTGGGGTAGGGTCTCTCGTGATGATGGAATCCTCCTCCCTGACAAAACATTTTCCTGCCTGGAAAAAGCCAGCGTGTGGTTCGGAAGAAGGGTTCTCACCCAGCGGTGTCATCCGGCAACGAGCTGTCAACGCTAGGCGGGACTTACCACCTGATTGGCTGCCCGTCCATGACGTGTCGTTGCCTGCCCACCCGCTGTGCAGGCACCCTGGCTTCGGAGGGGGTGCCCGCTTGCCTGGGGGGCGCGCCGGATGCCTGGGCAAGCAGCGGAGGGGCGCGCCAACCGGAGGGAGCCCGCACGGCGGGCGGGCAGGCGGTGACAAGTCACAGACAGCCTGTCAATCAAGCGGTAAGTCCTGCCTAGCATTCCGGCAGCTCATTGCCGGATGACACTACTGCTCTCACCTCATCATGCACAGGTGCAAGACCTCTTTGGTACGGGCTTCCACCTGCAGTCTGAAACAGGTTTACCACTTCCTCTGGCATCTGCCTCAACCAGGCCTTTGTGTGGCTGTGTGTGGGCTTGTGCATTATATAATCTACTTTGTGGCTTTAACAGAAGTGATGGGCAGCTTGAACCCTGGGGCAAATGCCTGGTGAAAAGGGGTGGTGGTGGATACAGAACTGTCATTGGGGTGAGGAGATTTTCCAGTGGCACGCAAGGCTCTTTCGGGCTCTGCAAGGGTGCAAAAGTGGGAGCTGTGAGCATCCATTGGCAGAACCAGAGTGGGCTCAATCAACTCTGAAGGCAATTGGTGAGGCAAGACACTTTGGGGATCCCTCAGCTCCTGCAAGATTCTTGTCCCCTGTGCCAGTTTGAAAACCATCAGCAATGCCATGCCTGGAGATTAAGGGTGGAATCCTAAGCTGTGTTGGAGCAGGCTGGACGGCAGGCCTGCACTGCATCCAATGCAGCTTCGAGGGAGACTGGAGCCTCCTCGGCATAAGAGAACGTTCCTGCCATTGCATAATGGGAGGCTGGTGCCTGCTCCTCGAATCTGCGCCTGCTAAATACTAGGTGCAGATCCAAGGAGGCCGCGTGGCCCTAATTGGGGCTGCACAGCCTGGGGACGAGCCCCCCCACCCGCCCACCCCCCACCCAGAAACACCGACCACCCCCGCCCACTTCCCCCCTCCTGCCCGCCTGGGAACACCTGTGTGCCAGCCAGATGCGGCTGATGCAGAGGTGGCACGGCACCCAAGCTCCTAGGTGGCCGGTCTGGGAGCAGTAGTACTAACACCAACATGTTGTGTAGGTGATACGCCCTTTCCAGGATCGCACTGTAAGTTTCCCAGCTGCCCCCCTTTTCAGGCTGTGGCTCTGGAGGCAGGGGCTCTGGGGGGCCATCAGTCCGCACAATCTCAACCCCCCCCCACCCCACCCACACGTGTACTAAACAAAGCAAAAATTCAAAGTAGCGCAGCACGGAACACCTGCAAATAAGGCTATTTGTCTTTTGAGAAGGGTGCCTGGCAATGACAGAATGTGCTCAGTGTGGGGGCAGGACCTAAACCCTGATCTCCTCTTCACTCCAACAGAGCACACTTCGCATTCTCCCATATTCTTGGATTGGGTCCTGATTTTTCCAGGTCAGCCAGCGATCACAGCGTCTTCATCACACAGGAACGGAGACGGGACTGTTGCCCCACCTGAACCCTGAGCCCCAGTTGCCAGGTCCTCTCCATCTTCTCCCCATCCCCAGGAGTCCTCCTCATCAGGACTCATCCTCAAAGTCAGGGTTCAATCCTGGAACATGCAGTGGAAGAATAAAGCCAAGCACCCTTATTGATTGCATTCATCTCCCGCCTTCTGTCTATCAAAGCATCATCCATGAAACTCGCAGGCAGCCCCCCTTCCTGGCGCTGAGCAAACCTCAACCAGCTTTGCACTGGCAAGGTGGCTGCATCATGTGTTCTGGGGACATCTGCAGAGTACCTTGTGCTCCCCATTAGGAACCCATAAGTAATCTGTCCTGTGCATTGAGGAACAGGGAGCAAAGCTTCCCCGACATCTGAACACAGGAAGCCGCCCTGTGCTGAGACTAAGGCTCCAATCCTATCTACACTTACCTGGGAGTATGTCCCACTGACTATAATGGAACTTACTTCTGAGTAGACATGCATATGATTGGGCTCTAAGAGTCAGACCACAAGGGCGTCCAGCTCAATATTGTCTCCACTGACTGCCAACAATTCTCTGGGTCTTAGGCCTCCATTTTTCCCAGTGCTACACAGGACTTTTGAACACAAAATAGGGACTGTGCCATAGAGCTGCACTTATTTTCAGAAATGGAAAAGACTCATTGTTTCACCTCTGAAGGCCAACAGTCACCCCCATCATGAGGTCTTGGATTTCCCACCTAATATAACAAGCCTTATTAAATAAGACCTCATTGAATAAGGGGAACCAGATTTTTAGTTCCTGCAAACGTGAGAACACAGTGTGCGCCTCCAGACAGAAAGCAGGCATCCTAAGTAACAGGCAACCTCTGTGCTATCAGCTCCGACAGCAAAATCTGGGGTGCATTTTGGAAGGAGGGGGAATTGTTACAGCTCTCCTCATATCACACACACACACACACACACACACACACACACACACACACACACTTGCCACCCCTTTTATTATTCCAAATGTCAACGGGATAATACTTCTAAAGTCTGCAAGAAGAGCTGGCTCTGTGAACAGCACCAAATACAAAGTAGGCAATTGCGTACCATCTAACCATTTGTTATAAATTTCAGAGCGGGAGCAGCTGCGCAAACCTGTGGCGGCGAAAACATCACAGACCCGGCACCTCAAAAGTGAACCGTTTTGTTGTTGTTGTTGTTGCTTGTGGGCATTTTGCCAGAGTCGTTGCCAGAGTTGCGGGGCCGGGCCATAAAACTGAGGCCACAGCACCGTGGTGTCCCTCAAAGGTGACAGCAAGCTCTTTGTTCTTTCTCCTCACGTGGACGCGATACTCTTCCACAACTACAAACTGCAACATACAGAAGTCCAACCTGCTCCTCAGCCCTCCTCTCACACCAGCACACACGGCAGAGTTCTAGCAAACGCCAGGAAATTCTAGGATTCCTCTGACCAGAGAAGTCAAAATTCCGCCAACGTGCTAAATGAGCCACTCCAGACAGCTCACTCCATCCCACACTCATCCCACACATTTCACTGTGTGGGTGAAAGCCCTGCACATTAACCAAGGGGTGATTTTGAACCCTTCTCGTTCCAGTGAGAGAATCTGGGGTGCTTATGAGGCTTTCCGTGGGGTCTGCTTGTCCTTCCCCAGAGGCACAACTGGCCTGACTGAAACAAGGACCAACGGTCATCTTCTCTGCACAAATATTAAAGGCAACATCCTACCTCAAAGATGATACCGTCACTCCCAGAAGCAGGCAGGATGAGGCTCGGCTGGCAAGCCAGAGCAGGCTGGCAAAGGAGGCACCAGGGCTCAGTCTAAAAGACGTGCCTCCCGGCAGTGAGTGTGGCTCTGCTTCCGTTCCTACGAGAGGGTCAGGCGCTTCACAGACTCGACCCTGGTTCTTGCCTCCAGAGCTGCTGGGACTGAGCAGGGCTCCGAGTGTATCCAGGGACCAACCCCCCTGGAGCCAAAAAGATCAGCCCCCCTGAAGCAAGCCCAAGCCACTCACCTCCTCCCTTTCCTGCCCACTTCCAACACGAGGGCTGTTTGGAGGGGACTCGAAGGGCCACACGTCAGGCCACTTCTACAGCTGGACACAGGCCAGGAGGTGGGAAGGGGCAGGAGGTCACTGCGAAAGAAGCTCTCTGCCTGCCCTGTAGGCCCCGCCGATACCAGGCACTCTCTCACCTACTTCCTGGTTGCTCTCCCCTTCTCCCTGCCTGCAGTCAACAGCGCTCGGCAAAAGCTGCAACATTCCTCAGAGCAAAGGGGGGGACCTGCCTGGGCATGAAGCAAGCACCTTTTTCGCAACATTGCCTTCGCCTGAAACGCTGACTCAGGGGGACTCACCTGCGAGAGATCCCGGCTGGTCTTTGGGGGCTGGAGTTTCTCTCTCTCTTCTGACAAGGAGTGTTCCAGCCCTTCAACAACCCGAGCAGGTGAACAGAACTTCTGAGCCGCCTGCCTGCCTGCCTGCCTGCCCTGCACGAATGCCAGAGCTGAGTGGGAGGGATGATTCGGCTGGGGGGTGGATTTTTCTCCCCCCCCTTTCTCCCTCTCACCATTATTTATATGTAACCACTCCCCCTATTTCTGGCTGCCCACTTCCTTAAAGAGGAGGAGGGAAGAGTGCAAAACTCACACACAAATATTCTGCAAGCAAAGACTTCCGTCATAACTGAAACGCAGGAAGCACCATCAGCAAGTGAAAATGGCCCTCCTGATTCAGACTAGATAGCTTCTGTTGAGATGACGGCCCAGAAGTAGAAGTGGTAACGGGATCTTTGATAAGCAGGGCTAGTTGGTGTCACAGCCTGCACAATTTTGTGTTACACAGAAGCCTTCAATTCTCAGGTGATGAATTCTGCATGAGACAAATGCTTGCATCATATGTCAAGAGAGGACTTTTCCTGGAGTTAGGCCGGCACAGTTAGGCCAGCAAAGTTTGGCCGGCACCAGGGCCACCGTAAAGCATGTTTGGACCACTCGCGGAATCAGGGAGAATGGCAGCACACTTTTCGGTGACCCTTGTGCCGGCCAAACTTTGCTGGCCTAACTGTGCCAGCCTAACTCCAAGTTAGGATTGCGCCCACAAATATACAGTATATCCCCTGGCAACAGCTCCAATTAAAGCCCTTTGGGTGCAAAAGCAAATTATTAATTATTTTTCAGAACATCTATATACCACTTTTCAGCAAAAAAAAAAAAAAGTTCACAAAGTGATTTATGGAGCAGAATAAATCAATAAACAGTTCAAGAATGAAATCAAAGCAGTTCCCCCCACCCAAAAAAAAAGATAGTTAAATTAGTGCTGAGCTTAGCAAAAGTTGAAAACAGGTGGAGGATGTCTGATATGAAGGGCTGGAAAATCTGCCTACCTGCCTCACATGGTCATAGACACAGAAGGCCTGACATATAGATTGGATGGAAAAAATGACATCCAGCTTTCAAGAGTCCAGTACAGACAGAAATGTGTCCTTCCTTTACAGACTTCGAAAAGAGGAGCCACAGGCTGACCAAAAAGAATCAACTGGACACTATTTTAACAGACAGGCCAGAGATACACATCAGAAATGAACGTTAAAAACAGCCACACTGGAGCACGTGTTTGTGCGTGTGCGCATGCACATGTGTGCACAGTTGTGCTCTCGTGCTTGTGCGCTGCACGAGGACCACCTGCTGGGAACAGGCTAAGTCTAGGAGCCTCAGATCGCGGCACCAGTGAGAGGTGACGGTGCTCCAAAGGCGAGGGGAGAGTCAGCCGGATCCCAACCCTGCTGGCAGCGCTCAGTTTCGGACAACCCGTGCAAGGGAGCCGATCTGGGCCAGTGGGGGAGTTTGGCAGAGCAGGTAACAGCCAAGCTTCAAGCTGCATCCTGCCCCAGCGCTTGCAGCCTCTCTCCTTTGCGATAGTTGCCTCTCAGAAGCCACCGGCAGCCACGGGTGGCAAGGGAGGAAAGTAGTCAGCCAACGATACTTCCCTTCCCCTCCCCGACCTCATGAAACCTCTCAGTAACACTCTGAATAGTGTTGCTTCCTCCTTAAAAATAAAACTAGGAAGTGAAGACGACCCAGCCTGGGAGGGTATTTCTTCCCATCTCTAAAGAAGCATGAACTTACTTTGATGAGTCCGTCTGCCGAGTGAGGAAACGCCCAGGGAGACAGGTGAACACTGAGCCGCACGGAAGGCTTGGAAAGATGCCCCAGCTAAAAATAAAGGGACCCAAGCAACACCCACCCACACAAAACCTGGTTCTCTTGCCTGTGCTGCCACCATGTGGCCATGCCGGGGAGATCCTGGAATGAAGGGTGAAGTCTTGGATTCGTGTCGGAAGCACAGGCAAGCTGACCTGAGAGTAAAGGCTCCTGCACTCAAAGGGATAAAAAGCCTCTGATTTGGTCAACTGCGTTGGGACTGTACTTCTTTAAGCTGCAGGAGGGGGCTCACGTGGCTCAGACCCTGCTCCACATCCCCAAAATTCCTTTCATTTGGAAAACTATCATGTCAGGGAGAAGGACTTTACCAGCTTACAGATATGCTTGTTTTCTATGAGCAGGGCTTTTTGGCAGGAAAACTATTTTTAAGTTATAGCCCACCCTATGAGGACAAGAGCCTTTTTCACACACAATTATTATTATTATTATTATTTATTGAATTTATACCCCGCCTATTGCCTGAGGCACTCAAGACAATCCTGCATTTATATATGGCTGCATATACCAGGGGCCACTATCATAGATCACATTACAGTATTAGAGAACCCTTGGCATGTACATAATATGTTCACACACATTAATCCAGGAAATCAGTATTTTTTGTCCCTGTGCTACAGAGGAGACTAAGGAGTTATCAAGGCCACCATGTGTGATCACAGCTGAAGTGAGACTGAAAATGGGAGCTTCTGGTAATTTTTTCACACCAGCCTTGTGCCCCAAACAAGAAAAGACCTCACATTACTAGGTCTTAGGACTGAACAACAGCGCGACTGACACCAAGGGCTCTTTAGGACCTGATATGATGCATCAATCATATCAATATCAATATATCAATATATTTTATATCAATCATATCAATATATGGGATGTGGTGGCGCAGCGAGTTAATCTGCTGTTGCTGGGCTTTCAACCGCAAGGTTGGGAGTTTGAGACTGCGTGACGGAGTGAGCTCCCGTTGCTTGTCCCAGCTCCTGCCAACCTAGCAGTTCGAAAGCACCTAAAAAATGTAAGTAGATAAATAGGGACCACTTCGGTGGGAAGGTAATGGCATTCTGTGCGCTACGGCGTAGAGTCATGCTGGCCACATGATCGGACAAAAATGCCGGCTCTACAGGCTTTGAAACGGAGATGAGCACCGCCCCCTACAGTCGGTCACGACTAGACCATTCGGTCGTGGGGAAACCTTTACCTTTACCTTTTATGATGCATCAAACCTTTTAGCACCGGGGCCCACTTTTTACAATGACAATCTATCCGGGACCCACTAGAAATGATGTCAAGGCCAGAAGTGCTGTCGTCATTGTGACGCCAGAACATGCTGCTTTCCAGAGAATGCAGCAATAAATTGGGTTATTTCTCAGTCATTTTCCAATAGCAAAGTGACTCAGAAAGGAAAAAAAAAAGCCTATTTACAACCTTGACACAAGCAAAACAACCACACAGCCCTCCCGCTTTCCAACATCCCCATAATTTCAATATGGCTGCTCTAGGTGTTTCACGATCCACTTGAAATTGGCTCGTGCCTCACTGGTGGGTCCTGACCCAAAGTTTGGGAACCACTGCTCTAAAGAGAGCCACAAAAGAATTCATTGAGTTGCAAGAAGATCAGGAATGAAATTGTGATGATCCACTCATCTGTATAGGGCTGGCCTTAGGGCAATTTGACCAATTTGGGCCCTGCACCTGGAGGGGCCCCACACTGGGGTGGTGAGCGGGGTGCCTGCAGCCACAGCTGGCACCTCGCTCCGTACTGTAGCTGACACTCCAGCATGGAAGCCAAAGCATCGCAAGGAGAGCATTGCCGCTGGATAATTGCCTCCTGCCCCCTGGGTCTGATCGGCTTGAAAGCTCCCCCTGGAGGCAGTTGGTGGTGACGCTGCTGCTGGGTGCATTGCTGCCACTGCTCAGCCTGATGAGTAGGGGGGGGGGCCCTGTGTGTGTGTGTGTGTGTGTGTGTGTGTGTGTGTGTGTGGGCCCTGCAAAAATGTTTTGTATTGGACCCCACAGCTCCTAAGGCTGGCCCTGCATACATATTTTGGTTTCTGCCCCTTTTCACTAGTCATCCGCTTGCTTATATGTCACAATCCCCAACACTACATCATCAAGCTTGTTTTAAAAAAGCTTATTTGGGTTTTCTGTGTCTCAGTCTCGACTCCCTTGACTTCTGACCACACTGTCCACAGATGCAGGATGCTAACTGGGCAAGAGGCACTTTTCAAGTGGTTATATTTAGCAAGGGGATAGTAATTGTCTCTCTTCACCCCAGCACAGTGTCTTTTCTAATGGCTGTTGCTGGTGGTGGTCTGCATTTTTTTTTTAAAGATTGTGAGCCCTTTGGGGACAGGGAGCCATTTAACTTTTTTTTTTTTTTTGCCTGTAAACTGCTTTGTGAACTTGTGTTGAAAAGCAGTATATAAATACTGTTTGATTGATTGGTTGATGTTTTGCTCTGCCCCGTTCAATAGCATGTGTCGTGGTGCCCTTGCTTGAGGTCACATCCACACTGCAACCTTGTAGCCCTGCTGAACCCCTGCTTTTTTAGAATTAGCAAACTGGATTAAAGTGGAGGTTTAGCACAGCAGCCCTGCAAAATTAATTAAAAATGTCCTCCTTTCAAATTAGGTCTGTTTTATTGCTTTTTGTTTCAAGTAACAGGGAGGGGAGGAGCGATGAAGATTTTTCCTTTGCTTAGCCAACTGTTGCTTCATTGCTTATTTCCTTGAATCATTTCCCCCTTTCTTCATGTACAGAAAAACAGAAATATTTACAGTGTGCTGCAATTGCTTTTTTATTACAAGAACACAAATTACAAATCAGGTCTGAAATTGGAATGCAGAGCTGGCCACTATGTCACATGGGTGCTCCATAACAAATGTCAGCCTGATCCTATCTTAGTCTTCCCCCACTGATGCAGTTGTACAAACTGCACCCTGTTGGGGCGGGGATAGGTGGGTGGGTGGCTTTGCATTTTCCAAGGCAAGCCAGGCAGAGGGATTGCTCCAACAACTTAGTTTGACCTTCTTGTGTGTGGGATCTGGTGCTTCCTTGCCACTTGGCTGAAACAAAATACCATGAGACTGGCCTGGGTCATGCTTGCCTGGCATACTGAACATGTTGCCAGCATCGTGAACATGTGTATATACAGATGTGTCAGACAAGGTCATGGAACCCTTGCTGCAGGGCTGGGGACTGGCCTTTGGTGTGAACCAAATCTAGTCTCCTCAATAGGTACAAGGCTAATTCTCTGAGAATATGTACCTGTTGCTGGTGTGCACCAAAATCCTAAAGATGTGATTGCAAAATGAAAGAGATGGCAAATTTGGCCATGCGCCTCTCTTCTCCCTAGTGATTGTTGTATATTATATTCCAAGAATAACAATGGGAAATGCATTTACAAAATTCTTTTTACACAATATTTTTTAAAGTGAGTGGGGGTTCAAGTCAAAAGCCATGACCAAAGACAAGCCAGATGTCCCAGAATGATGGCAGCTGTGAATCTGTTCTTTGCAACCAGCTTCTGCCTCACTGCTGTTTCACACCAGCAGTTTCACTAGCAATGCAAAACACCTACAAAATGTGAAGTGTGAATGTGACAAATGTTTTTTTTACAAGGAAAGCATGGTGCGGTGCAGTTGCTTGTTGAGTGCAAAGGAAAATTCAGGTTTGCCTGTCTGTGTAATGTGTGAATTGCCCTATCACTGCCCAAAAGGGAGCAAACCCACTTGTGTTTGACAATTTGCAAAGGATTAAGAACTGGATAATCGGCTATCTACATGAATTGCAACAAAACTGTTATGCTAACAGCCCACTGAGCTACATTCCTAGCTGATTATCCTGTCTCTAGTCCAGACATATAGGAGCACAGGGTGATAAAAATGGAGTGGTCCATCCCCTGTCATTTAAGACAACCTTCCATGAGCCCAAGGGGAGACTAGCAGTGCGTCTTCTACTTCATCCACCCTACAATAACATTGCAGACTAGGTATGTAGGTCAGTAGGATGCTTGGTTTATGAATAGAAAACTAGACTGACAGGGACTTATTGTCATAATGGTGTTGAAATTGCCTTGGAGCCTCTCTCTGTCAGCCTTTTGCTATTTACACAAGTGTTGTGGCTCTCCTTGATGGAGGAGAGAGGAGAGGCATGCACGAGCCTCTGACCAATGTGAGGCAGCAAGCCCTTCCTGTTTGGCTGGCAAAAGTGAATTGAAGCATTGCACCTTAAGGAACTGATGACAGCGCATGGCAGAGCATGTCATACATGCATGTCATACATGCCTGGCTCCATCCACCCCCACATCTCCACCCAAAAGTATTTCAGGCAGCAGAGCAAGACTGGATCTCTGCCTGAGACCTGGATGACACTAGGGGAGAACTGCATCTGAGCTCTGTCGCTGGCCAATGAGTGTACATAAGTGTGAAGGGATGCACATTAAAGCGAACACTTGTCACTTCTTCACAAACACATATGCACAATTTCTCCTGCACAAGCAGGATGGAGAGATGGTGACATTTAAAGCAGGAAAAGCACAACCAGGACCTATACTAGAAGATCCAAGTTCAAATCCTTGCTCAGCCACTATGCTACCTGGGTGGGAGGTGACTAGCTCTCAGCCTAACCCATCTCATAGGTGGGTGGTTGTGAGAACAAAGGAAGGGAATGAGCCACCCTGAGCTCCTTGCAGGAAGGGCGGTATCAAAATGTGAAAAACAAACAAACATGTGGAAGGTGCTGATGCATGTTTGCTACCACAGGAGAAGATTGAATTGGGTGTTGGGACACTGCTTAATGCAGGCTCTGGTCCTTCCTGGAGGGTAGGCTTCAGTAGGTGATGCTGACAGGACTCCTCCTCTCTGCTGTGGGCTCTGGATTGTGGTGTCCCACAGGGTTCTATTCTGTCTCCCATGCTGTTCAACGTCTTTATGAAACAGTTGAGAGAGACCACCCAGGGTTTTGGCAGGGAGGAGCCATCAATATGCCAATGACATCCAGATTTACATCTTTGTGCTGCCCCCAGTTGGAGAAGATGCCTTGAATTCACCTTGAACTGGTGAAAGGCTGGATGTGGGCGAAGAAGAGAAAATGAAATCTGGACAAGCCCCTTGCATCATGAGGTTATCATGTCAGAGGCCTGCTGATATAGTAGTGATGCGTGCATGTGATCTGGGGGGGGGGTAGCATTCTCATTGAATACTCAGGTGCAAATATAAATACATAAAAATTACCAAACATATTCATAACCAATTTATAAAAATATTAATAACCCATCTATTGCAAAATCTTTAAGAAAGTCCAACTGTCCAGTGCATCGATGCAATGATGCATTGGCTTCGACTCAGTCAGACCTGGCTGTCATCTGAATTTGAATACCTTTATTGGCATAAAATGGCTGTCATTAGCGATGCCCTGTTCACTTCTTGCTTGGATTACTACCATGTGCTTATCATGGGGCTGCTCTGGAAGATCCACTGGAAGCTTTTGCTGCTACAAAATGCAGCAGTGAAAGAATGAATGATGCTGATTGCATCTCACCTCTGTTATTGTCGCTGCATTGGATGCCAGTTTGCCTCTAGGTACAGTCCAAGGCATTGGTTATGACTAGGGGTGGGAGAAAACAGTGGTAATGAAATAAACATACCACACTGCTTTCTGCACTTCTCCTTTTTGTAAACAAATAAACCCCAAATCTGCAAAAAAAGAAAAAGAAAGAAAGTTTTACTTGGTTTTTATTTAATAATTGAGGGGGTACAGGGGTAGTGGCAACAAACTGTGGCAAGTTCTTGAAGAGATGGGAGTACCAGGCCACCTTATCTGTCTTCTGAGAAACCTGTATGCGGGTCAAGAAGCAACAGTTGGAACTGGACATGGAACAACTGACTGGTTTCAAATTGGGAAAGGAGTACGACAAGGCTGTATACTGTCACCCTGCTTATTTAACTTATATGCAGAGTACATCATGAGGAAGGCAAGGCTGGATGATTCATAAGCTGGAATCAAGATTGCTGGGAGAAATATCAACAACCTCAGATATGCAGAAGATACCACTCTAATGGCAGAAAGCGAGGAAGACCTAAAGAACTTTCTGATGAGGGTGAAAGAGGAAAGTGCAAAAATTGGCTTGAAGCTCAACATTAAAAAAAAAAACTAAGATCATGGCAACCACTCCCATCACTTCCTGGCAAATAAAACAGAAGGGGAAGACATGGAAGCAGTGACAGACTTTATTTTCCTGGGCTCCAAGATTACCACAGATGGTGACTGCAGCCATGAAATTAAAAGACGTTTACTTCTTGGGAAGAAAGCTATGGCGAACCTAGACAACTTAATCAAAAGCCGAGACATCACCCTGCCAACAAAGGTTTGCATAGTCAAAGCTATGGTTTTCCCAGTAGCAATGTATGGATGTGAGAGCTGGACCATAAGAAAGGCAGAGCGCCGAAGAATAGATGCTTTTGAATTATGGTGTTGGAGAAGGCTCTTGAGAGTCCCCTGGACTGCAAGGAGATCCAATCGGTCAGTCCTACAGGAAATCAAGCCTGATTGCTCCCTGGAAGGACTGATATAGTAGTGATGCATGCATTTGATCTGGGGGGGGGGGAGTAGCATTCTCATTGAATACTCAGGTGCAAATATAAATACATAAAAATTACCAAACATATTTATAACCAATTTATAAAAATATTAATAACCCATCTGTTGCAAAATCTTTAAGAAAGTCCAAATGTCCAGTGCATCGATGCAATGGCAGACTGGAAGCAGTGAAGACTTTTCTCTTTAGAAAAGACCCTCATGCTGGGAAAGATTGAAGGCAAAAGGAGAAGGGGGCCGCAGAGGATGAGATGGCTAGATACATGAAATTGGCAATGAACATGAAATTGGGCGAACTCCGTAAGCTAGTGGAGGACAGGGAGGCCTGGCGTGCTGTGGTCCATGGGGTCGCGAAGAGTCGGACACAACCTAGCGACTGAACAACAACAACAGGGGTAGTGACCGTGGCTGCACCTGCTGACATTATACCATTAATCTTACCTATCTAGTACACTTTTAAAGGGATTATAATTATAATGTAAATGTTGAATAAAAACACACACCACTTTCTGCACTTCAAACTTGGAAAACACCAACATATGTGAAAAACTAAAACAATTTTCTCCCACCTAGTTATGACCTTTAAAGCCCCCCCCCCCACGGCCTCAGGCTATTGCCTTCCTCCAGCTCCATGAGTCTGCCCCAAGAACCACTAGGGAGATGCTCTTGCATATCTCACCATTATCTGCTGTGGTTTTTGGGCCTTCTCTCCAATCGTCCCATCCCCATGGAACTTCCTCCTGCAGAAGATGTGCTTGGCCCATTTGGTTTTCCTCTTTTTTGGAGAAGACTGAAAATGTATTTCTTTCCATTATTTTTGACTGTTTGTAGTTTTATCTGTCTTTTTATAATAATGTTTTGTGATGTTTTCTGTTCCTGTTTTATTATTTTTTATTAACTTCTTTTGTGAATCTGCCTTGAATATAGACAAAGGCAGGGGATACATCCTTTCAAATATAAATAAATGTCAGCACCTCCATGCCCTTCTCAAGAGCTTTCAGAAGCATCTGATTGTCTCTTAAGGCAATGCTTTTGCGATGAGACCACCACAGCTATACATGCTATTCCAAATGATGGTGGCAATTTCATTGAGAGGGGGACATGATTGAGATGTACAAAATTATGCATGGGAGGGATAGAGTCGATAGAGGGATGTTCTTTTCCCTCTCCCACAACACCAGAACCAGGGGACATCCACTAAAATTGAGGGTTGGGAGAGTGAGAACAGATAAAAGGAAATACTTTTTTACCCAGCGGGTAGTTAAGCTGTGGAACCTTTTACCACAGGAGGTGGTGATGGCATCTGGCCTAGGTGCCTTTAAATTGGGATTGGGCAGATTTCTGGAGGAAAAGTCCATCGTGGGCTATAGGCAATGATGGATTGTGCAACCTCCTTGCGTTAGTAGTAGGCTACTTCAGAATGCCAGGTGCAAGGGAGTGGCAACAGGATGCAAGCATCTTGTTGTCTTGTGTGCTCCCTGAGGCACCTGGTGGGCCACTATGAGATATAGGAAGCTGGACTAGATGAGCCTTTGGCCTGATCAAAGGCTTTGGCCAGGGCTCTTCTTACGTTCTTATTGTTGTTTCCTTGTCTAAGACCTAAAATAGTCTTTTTCTACAGTTGACCACCCTGACCCTGGAATGCTTTTCCTAGATAGTCCCAGCCAGTTCTACCAACCGGATCAGTGCTCCAGTAAGTTCAGAATTGTTGCTCCCATGCACATCACACTGATGCTGACTCTGACCTGCTGTTTGGTATCCAATTGGGCAAGGGCCTCCTAGAGTCCTTCAGTCTGCTTTGGATTTCGGCATTCTGAATAACTTAGTTCATTCTGCAAACTTCTGACTTGATCACCGATGGAAAAGTTACATAGCCAAGTCTACCTTGGTGATGACAAGATCCATGAGCATGAGCATATCCATGAGCAGGAACGGCTCCTTTCATAGAGGTTGATTCCTACTCTCCACCCTTCTGTTCTTGAACCAGTTACTGGTCCATCAGAGCACCTGTCCATCAGACTGCTACTGACTTTCCTCAGGAGCCTTTGGGAAGAAGAGATGCTGTCCAAGCCTGCTCTGCCTTTGGGCTGCCCATTGTACACATCTATGATCGCCATGACTAGCGAAAGGCTTGTGAAGCAGTGTTGCCCTTGCAAAAGCCCCGGAATAAGGCACAGCAAGCAACAAAAACCATCCACAGGACTAGAAAGCTTTCCTTCATCCTGCTGCCTCAAAAACGTTCTGAAGGCTACAAAGAGCCTGACCGCACCTTCTAGAGGCATACCTAGATGGGGACCACAGGCTTTGTTTTGCTCTAGCCTTTGGGAATGGCTCCGAAGAGGAGGGGGAGAGCGGCTGCTTGCAAAACTTAGTGCTGTGACCTCCGTCCGGGTACGCCTCTGGCACCGTCGAGGCAATCATGCATTGACTGTGGCAGAAGGTGTGACCGAGTTCATCAGATCCCCCGTCCTCTTCCCCACTGTCAGAAGCAGCGATGTAGTGAAGGGGGGAAGCAGAGCTTTGTGACTTCCCCGGCAGCAGAAGCGAAGACATCACCGGCCGGAGCGATCAGGTGCTGTCCGTGAAGGGCTTTAGCAGAGAAGGCCCAGCGAAGCAGCTGGTCGGGCCTGAGCTTGGCGCCTCCCGGAGGGCTGCCGGAGAGACGGCACAGCGCTCAGGTGACATTCCGGCTACGTTCACCTGCAGTAAGCCTCGGGGCACCTCGGAGCGAGCCTGCGGAGGCGGGCACGCCACTCGGCCATTTCGAGGCATCTGGGACGCGTTTCATCCCGTTCTAGACGGTTGGGTGGTTGAAGGCATCGCCGCCCAGTCCAGGAGCCTGGGGCGAAGCCTTCGCTGCGAAGAGAGTCCACGGGAGTCCTTCGCAGCCCGGCCCGCCGCTCCGGCCCAGGTAAGGTCGTTCGACCTGCTGGGGGAGCTCGGCAGAGCCCAGCCCAGCAGAAGCGGCGGGGCGGAGTTCCAGCGCAGCTCGACTCCGGGACATAAAAGGCCGGGCGGAGCTCAGCAGCCTCTTTCTTTGGGCTGGGGGAACTGCGGGGGGGCCATGGCTTGCTTTTTGCCCGAGAATCTCACCCGCAGCCCCCGGCGCAGGAGCTCCAGGACCTGCTGCCCGCCGTCGGCCTGGACCGGAGCAAGGTGAGGGCCCCGGGGGAGAGAAGGGGCGCGTGAGGGGCGGCGTGCAGAGCACCCAGGGCAAAGCGAGGGGCAGCCCAGGAGGACCCTCGGGCGGGCTGGAGACTAAGCCAGCCTCCCTACTTGGCGCCTCCAGCCAAGCCGGAGTAGTCGTCTCGCGGGGCAGGACCGGAGCTCTCAACGTTTCGAATCGGAGTGGCTCTGGATCTGCAGCCCAGCGCGGCCGTTTACAACGGACGGCGCTGGATTTCATTTCTTTTCCCGCGTGTCCCTGGCTGGAGAGCGGACAAACATTTGCTGCCCTTCGCTGTCGTCCACCCTGCCGCCCTGTACGCTCTGGCCTGCGTTGAGCCCCGCAGCACTCGCAAGGGTGCACTTCGTGCACGTTGGCTCGGCAGGCAGGAAGCCCTGCTAAGTTCACCGCAACTTACTCCCAAGTAGGACCAAAGCAGCGCCTGGTTCCTGCTTGGAGCGATTTCCCCTCGGGTCTCATTTGAAGCCTCCCAAATCGCATGCAAGGAGGAAGTCAGCGACACAAACTGGATTGCCCGGACTGGGCGCCGGGACTTTCTCTCGTATAAATGTGTATTTTGGATTTGAGGTTCTAATCCGGAGTCAGTCCTCTTCTTCCTGAAGCATCACGAAGTTTACTGCCTGCGACAGACGATGCGTGGCACAGCAATGCCCTTCCCCTCCCCCTTCTCGAAGAGACTCGTGGGGTCAAGACTCCGCGGGTCTGTGATATCGCGGAAGAGCGCGCTTAGGGTGTCGGCTGGGCTCGTTGGAAACAGGCGACGGCGGAAGCCGCATGCGTGTGGGGGAGAAGCCCCATCGGAAAGCGAGGACCTGCCCCCTTCCGAGTTGGGGTGCGTGTGGGACTGCAGCTGCCTCCTCCAGGCGCGCGTGGTGGAGGAAATCGAGAGCTTCCTCCCGAGTAAAATGGCCACTTTCCTCGGCTTCATCCACCTCTCAGCCAGCCCTCAGGATTTCCCCGCACGTAGCGACGATTGCTCCGTCCGGCCCCGCCTGAGGAGACCCGCTTCCTGCTTCAGAGCGCGATGGCAACTTTTTTAGCAAATCCCGGTTGAGTTACGGGGCCATCCCTGCTTCGATTGGTCCGACTGCCTGTCGCTCCAAACAAATCCTGTATTCAAATAAAGCGGGGGGGGGGGAGCCAGGAAGCGTGTGCGTGCAAAGTTTATTGGCAGCCCGCAGCTGTGACTCACGAGCTGACGCCGCGGTGTCTTCTTGGGGTGTTTTTCGAGGGAGTTCATTTCTCATCCCTGTTTTTCTTCTGCCCCAGCAGAGCAATGGCCAAGCAAGTCCCCCCTTCGTCCTCCCCGTCCTTGCCGACTGCCACCTTCAAGGAGGAGCTGCTGTGCCCCATCTGCTACGAGCCCTTCAAGGATGCCGTCACCCTCTGCTGCGGCCACAACTTCTGCAAAGGCTGCGTGAGCCGCTCTTGGGAGGGCCAGCCTCGCCACGTCTGCCCGGTGTGCAAGGCGCTGTGCTCCCCTGAGGACCTGCGCACCAACCACACGCTCGCCAACATCGTGGAGATGTTCCTCAAGCAGGAGAAGCAGCAGCAGAAGGGCGAGACGTCTGTCCTCTGTTCCGTGCACGGTGAGGAGGCCAAACTCTTCTGTCTGGATGACAAGGAGCTGGTCTGCTTCGTGTGCCAGAACTCCAAGCAGCACATGGACCACAAAATGAGGCCAGTAGCAGAGATGGCCAAGGACTACAGGGTAAGTGTATGGAGGAGAGAAGTTCTGCTCCTTATCATAATACTAGTAGAGGCCTAAATTCCCCTCCCATCAGCTGTACAGTAGTTCCCAAACTGTGGGTCGGGAGCCACCACCTTTTTCAGGTGGGTCACGAAGCACCTAGAGCAGCCGTATTGAAAATATGGGAAGATGGGATGCTGTGTGGTTTGTTCGCTTGTAACTAGTGGTTTGGTTGTAAATTTTTTCCTTCTGATTTACTTTGCTATTGGAAAATGGCTAAGGATTCTCAGGAAAGCAGCAGGCTCTGGTGTCACAATGATGGCACTGTCAGTGATGACATCATTTCTGGTGGGTCCCAGACAGGTGGTCAAGTGGGTCCCGGTGCTAAAATGTTTGAGAACCACTCATCTAGCAGCATGCATTGCATGAATTGGAGGCTTTGCATAGCAAATCTTCATGTGGTGACTGATGTTGATCCTTGCGGTGAATGCAGTGTGTAGCAAAGACCTTGTTCTTTGCAGCAATGTAGAGTTTCACAGTTGTACTGGTGCAAAAGCCCTGGCACTGCGAGATCTTGTGTCCCTCTTTGCCTTGCATTATGGCAAAATCAGAAGGCTGGACAGAGAGAACCCAGGGGCTACTGAACTGCCAGAAAAGCATAATACTTGCTGTGAAGCTTAAGCTTTACCCATCTTGACCCCCCCCCCAACCAGGCTACACCCAAACCAAGGAGTTTGACAGCTTCCTTAGTTTAACAGTTAAACGGCCTCATCCAGTTTACTCAAGAAACTGAGCTAAAATGATTCCTAGTGTTGGGAGTAGGTCACCCTCTGCAAGGGTGCAGCATAGAAACAGCCCTTCAGGGCAAACATGTTCTTCTCATTGGATCCAGCAGATAAGCAAAAGTCCCTTGACTGTTGCCATTAGCTGTCATGCCTGGCCATTAGCGGTGGGGACAGAGCATGGTGCTGCTGCCGTAGCTCTGTTTCCGCACTCTGATAGTCCAGCAGGCTAAGGGAATTGCAGGGTAGGGTGGAAGTTCAACTGGGTTGTAGTTTGCTTGGGTAGATGGTGATGGGATGTTGTTGCACTCCTGTTAACTCTGATGTATACACAAATGTCCCCTCTACTTCAGAGGAGCCTGTTGAGCTGGAGCTAACAAAATTGAAAGGCGCAAGAGCGTGAAAGGATTGGGGGGAAATGCCAGTTGGGCAGTGGTATCAACAAGGGCCGAGCTTCACGGGGCTCTGGTTATTCCTAACAAGGTGATAAGGATCCAGGAAAGGAGATGTAGGTGGGAAAATTGGCAGTGTAGATACGTATTGGGGCATTTGGGGGATGTATGAGTTAGCATAGGGTAGGTCTTTTGAGATGTATGAAATTATTCAGGGGATGGACAGAGGGATGTTCTCTTCCCTCGCTCACAACCCCAGAAAAAAGGGACCTCCACTAAAATTGAGTGTTGGGAGAGTTAGAACAGACAAAAGAAAATATTTATTTACCCAGCATGTAATTAGTTTGTGAAACTCTTTGCCCCATGATGTGGTGATGGAGTCTGGCCTAGATTACCTTAAAAGGGGTTTGGATAGACTTCTAGAAGAAAAGTCCATCACAGATTACAAGCCATGATGGATATGTGCAACTGCTTGGTTTTGAAGTAGGCTACCTCAGAATGCCAGGTACAAGGGAGCAGCAACAAGATATAGGTATCTGTGTGCTCCTGAGGCATCTGGTAAGTCACTATGAGATACAGGAAGCTGGACTAGATGGGCTTTTGGCCTGATCCTGTAGGACTCTTCTTATGTCTCTCTCCCCAGGCAACACCGAAGACTGTATGGCAACTGTATTTGGGTCTGCATGTAATATGCGTCCCTTTAGGAATTGTCCACAGCAGCCCCACCCTCCCTGGGGAAATAATAATTTGGAGTCATAGCTGTGAATTTGAAAAGCGAGTAGAGGCTGGCTGATCCCTGTGAGGACGCTGGAGGCTGCAGATCAGAGATGTGCGCCCACTTTTGTCCACTTACTTGCCAGTTTCTGCCACTTTGCCTTCTCCCTGGATTGGAAGCTGAAAAGGGGATAGGAAGTGTGAAGGAGAGTGGTGGGTCAGGGTTTTGATTGACAGTAGTACAGTAAGTGTGCACCTTGCACTTCCTTCATGTATTCTCTGCGGCTTTGAGAATTGCAGCAGAATGCTGGCCTATATGGAAACAGCCACAGTTTATTAACCTTACAACTTAACCCAGGATCGGAGCAGTCAAATTTCTACCAGTTGAGAGCAGCTTCCAAAACAAAAACATCTCCACTTGGTGATGAAACAATAGCATTGAGGAGCTGGGTGGACTTCCCTGGGGAAAACCTTTCAAAGTATTGGGGGACTATTGCTGAAAAACAGGGAGGTGGATTGAAGAAGCTCTGCCTGTGCGCTCACCTGGCAGTCCACAAAACACCCCATTTGGGTGCCAAGTCTTCCACAGTAGTGGCTGTGTGTGTTACGACTTCTTTGCATGCCCAACAGCTGTGTGGCCAAGCAGAATCTTGTTGGAGAAATGGTCATGTCTGTTTTATCATTGGTCTTTTGCAAAGCACTCCAGTCCATTAGCAAAATTAAAGTTCTGACTATAGTACATAGAAGCCAGATCAACTGGGAAACAGCGCATCTTATGGCCAGAGGCAGCACTTTGGAAGCCACGCACAGCTGCCACTTAGGCTGCTTCTGGAAAGGCCTTGGGCATGCGCCTGTTGGAGGCCTTGGCTGGGGAGGGAATTCCGCAGAAGGAGCAGCTGTCTTCCGATGTCAGTCAGTTAGGTCTGCACATTTTCAGAGACTCGTAAAACCATCTCCTTCAATGTCGGCCGGAAACAAGTGGGGCAGAAGAGTGCGTGTGTGTGCGTGTGTGTGTGTATGTGTGATTCTTGTTGAACCAGACTTCATGCCAAGTTTCCCATTCCTTGAGGCATTTGGGATGGTGTGAATTACCAACAGTCTTTCCTGGCCTGTGCTGCCAGCCTGCATTTCCAGTTGGATATCTTCTGCTTGCAATTCCAGTTGGATATCTTGCCTTTTTTGTATTATGTGGAAAGCACATGCTGAAAATGAGTGTGGATCACACTGGATCATGTGTGGTCCGGGATTGGTTGCTGGATTATTGTGTGGATTAGCACTGTGTGGTTCAGGATTGATCCTGACTGGATTATTGTGTGGCTAAGCCATACAGCCAGTTTGGGCTTTGGGACCAGGGAACAGAAGAGTAGTGGAAGTAGTGAAACAGACGCTGGGTCCTGTGTGGAGAGTGTCTTTGACACAAGCACACGAGACAGCAACGTTAGAAGATTGTTCTTGTGGTTTGTAGGAGAGGAAAGACCGTTTGAATGGGGGAGGGGCAAGGCGTGTTTGAGTCACACGTTCCAGACTGAGTTCCCGTAGATCTCTCTGACACAGAGCAAGCGGCTGTGAGTCATGTAACCTCATGTTGATTCCTGTCTTTAAGCTGAGATGGAGGGTGAGATGGTGGGAGGAGTGTGGTGGCTGGGAACATGCCTGATTCACATGCAAGAATGGTCAGCCTGGGTTAAAGAGGGCTTGGACGCAGGGAATTGCCCCACCCCAAGTCAAGAGCACAAATCTGTACCTTTTCTAGATGCTTGCATGGTGAGTGTGGGTGTTTGTTCATACATAATTATATGTGATGCTCTGCCTGAACGCATGTGCTGTCTGAACACATGTGCTGCATATCTTGGAAGGCCTCACTGCTTGACAGAAAGGTGGCACTCATGTGGCCAGATTCTGGACTTCGAACCTCTATTCAAGGAATTGTTACCAGGTGTGCTTTTCAGAACGCACGTAATATGCACAGATGGAGAAAATCTGCTATGACTGCTGGGGCCATGCACAGTGGCCAAAGGCACAGTTCAGTGGTTGGGTAGAGAAGAAAGAGGGAAGCAGGGTGAAGGTACAATACCTTATTATGGGAATATTGTAATAATGTAATAGCAGGGAAAGAGGAATCAAAAGCAAAAAAACCTTGCAGTGTTCCTTATATTAGCCATTCATACAAGTAGGCCTGAAACATAAGCAGTTCCTATGGAAAGTGGAAGGAAATTACTTAAAGGAAAGGGTGCACATGGTGGCGCAAGCAAGGAAGGGAGGACAGATGAGTAGAGGAAATCTGGAGGGTTCCCCTGGAGGAACTGGGACTTGTAAGCCAGGAGTTTTGCAGTAGCAAGAAGGGGGAGGAGGAGAGCTGGGGGAGAAAGAGAAACTAGAGCAGTTCAACAAATGACGGTACCAACAGCAAAGCATGCAAAGGTGGAAGGAAGGAATAAATCAAATGCAGACACGTGGGGTCCGGAGACCCAGCTTTGTACCTGTGGGATCGTTTGTGGGGTGAACTCCTCAAGGAAACCCTCTTTTGTGGCTGGATGGCCAAGGATTCCACTTTGCCAGCTCTAAATGGGTGCTTCTGTTTTGCACACTTACCAAGAGTACTGCAGCTGGAAGCCAGTGGCTGAGCTGGCGTGGGCATCTTAATTGGCCATGGAATTGGTGAGGGCAGCCAGGCTGAAGACCCTCCTTTTGCATCGCTGATAACTTTGCATACTCCCAAGTATGTTGCTTTGTTCACAGGGTCATATTGGCTGTGTGTGCATGGGGCTACGTCTGCCCTGTGAGCTAGCTCTTCTTTTCTTTAACTCCAGGCCAAATGTAAGGACATGGAAAACTCCCTGCGGGACAAGATGCAAGAGTTTGGAAGAGTGCAGTCAAACTACAGACTCATTGTTAGCCACAACAAGGTGAGTGTGCCGCCTCTAACTTCAAGGGCACCTACTGTCTGCACACACGAGAGTGGAGAACTGGGGAGGGGGGCCAACTGGGAAGTGGTGAGTTAGAGAGCTTGGACACTGGGAATTGCCCCACTCCGTCAAGAATACAAACGTGTACCTTGGGTGGGTGCTTGTTCATTCATAATTATATGTGATGCTCTGCCTGAACACGTGTTGTCTGAACACATGTGCTGTATATCTTGGGAGGCCTGTGGTGGCAGTGGTGCTGTAAGTGTCCTATCCTGCTTTCCAGCTTTGATCTGCCTTCCTGGGTCCAATTGGACTGGCTCCAGCAAAATCACTGGCACAGGTCCAAGTAGACCCAGCAGGGCAGTGAGGAGACCTCTGGGTTTTCCACTCTCCCCTACAAGATACAGTGCGCACTCCGGTGGTGCAGCTTCATCAGCAGGGAGGGATTTTAGGTAGGATTGGGCTGCTTGAAACAAAACCCAGGGCAGGGCTATGCAGATAGAAACAGCTGAATCTTAAAAACAAAACAGACTGAAGTGTGTTGGGGAGCCAGTTCCACCCCAAGGCTCTTTTGGCTGTTTTCACTTCCTGGGTGTACTCTATTTTGCTGTGGAAACTGCTTTGTGAACTATTGTTTTTGTTGAAAGGTGATATATAAATACAGGCTCCTCCCATATCTGGTTACATTCCAGGCTCCACCCCTGCAGATAGGCAAACCATAGATATAGGAAACCCTATATGAAGTACAATACTCTGTGCATTCCTCCCCCCACGCCCAGTGAAAACACTTAGTTTCTTGCTTAATAGAGGGACAGTTCCTGCTCATGTTCTGGCTGCATCCCTTTAGCATGGCATTAGCCAAACTATGGTCTGCGGTCCAGATACAACGCAACAGAACAGCCCTCCTTGTCAAACAGCCAGTGCTTACATTGTGCCGCACTGCTGCTGATTTTTCCAGTTACTCGTGCGGAACGTTGCTCTGGGCAGTTGCATCTACCTGGAAATCTGGGCGCAAAGGCTGCTGGGCAACCACCCAGAGCCTGTACAGATAGGCTGAAAAAATCAGCAGCAGTGCAGTGGTAAGCACAACTCGAAACGGGAAGGGCTTTTCTGTTGCACAGTGGTCCTGAGTTTGGAGACGGCTGCTCTATCACTTGCATGTCACATTCCTCTCTACTCTCAGAGTTAGGGTGCAATCCTAACCTGGAGTTAGGCTGGCACAAGTCCCTTGTGCCTTCCCAGGAGAGTTGCAAATGCACTGTAACTGACATTTGGACCACTCTTGGAGTCGGGGACAATGATGACAGTGCACATCTGCAACATTCCTGGGCCGGCCAGCCTAACTCCACGTTAAGATTGTGCCCTTAGTCTCATGCTTAATGAGGCTTATTCTCAGATAAGGATAGAGAAGGTTGCATTGTAACTTGGCAATGACTTACGGCTGAATCGTATCCCTCGCCAGTTTATATGATGCAGCAGTGCCATGGAAGTGCATGTTGCATGATGGTGTGTGTGTGTGTAATAGGAGGTTTCTTTGAGGTAGGGTAACTTTTCCCTTATCTCAGGGTGTGCCCCCTGATAGCCTATGGGACTTCTTGATTGAGCACCAGCTTCGTAGCTAGTGGAAATCCACAGAGGCAGTGTAGGCAGAATTTTAGGGGATAGGGTCTGACATCTGTGTTTGCCACTGAGATCTGTCCCCACTTCCTGCCCTCCTCACCTGTGAAATGCCCCCTATGCCAACTTGCTACCCTAGGCACTCTCTGTGGCAGCACAGCTCCAATGATGTGGCATGGCAGCTTCCTGCAGTCACCCTGTCTTTTTTTCCCCTGCCTGTCTCTTCCACTCCCCTCTGCCACCCCAATCAGGCAGAAAGTAGCAAGTTGGAGAAGGAGATCAGAAAGCAGTTTGAGCTGCTACACGAGTTTCTGCAGAGTGAGGAGAAGACCATGCTGGAGGAGCTGCGGGAGGAGACCCAGAAGAAGCAGGGCCTGATTGAAGACAAAATTAAGAAGCTGTCTGAGGAAAGCCACATCCTGCTGCAAGAGGTCAGCCAGCTGCAGGCTGACCTGAAAGAAGATGACATCTCCTTCCTCAAGGTAAGGCTGGTGAGCAGGTGCGCCAACCCAAGCCAAACAGGAAGAACCGGCAGCTACTAGGCTGTGAGCGTGCTGTGGCATGAAAGGCCAGAAAGAATTAGGCTGCAGCTTTCTCTCCCTTGCCCACAGACTGGTGTGGCATGGCTTGACTTTCCATCTTGTGTGGTCTGTTCTTTTTTTGTACCAGTATCCAGCATAGCCATCAAAAGATCAAACTGACCAGCAGGGGTGCATGGTCAGTCTCTTCACAGCTGAGCCTAAAATTTATGTTCAGTGATCAGTGTATGCCGTTACCAGACGCATGATCTGTGATAAGTCAGATAACATGCACATTCTGGGTGGGTGGGTGGGTGGGTGGAGAGACCTGTGTGTGGCATAATGCAATGCGAATTGTCATTTTGCAAGGGTGAGAAAGATGAGATATGGGTGTAAACTCAGTAATAATAATTGTACAAGAAGAGGGAGGGGAGGTCAAGAGTAAAATTCACTGATACAAACAGGCAGGGATTGGAAAGGCTATAGAATAGATCCAATCCCCTCTATCTAGAAATGTAGAGGAAATGTAGCAAAGAGAGTCTCTGAGACAGGGGAAGAAGCACTAAAACATGTCCTGCATACAAGGAGTGGGGGGGGGAAAGGTATTGACCAAAGGACTTTGCAGACAAGTTCTGTAACTCTCCTGGGTTGGTCTTGATGCTCTAGACCAGTGACTGCATGACTTGGGATCCTGCCATCCGAGGTACATCGCCACCACTTCTGCCATGGCACATTAAACATGCTCCACCACACAGTTTTCACAAACCCCAAAGTGTGGGACTTCTGGTTTTATTTAAAGGGACCGGGAAAGTTAAGGAGCTCCTTTGTTCACATGGTCCCTGCGAGTAAAACTTGAGAGTCCCACACTTCCAGGTTTGTGAAAACTGTGTGGTGGAGCATGGTCAAAAAAAAATGGATCTGCTTCTCACTCGCTTTTAGTGAATGGGAAATGGATTGATATGGCTCACATTATGGAAGAGAGTCCAGTGGAGGCAAAAAGAGGGGGGAAAAGGGCCTGCTGCTCAAACCCACTGGGGGCAAGGCAGTGGCCTGGCAGCTTCTGAAGGAGCAGAGGGAGCAGTGAGCCTGTGGCGCCAAGGGTGCTTTTTCCAGGGGAAGATGCACAGGGAGGGTTTTCAATGGGCAGCTTGGTAGAGCCTGAGCTGCAACCTGCCCAGTTTGAAACGGGAAAGTGCAGGTAGGTACCTGTCCTGATAACCTGATGCCACAGTGACTTCTGGAATGGGAGGGCTTAATGCAGCCCTCCAAAATACCAAGATTAGGGGGAGGGAGAATGTGTGCTTTAAGAAAGGCCACAGCAGTTGGCAGGTCCCAGGTAAAACTCTGCTGGTGCCCTGTTTGCATTCTGCTGCCCACACGGTCATGCAGTCAAGGCTGGGCCATGAATTTGGTTTCAGGTTCTCTGGCAGTTCTGGAAAAAAAAGCCATTTTGCAAATATGTGTTTTTCTACCTTCTTTTTCAGAAACACAAAAATAGGAAACGCAGGTAGGCTACCAAGCTTTCAGTCAAACTGAGCACCATATTTGCATGCCTGGGGTGGTGGTGGTGGTGGTGGTGGTGGTGGTGGTGGTGGTGGTGGTGGTGGTGGTGGTGGTGGTGGTGGTGGTGGTGGTGGTGGTGGTGGTGGGGAGGAGGTAGGAGGCTCCTTAACTCAGGCAAAAGGAGTAGATGTCTTTATCCCTTTCATCCTTCACTCCCTCCTGTCTTAAACATCATAGTACCTGTCTTCTCAAAACTTCTTAATTAAAGCTCCAACCTCCCTTTATAGCTGAGCTGTGGGTTGGCATGTGCTTCTGTTCAGAGATCCCCCAAGTGACCCCTTTTGTTTCTCTGGAGGTACCCAATCTATATGCATGTTGAACCGAAGACAGAAAATGTGTCTGGAGCTCCATGCATTACTGCAGGTTGACGCACCCAAAGCAGATCACTGGGCTGACTACTTGTTGCATATTTGAAAGCATAAAACACTGAGGACTAGAATCTCTCTCTTTAGATGAATCTGAGATTCCAATATATCAGGTTTCTACAGGGAAAAAAGGCAGATGGTAATTTACTAAATATTGTAGTGATCCCAGGAAGCTGAATTGAGGGATGTGCCTTTGGTTTGTCTATCTGGTACTGGTGCTTCCTAACCATGGATTCTTGTCTGTCTTTTCTGTCTTTATTGCTTTCCCCAGAATTGCCTGGACAGTAGAAGCACCAGATGCTATCCCTACAGGGATGCTGATAGAAGTCACTCGGTACTTGGATTCTTTGCAGTACAATATGTGGAAGAAGATGCTGGATATCATCAAAGTCGGTAGGTTTCTGAGGGTAGCAGGCAGGAGAAACTCCATTCTCTCTTGCTGCTTTAATAGGGAATGCATGAAATAGAACTCCTGTAGCTTCTACCCTTATATATAGTACAGGCATGCTTCAGTATCCACTGTTTCAGTTATCAGCAGATACCATAGAAACTGGGGATGCCTATTAAAAAGATAGAGGAACATTAAGCAAATCTTTTTTTACCTTGTTGGAGCTAAACCACTGTTGGTCCCCTATCTTTGAAAAGGTGTCCCCAGTATCCACGGTTTCAGGTATCCACAGGTGGGTCTAGAATGGAACCCTGGCAGATACTGGGGCATGCCTATAACTTGATCATTGGAAGAAGGCAGGGGTGGGTGGAGAAAGAAGCTCTTCAGTAGCCTTCCTGGTCTAAAAGAAGCCAAACAAGCAAATGGAGTCCAGCTGGGCTCTTGGCTTATGTATCCTTTTGCTAGTCTTAAGGTGCTGGCAACATGTCCAGCCTTGTCCTTTGTGCTGGTGGCTGAGACCACTCAGAGTGGCCATTTCTTGCATCCACTTGGAAACAGAAACCTGCAGGCTTTTTCCAGTTATCAAGTGAAGTGCTGTTGGCGGCAACTGGGGGTCGGTTTAATGCAAACCGTTGTAAAAAGGGGGCAACCTGTGACTTGGCCTGGGAAAGCTAGTGTGGTATGTGGGAAGCATAGTGACAAATGTGCAACAGGCATTTTGGCATTGTAGCCCAACTGAGGCTCCAATCCTGTCGAGGCCTTGCACTGGCACTACAGCAGTGCAGAAGCCAGATCGCTGTTGCGTCCTGCTAGGCTGCCACCGCAAATGGCAAGAGGTGCGATGCAGGCAGCAGTAGCTCTGGGAGGCTCTGCAGGGGGTGGTAGGTTGGCCGTGGGGGGCCGGCCATGGGTTGGGAAGGGGAATGATGGAGTTTGTTGGGGTTGTGCCAGGTGGATCCAGCAGCAGCAACTTGCACCCAGATCCTACCCCTCAAACCCCTCCCCAGAACACTCCCAGGCTGTCTTTGGACTGGAGACCCATTGGTAGAGGCATTCTGAATTCTTCTTGCGTTTTCACAATCTTGTTTTTTGACAAAAACGAGAAGTGCGGTGTTGTGTTCTTTATTTCGGTATCACCGAAAAATCACACCCCCTATCCATAGGTTATTGAGCAGCCTACTGAGGGGTAAATAAAAAACACCTCCTGCAGGGTGTTTGATTCTCTCCCCCCCCCCCGCACACGGTGCTCTCTCTGTCAGATGCTAGCATCCCAGTTACTCAGGCAGTGAAGATGTTCAGTCTGTCTTCTGTGAGAAAGAATACCTGTTGGATTAGCTGGGGTTAAATATCAGACTGGGACGAGCTGCATCAGGCAGGCTAAGGACCAGGAACGTTGCCTGTCTAGCTGGGCTCTCTGAGGTTGCAGGAGCAGGTGGCCCAAAGAAAAGGACAGAGCTTTGAAATCAGAAAGGCAAGGCAAGTGTAGGAGATGGAGGAAACCAGGGGCCTTAGGCTTGCTTGACCCAGTCTCTTTGGGTGAGAATCCTGCCAGCTCTGGTTTCTGCCATCGTTGCAGCAGTATAGCGCCTGTCCTAAATGGGTGTTAGGGTGTGATGCTAAATTTAACTCTTTGATTTGAACTAACCAGCCATTTAGCTTGTTGCAGTACAGTCAAATCTCATTTTTAATCTCCAATTGGAGGGGGAAAACCCAGCGTAGCTAGGTGGTTTCAGAAAGGTTGTTGCCCTGAGTTTGCTTTTCATCGATGAAATGGCAACTGTAGTCCACTTAAAACTCACTTTCCCTGGTATGGTAAAATGATGGTGTGGTCTTTGGTAGGTAAATATTGCCAAGGAGCAGAGCTTTTTCACAAAGGAAAATTCTGCTCCGCTGGCGGACTTTGAAAAGCAACAGAGCTGGGCCTAGCAGGTGTAAGGTTCTCCGTGTGTGCATGTGTATGAGAAATGCACACTTGACTGTTTGCACAGAACAGTGTGGGGGCAGGAAAATGGTGCCATTTCTCAAAGGTGCTGCATTATGTATGTTTTGTACCTGACAAATTATGATTATGACTAAGAATATATACCACTTTTCAGCAAAATGTACTTTGGTACCCACGTATCTGGTGTGAGATGCCTGTATCTGGAGGTGAAGTTTTCTCAGTCCTGAGTTGACAATGACTCAGTTCTTAAATGTAATTTACCTGGGCATGATAGTAAAAAGACATCTGTTCTCCCCACCCACCCACGTTTTCAGGGCCCATACTTACGGGTGAAAGGGGAGTAAGTTCTGATATGTCTTAAGGATGTGACTAATGGAGCCAGGTGATAGCCCCAGTTCTTGCTGTTTAATCTACTGTGGTGTGTGTGTGAGATAAGAAACAATTTGAGAGAGAGAGAGAGAGAGAGAGAGAGAGAGAGAGAGAGAGAGAGA
>JAJKFI010000038.1:3070805-3086761 GCA_029204185.1 Lerista edwardsae
GAGAGAGAGAGAGAGAGAGAGAGAGAGAGAGAGAGAGAGAGAGAGACCCCCCTACCTATCTGCTGCATGTCAATCTCAGATGGTGTTCCTTTAGGTTCGAATGCACTTTTATTTGGGCCTGGTGTAGCCAGTAGAGGGCAGCAGTGCATGGTTAACCTACTCTTCACAAGCTTTTATGTCTGAACGAGGGTGTGGGAGTGCATGCAGATGCGTCTTTCAGAAGCACTGTGCAAATTCTTTCGTCAGGGTATAGTAGCTTTTAGAACTAAATTAACCCTGGCAGAGGGTTGGTATTCTGTACCGCATATACTGACCTAAATTATCCCCATTCCCTGCTCCCCCATTTCTTGGAACATTCCAGAAACGGCTTGTACAATCCACATCGTAGCCCCAGGAGGCATCTCTGCTTGTTAAACAAACCAACCAAAGACAGGAATTAACTTTTGCAGTGTGCCTCAGCACTGAATAAACCTAGTTTTTGCAGGGTGGCTGTTAACACGGCAGCCTTGCATGCAGTGCCCCAGCCTGTTGTGTCAAGCAGTGGACTGGCATGCCTACCCACAAGGAAGTGCTGAAGCCTGTTGCTAATTCCTCATTGGATTGTGTATCCCTTTTTATTCCTGTAGTGATGTTGGTGTGCTGCAGAGGTAGGCACTATGCAGAGGCAGATCTAAGGGAGGGCAAATCTCTAAGTTTTGCAAGAAGCCTTACCTTGCAGTGGAAATCACTCCTCTCCTGCACTGTTCTAGCCAATCCTCACAGGGAACAGCAACATGTTGGCATTGCTTACTGGCTACAGCAGCAAGGGAGAGGAGGGATTTACATGACAGGGTAAGGCTTCTTGCAACACTTAGATATTTGCCCCCCCCTTAGATTGCCTTTGGCACTATGAGGAACAATTCAGAGTGGGACAACCCATCACGTGGGTCCCTACTACAAACAATGGAATTTGACATTCCATTAAGAGACTTGTAGGTTGATAAAGGGAAAGGGGTTATGAATAATAATCTATCCTAATGAACTGAGAATAAAGCATATAGACTGATCAACTTGCACTTATTTTGCTCTTTCTAACTGTGAGCAATGTCAACTGACTGAAAGCTAAGTTGGAACAAAGTTTGTGATCAGCCAGGGATGCTGCTATTGGAAGTGGTGTTTGTCCTTCTCAGAACATAAATCTTGCTTGCCATTAGGCCTGTCTAGTCCAGGATTTGGTTTCCAACAGTGCCAAGCCAGCTTTCTATAGGGGTAGTCAAAGAGGACACAATGGTGCTGGTTGATCTTGGCATTCAGAGGTGGACTGCTCTTGTCCATGGAGGTTCCCTTAAGCTTTTATCCTTTATAGCAGATACGTCTAATGCATGTAAAATGGAGGAGTAGGTTTGTATTTACTGGCTCTCTTACTACAATTCCCCATTCCTCATGTCTATGTCCTTTGCAGTTCCATTCAGCTTTGACCCGAACACCGCAGCAGGATGGCTTTCCGTCTCCGATGACCTCACCAGCGTCGCCATCTGTGACTACAAGCTGCTGGTGGATGTCCCCGAACGTGCCTCTGGTGTGAGCATGCCTTGTGTCTTGGGCTCCAAGACCTTTTCCAAAGGGTCTCACTCTTGGGAGGTTGACATTGGTGGCACAGAGAATTGGTACCTAGGAGTAGCCAGGAAGCACTGTGGCTACCAGTGGAGCCTCGGCTGCGATAACCGGCTGGGGTTTGGCTACATGTACCGCACGCAGGGGGTCAGGAAGAAGAACGGAAAGTTATCCAAGTCGGTCCTGTCTGACAATGGGCGTGCAAAGGGCCTCAAGAGGGTCCGAGTGGAGCTGGACTGTGACGAGGGGGAGCTGTCTTTCTACGATGCTGAGCGTAGGAGCCACATCTACACGTTCCACGATAAATTTGGGGAGGTTGTCCCCTATTTCTGCATCTGCAGCACAGATGTGGTTGACACTGAGCCAGTCAAGATCTGCCCCCTTCAGGTGAGGATCAAGACGGATTATCCAAACTGAGCAAGCAACAAATCTTTATTGTATTCTCTGTTACCTGCATGCCCTCAGGGGCCTTGTTGAAGCTTGTGTATACTGCCTGATGTTGCTGCGGTAAATGGAATGTATTGCTTTAGCTAACTGGTGTGTCAGCATTTGGGACACGCTCACTTGCCAGAGGCCACCCTCAGTAGCTAGAAGACATGGCTGCTGCAGGTGGCAGAAGAGGCACAACTGACAGATCAGAGCCCAGGGTGAGAGTTTTCCCCAGGGCCAATCAACCTTTTGATTTATTTTTGCAAGTACCACTTTTCCCAGTTCCACCTATTATAGGTACTGTGTTTAAGAGTTGGTAGCTGTGCACAGGAGTGAGCACCTGGCCCTGTGGGTGGGGCATTACCCTGCACTCCCCTTCCTCAAAAGTGTGCCCATTTTGAAGGGCTAGGCTGTTGCATTGCCACACCTTGCCCACTGGTGTGCACTGGTTTCCATCGTCTTGGCCAGTAGGAATGGACTGGGTAGTGCCTCGTGATCTCCATGGCAGTAGAGAATATTGGGAGAGGGGGTGTCTGGTTTTTGTGTCAAGCACCAAAGTCTCTCGGGCCACCCTGTTTTTTTCCATCCAGCATGTGTGCTGTAAAGGCCATTTTATTCACGATGCAAGTCACATTCCCCACCAATAGCTTAATCATGCCAATTGCTTAATCACAGTATCTGATCACTGAAATATCTACAGTACATGAGATGAGCCCAGTCCACGCTTGGGGGCAGTGGGGACGAAAAGGGAAGATCAGGATAAAATGGGTAGGAATGTTGCAAGCGGCTCTCGTGCTGTCTAACCACCTGGCAGAAGCCCATCCTTGCTTTTTCTCTCTCTGGAACAGCAGAAGAGGCTATAATTAAAGCCTCACCATCAAACCATCTCCTCCCTACTGCAGCAGGCAAAGCAAAAGATTTATAGAGACTGGAGAAAAGGCTTGAAATAGCAAATGTTCTGCCTGATTGGCTGGAATAGAACAGCATTATGTCATCATCACCCAATCAGAAGACACCACCTCCCTAGTCAGAGGGGATGGGCGTATGTTAAGGCTAGAAGGAGTTAACCCCTTCTGTCCTATTATGGAGGAGAAGGTTCTTGGAGATTTCTGGTTGCTTCCTCGTTTTGCATCACAGCTCTTTTGTTCCATTTGAAGGTTATCATCTGTGGCAGGAGGGCCCTGCCTGTTTAACAGGTGTGTGGCAGGTGGCAGTCCAACATATTACATCCTGTCTAAATTGCAGCCCATGTAGGGCAGGAAAAGGCACCTCCTCAAAACACACACAGGCAGAACCTGACATTTCCTCTGAGATGTTGGGAAACACCACAGCTGGGGAAGGGTGCTGCCCAGTCGGGAGCTGCACCAAATTAAATTCCCCTTGGGAATTTAAAAGAGCTTTGCTAGCTCCTTTCCTGGCTTGTGCCTTTAGCAGCAGATGGAGCTGTAGAAAGTCTCTGTGCAGTAAAAGTGCACTTGCTGGTTTCTTTTTACCAAGTAGGCACTCTTACTTGGGATGTCTCCATGGGTAGGTTTTGTTCATTTGTGGAGCTGATTGCCAGCTTTGGGGGTACACTGGGAGCTTCCCCCCCCCCAGGATAGGTGGACCATGCACTGTGCCTCACAGCATGTGGCTTGACTCACTTGTTAGAGGCAGGCTGAGTCAGGCAGGCACTGTTTGGCAGCACATCTGCGGTACTTGCTTTAGTGTGATTGTTTTTTAGAGAATACAATATGCATTGCCTTGCCTCATATAATTTTGTAAAACATATAATTTTGTAAAACAAACCTGTATTCAAAATAAAAGTATTTCCTAATTAATTGATTGGTACTGATCACTAAAATACACACGTGTGAAATCTTGCAAGAACTTTACTGTTCCATCAAACAATGAAACTTCTCAGAACCAAACACGTTTTCCCAAGATTTAATTTATAGCATCTTAAGGCACTGTAAAAGGATGCTTGAAAATAGTGGATAATTTGTTTAGAAACTACTTTTTGCTTATGCGGATGTAAGTTTCAATAATGGAGTAAACAGGACCTGTTTTCCCTCTTGTGTGATTAGGGTCAGGCTGCCAGTTTCTTTAGTGCTGGCTTCAGATGAGGACTCCTAAATCAGCCACTTTTGGTTTTTTCAGAATGGGTAGAAATGACAGTTTAACTCCTATAGTGCTTCTGTCTACTTCTATAAGGGGAATTGCAGCACAGATTGTGAGGAGTCAGACTGTTCAAGCAAAACCCATAAAGCCTTAGTCAGAGAGGACCTCTGTACCAGAAATGAGTTCAAGTCTTGAGGACCGGATAGACTCATCTTGTGGTAATACAGGAAGGTGCTGATGTACTCTTGGGATCTCTATTATCTCTGAGAAATCCTAGAGGATGAGGAAGGTGGCGGTCTACCTGAAGCTAATGTTGCCCCAGTCTTTACAAAGGGGAAATGGAGGATCTGGGAAACCAGAGAAGTTAGCAGAACAGATTAGTAATATTTGATTCATCTGCATTGTCCTGACGGAACTCATGCAACACCTCCAGATAGTAAGATGGTGTGCAAATCCTCCCATGTTGGCTGGAAAGCCGAGACTGGGAGGGACTGGGTTACTTGAGGCCGCCTAGTGATAATTCACAGAAGAGGCAGAATGCAAACTAGAAAGGGCTGGATGTGCCGCTCAGGTGCTTCTCCAGGAGGGTGCAATCATGAAGCAGTCCTTGATAGCAGTATAGTGATTAGAAGCACAGGTTTGCTAGGAATAAATTCTGCCAAGCTAATTTTTTTAAATCTGGGTTACCTGCTTGTAAGGCAGCTGTGGAAATCAATGAATTACATTCATTGTGATTTTGGCAAAGCAGTGACAATTTCCTGTGGCATTTTGGTTGGCAAACTGACCAAAGGGGAGCTAGATGATGCTTAAAGGGAGTGGCAACAGGATGCAGGCATCTTGTTGTCTCGGGGTGCTCCCTGGGGCACTTGGTGGGCCACTGTGAGATACAGGAAGCTGGACAAGAAGGGCCCTTGGCCTGATCCAGCCGGGCTCTTCTTATGTTCCTATACTGTCTGGTGGTTACGCAATTGGTTGGAAAACAGAATATTTCCATCAAAATGGAAGGAGTTCCAAGGCCTTGTCGTGGGGCCATAGCTTCACTTGGGCTTTTTTTTCTGGGAGTTCACACAGCAGGAAACAGCACTGCTTGCTAGTTACATTGGCACAGATGCTTTATCAGGGCCTTTCAACAGAGGCGTGGGAAAGGGAACTCCAGTGTGCAGACTTCAGCAATATGCTTATGATGAAGGATTTGATAGGCGAACTTTCATGAAAGCTCTTAAGGAAGATGGAAACAAGTGTGAAATATAGAACCCCCTTTCTCTTTCTGCCTGGATTCAGAGCGCAATCCTAAACTGGAGTTGGGCTGGCATAAACTAAGCCAGCAAAGTTTGGCCAGCACAAGGGCCACCATAAAGTGTGTTTGGACTACTCTCGGAATCAGGGAGCATGGCTTATGTCTGTGTGCTGGCCTCTCTGACTCTGAGAGTGGTCCAGACTTATTTTACGGTGTCCCTTGTGCTGGTTTAGCTTATGCTGGCCTAACTCAGTTTAGGATTGCGCCCTCAGGCATCTCATTGGCGAAGCAGACACAGTGTGGAACCTTCCTGACTACCCCCCCTCCCTGCATTTGCAGATGACACAAACGAATGCAGGAATAAGATTCAGACTGACCTAGACAGAATGGAAATAAGCAAAGTTCTGCATTTTGGCAAAATGAACCCAATGCACAGATATAGGATGGGGAATACGTGGCTTGATGGTAGCACTTGTGAAAAGGTTCTTGTGAACTCAAACTAAAAACAAGACAGCAGCGCGACACTCTGCAAAAGAATATTCTTTTCACTGGAGGCCACATCGACAGAACAATTGTTTCCAAGTCACAGGTAGGACTGGTGGAGTTCGATTCTGTATCGGTCTGAACTCATGTGCAGCACAGTGCCTTGTTCTGGACAACACACTACAGTTTAGCCTGGAGAAGAGCGGGGCATGACAGTCCTCTTCAAATACCCAAGTGGCTGTCACATGGAAGAGGGCAAAGACTTGCTCGCTGCTGCTGTTGCAGGCAGGACTAGATGGACTGGGCTGAAGTTGTTCAGTCGATAAGTCCTGTCTGCCTCTTCGCGACCCCATGGACCACAGCACACCAGGCCTCCCTGTCCTCCACTAGCTTCCGGAGTTCACCCAATTTCATGTTCATCACTTCAGTGACACTATCTAACCATCTCATCCTCTGCTGCCCCCTTCTCCTTTTGCCTTCCATCTTTCCCAGCATGAGGGTCTTTTCTAAAGAGTCCTCTCTTCTCATGAGGTGGCCAAAGTATTTGAGCTTCAGCTTCAGGATTTGTCCTTCCAGGGAGCAATCAGGCTTGACTTCCTGGTGGATTGACTAATTGGATCTCCATGCAGTCCAGGGGACTCTCAAGAGTCTTCTCCAACACCATAATTCAAAAGCATCTATTCTTCGGTGCTCTGCCTTTCTTGTGGTCCAGCTCTCACAGCCATACATTGCTACTGGGAAAACCATAGCTTTGACTATGCAAACCTTTGTTGGCAGGGTGATGTCTTGGCTTTTTATAAAGTTGTCTAGGTTCGCCATAGCTATCCTCCCAATTCCATGGCTGCAGTCACCATCTTGGAGCCCAGGAAAATAAAGCCTGTCACTGCTTCCATTTCTTCCCCTTCTATTTGCCAGGAATTTGCCAGGGCTGAAGTTAAAGAAGGGGGAATGTCAGGTGAACATTAGGACTGCAGCTCCCAACATTGCATAAAAGAGGAAAGTTTCTCATCAAAGGAATGCAGAAGTTAATGCTTGCACAACCCATGCATCTTGGCATATCGGGTTGTTTTTGTCCTCCTAGTTTGTGTAGAAAGCGAAATACATGTGGCATAGCTATAGGGGGTGGTGGCACGGTAAGTACTGCAGGAACTGCAACACACTGTGTAAGAAGCCCTTCCTACTCACCGTCTGATCCATTCCAGGCAGCAATGATTAGTGGGAATGGCTGCTTACACAGTGCTTTGTGATGCCTGCTACTTAACTGCATCCCTCCTACTGTAGCTATGCCACTGAATCTCAGCAGGCTCTGTTTTCCTTGCATAGCAGTTGCAAAATCCCTTCTAAGAAGCACTGAAAGAGCTGCTGCCTGCAGCTGGTGATCCTGTTCAGGTGGAAGAGCATGCAGCAGGCTTGAGCACCCTGATAGAAATTCAGTGCCGGCTGCTGCCCCTTTGCTGTCTCAGCCATTCGTTAGCTGCTAGTCGGTGGCATGTGTGTCTGTTTCATTTGTTGGAGCATGATGTCACAGGACCGTTGTGTCACCAAGGAGCACAGGGAGTGGCACTGCAGGAAACAATACAATAGGGCAAGACACTTTTTCAGTGGAGAGGGTGGATCCTCTTATCTGAGAAGAATTAAAAGGACATTACCATGTTAAACTGCATATTTATTGTTTTTGCAGTTAGGCTTTTTTTTTTCATCGTTCCCCAAAAATCCAAATGAGGATTTGGGTGACTCTTTGTGTGTGCATCTGACATGTGCAACTGTCATGCTGTGGCACGTTTGCAAATGCATTTGCTGCGCTATTTGTGCATGGCATGTTGAGATGTTTGTGGGTGGCATACTGTTGAATGTTTGCCTGTGAGGTGCTTGGACCTTTGTGGCACACTGTGATACACATTGGCATGGGACAGCACGTACCTCTGTGTGGCCTGTTCTGATGTGCATTTGCATGTTATCATATGTTTGCATGTGCCCTTCCACTGTGCCCATTTCCTATTTCTTTTTAAAATTTATATCCTGCCCATCACAATAGGGCCTTAGGGCAACTTGATAGAAAATTTAAAAACAAATACACTTGACAAAGTCAAGAGAATAGCTAATAACAGCAAGCAACAAAACAACCCAAAAGAGATAGAACAGCACAACAAATGGCAGGGCATGAATATGCCAACCTAGAAGACTCCCTCCCCTCTGCCTGTTTCTTTCTCCAGAACCATATACTCCCCCACCTTCCTTATTCTCCCCCTCACTGCCCTTTTGTTAGCATCTCTCAGGCCTCCTAAAGCCTCACCCTTGACTTCTTTGGCATTCTCTTTTCTCATCCTTTAAAAAACAAAAAAACAACCACCAAAATGGTCATTTTCTGACATGGCTGAAGCAGCAAAATAACCTCAGGGAAAAGGGTGGGAAAGAGAACCAGAACCAGGGGACATCCACTAAAACTGAGTGTTGGGAGAGTTAAAACAGATAAAAGGAAATACTTTTTTACCCAGCGGGTAATTAATCTGTGGAACTCTTTGCCACAGGAGGTGGTGATGGCATCTTGCCTAGATGCCTTTAAAAGGGGATTGGACAGATTTCTGGAAGAAAAGTCCATCATGGGCTATAGGCCATGATGGGTTGTGCAACCTCCTTACATTAGTAGTAGGCTACCTCAGAGTGCCGGGTGCAAGGGAGTGGCAACAGGATGCAAGCATCTTGTTGTCTCTTGCCTCCCTGGGGCACCTGGTGGGCCGCTGTGAGATACAGGAAGCTGGACTAGATGGGCCTTTGGCCTGATCCAGCAGGGCTCTTCTTATGTTCTTAAAGAGGCAGCCTTTTTAAATCACCATCCTGCTCCAGGAAGAAGGAGGACACTGATTTGTTCCCTGCACAGCCCTAACTCAGCAGGCCCCATCCCATGTGCCAACATAGACCCAGCAGCCTCTTTTCTTGCTTCTGTTAATGGTAATTTCCTCTCAGCACTGAGCTGGCAAAATGCTGAATTGCCAATCAAACCAAGTGGTATGTTTCCAACAGCCCAATTCTACCCTAACCCCACCACTGATTCAGCCATGTCAACGGGGTGTGCACTGTAACCGTGGAAGGGAGGATGATTGGAAAGATCTCTTCAGGGTAAGTGAATGTTTGCTCATCACAGCCATGGGACTCCTCTAAGATCCTTGCCTGCTATATATCTAAAGCACGTAATGGTGGTGGTTAGGGGGACAAATGGGGATAGGGTATTGGTGCATGCAAGTGCTGCAACTGCTTCCCCCAGCTTGCCTCCCTCCCTGCCTGGTTCTATCCCCTCCTCCCTTTTCCACAACCTCCCTGCCTTGTTTCATCCCTGCCACTGTTGCACCTGCCTTTGTAGGTCCAGCAGTCGGCCTTCACTGAGGCCGCCCAGTGCGGCAGCACACTCAAAATGGCTGCTGCCAGAGGCCATGTTACGATGGTGGAACTTTGTTCCACTGTTATAAAGCTTTCCACTTGTCAGCCCCATCCATGATATGTTTGGGCCGTATGTCCCCAGCAAACATTCCAGTAGCATTTTGGAGGTCTGTACAGAACACGTGTCAGAACACAAAGAGTCATCTTTGACAAAGAGTCAGGTGCACTTTTGCCTCAGTGAGGGCAGAGTCGCAACTGTCCATAACTCAGAGCACCATAATGTCACCGGAAGCTGATGACAGGGGAGTAACCACAGACTCCTCAAAGTCTGTATCACTCTCTTCTCTTTGAACAAATGCCAGGTTTAGGGTGTGACCTGCCATGTGTGTGGGATCTGCTGTCAGTACTGTATGGTCATTACTATATTCTTATATTTTCAAATGTACAATTATTGTCATCCTTCTACAGATAAATAAATAGCATTTCATTCCCTCATCATTCCCTCTGAAGATTGTAATTTATTTGTTATGTATTTTTAATATTAGAAATAATATAAATACATTATTAGAACCAACCAATACTAAAAACAAAACTGTGTGAGCTTTAGAATTTCACTGAGTTTATTCTCAGGCACACCACAGAATGGGAAATGTTATTTGTGGGAAGAAGGCGTGATATCAAGCCCTGTGTGCAGTTTGTTTTAGTCTGAAGGTGGTAGTAGAGGAAAGATAAAAGGCTGAATAAAAAATTAATACAAAAAAGAGATGTCAGTGGAGGAAACCACAGCAGATGGGCAGCCCAATCCCAATGCCTGGCTCCTGGAGGAGCAGTGACACCAAAATGGCCACCGCTGCATCCTGCAGGTGTCGCAGGAGCAGCCAGAGTCTCCTCAGCAGGAAGGGGACTTTTGTGACCACCATCACCCCAGAAAAGCTCCAGCCCCCACAATGGGGGGGGGGCTTCTTGAGTTTCTGCCCATTTGTCTGGCACAGACTTGAGAACCCTCGAGTCGGGCACTAAACTGGAGGCCGCCACCAGTCCCCTCCCCTCAGAGGCAGATCTAACGGAGGGCAAAGCTCTACGTTTGGCAAGAAGCCTTACCTTGCAGTGGAAATCACTCCTCTCCTGCACTGTTTTAGCCAATCCTCACAGGGAACAGCAACATCTTGGCGTTGCTTACTGGCTACAGCAGCAAGGGAGAGGAGGGATTTACATGACAGGGTAAGGCTTCTTGCAACACTTAGCGCTTTGCCCTCCCTGTAGATCCGCCTCTGCCTCCCCTCCCAGGACCACCTCTCTTCTCCCCCTGGGCAGTTCCACCCTCCCCTGCCTTCCTCATGCTCTTCCCCCTGAAAAGTTGCTCCGCTGGCCTGTAGTAGCATTTACCGCAGTTGGTGGTACAGCAGTTACTCCGCAGCACTGAGGCTCTGTGCCATGAGTGCAAGCCCAGCTTGACTAATGGGGCCTTCGGCAGTGCCATGAACATGCTTTATACCATGTTTGTGACACTGGAACCAGTGGTAAGAGTTTACCACCGGCTTCAGGATTCAGCTCTCAGGGTCCAATCCCATTAGTGCTTCCTGCTGACGGAACTATTGTTCCATCAGTGGAAGGCTTTCTCTGTAGCACTGCAGATGATTAATTAAGGGGGCAATCCTAACCTGGAGTTAGGCCGGCACAGATCAGTTGTGCTGGCCCAGGAGTGTTACAAATGCACCATAAAGGGTGTTTGCACTATAAATGCAAATATAATACTTTTATGTATCATATATTTAACTATAAATGAAACAATTCCATAATTATGTGTCATTTAATGGTTAATAATAATTTAGGATGATGATTTGGTTTTGTCTGAAGCTCAGCTCCTTCCAAAAGAATGGTTATTCAAACATACCGTGGAAATTATAGCAGGAACATCTGGTGTTGTCAAAGGCCAACAAAGGAGTTGTTAAGGGGCAAGTGTAGAATCTTAGGAACAGTTAACAGGAACAGTTAATTGATTTTGTTAAAAATTGTGCTGCAATCGGTCTAAGGTGGAACAGTTGTCTATTTTTTGGTGTTCTTGGTCTAAAATAAGACCAAGATAGCAAAGCCATCTAAACAGTCCCTGCAAGCAGATTCACACACTTTCTCTTGCTTACAGCTGGAGCTGGACTGTTAGCAGGTATGATGAGAAGCTGAGATGCTGGTGGTGCACCAATGCCTTCTCATTGCTGATGACGGGCTTCTTGCTTGCTGTTTTTATATTGTTCTTTTGTCATCATTTCAGGAATAGAGGTGTTTTTTTTCCTAGCATTGGGCAGTGATTTTGCTGAGTGATCTCATGCCTGACCCTCACTAACTGGCCCTCCCCCAAGTCCATCTCTGCAAACTCTTGCAAAGGCTTACACAAAAGATGGGTTTCTTGTATGCCAGCTTTCCAGTACAAAAGCTGCAGGCTGTGGACTGGCAGGGATTGGGATTGAGCCATAAACCAAGACGTTGCAGTTAAAATCTGCAAGACACCTGAAGATCAGTGCTAATTCCTGGAGATTCCTATTGCAATCCTCCCACAAGCAGGGCATGATGGGAATAACCCACTCCTGTTGTTGCTCCACAAGATTCAGGGCACAATCCTAACCTATAGTTAGGCCGGCACAGTTAGGTCAGCAAAGTTTGGCTGGCACAAGGGACACCGTAAAGTATGTTTGGAGCACTCTTGGAGTCAGAGAGGCCAGCACACAGACGTGCGCCATCCTCCCTGACTCCGAGAGTGGTCCAAACGCGCTTTGTGGTTGCCCTTGCACCAGCCAAACTTTGCTGGCCTAACTGTGCCGGCCTAATTCTAGGTTAGGATTGTGCCCACAATGGCATTCTGCCCATCCATGGGGCCTATTGCCTCCATTGCTAATAGCCATGGATAGCTCTCTCCTCCTGTAGGGATTAGGCAACCTCCCCCTCCCCTGTTAAAGCTACTTAAATTACTACTGGCCTTCCCACAGCAGTTCTATGCTTTTTCCAAGGACCTCTGCTTCCTTTCTCCATCTTGTAACAGGAATTGGGTATACTGCAACCAGAGGATCAGTCACAGAGGATCTGACTTTCCTTTCACTTGCTATAGAGGCATATTTTTTGCAAGAAATGTGCTGTGTTAGGGAAGAGTGATGTGACATTTGCAGTGCCTGGGACACCATTCAAGCAACCCGTGAACCCCAATGTCCCCAATAGTACTATAGAGGGGTAATAAATAGCATAGCAGTCTCCTGGGTCCTGTGCATCACGGATGTATGTGTTGTCTACTGTTTTGCTAGTTTTGCATTTTGTTTGCAAAATGTAGTTTTTCCCGCTACATCCTTTGGTCAGTTGATAACAGGAAAAAACCAAAACCAAACAGCTGGGAATCTTGGGCCAGAATCCTATGCAGACTTTCCTGGGAGTAAGCACAGTAGATGCCCACCCTTTCTCTTGTCATCCAATGTATCTAGTCATGCATCTATCAAAAAACATGAAATAGTAGTACTAATTGTATTGGTGTCCTAAAAAACGTTGCATTTCCTGTATGTGAGTGAACAAAGTATGACAATCCCAGGCTAAACAGCCTCGTCAAACAGCAGTCACTGATACTACAGTCCAATAACTTAAAACTTGAGCAGAACTTAAAATCAAAACTCTTTTTAGTGCCAAAATGGTGCAGTCATCAGCCAGACTAAATAGCCAATGTGGTTCTGGATGCCCACTGTCTTGATTCAAAGATACTGTTGCTGTAATAGAGCAATTCATACCAATTGAAGAGGCACCACAAAATTATACATCCAAAAGCATGATAAAGAAAGGTGGTTCTGTTATAGCTCTGCAAAAGGAAATGGTTTCTTCTGAAGTCAACCAAAAAAGTCAACCAAAAAAAACAAAAGTCAACCAAAAAAAAATTACAATATTTATATGCCACTTTTCAACCATCATCATCCACAAAGCAGTGTACATAGTAAAATAAATCCAATGATTGTGAGCCCTATCCCAAAAAACTCACATAAGAGACACCAGCAAAAGTCACTGGAAAAGTTGCCATGCTGGGGTGAAGGATTTCCAGTTGCCCTTTCCCTGCCAGATAGAAGAGGACACCACTTTAAAAGTGCCTCTTTACCCAACTAGCAGTTCTGTACACCCTTGCAGAACCACAGATGTAGGATGATTGAGACATTTAGGAAGAGCAGGCATTTTACGACACCCTGAGCAGGCCCTAATGATAACAATCCGAATCATTCCACAGTGACTAGTTTCCAGCCCAGTGATGGTCAATCTTTTGAGCTTGGCCTGCCAAAAATTCAGAAAATGCCTAATGTTACTCTGCTGGTGTGTCACCTGCCCAAAATAGGGAAACAGTTCTGTACATATTCATTTATTTAAAAAAAATACAATCCAATCATGTGTTAAGTATATGATACATAAAAGTATTATATTTACAATTACTAAACTTCAAATCATTTCAAAAATGAAATACAAGTAAAACAAATTTTCTTGTTGTCAGGTGTTGGTGAACACTGGTGTGTCACCCAAAATGTTGTGGTGTGTCACTTTTGACATGTGTGTCATAGGGTTGCTATCACTGTTCTAGCCTATACTTTGAGGGCTAAACCACATTTTGTTTGCAATGCACATCTATGTTGGCTTGTTTAGTTTGCAGTGTTGTTAAAATAGTGCAAGGATGTTTAACCATATTTGCCCATGTGCTTTTTCAGCAGCCCCTATATGTTGCATGTTTGCACCAACAGGCAGAGGTAGATTTTAAATCAGTTCTGAAAATAGACATTGAATATGTAAAAGTAATTGACACTTGCATCCCCTCTTTATGGTCTGCCCCCTCCTCTTTATAGGGGTACCTGCTTCCTAGATTGCATATGGGTGAGCAGTGTTAGACCACAAGCTGTCTGATCAGAATCCCATGATAGCTCAGTACCAATGCCAACAATAGTGGAGAAACAGGGCTCCGTGTATGTTCCATTAGGTCACATTCTTGTGCTTATGGAAACTGGCACCCTATACATGGACACTCTAGTTGGATCTTTCAGTGATCTTGACAAAAGCACAATTGTGCTCTCTGTGTTAGGAGAAAAATCAGCAGATGAGACAGCTGGATCACACCACTGGTCTGAGTGGAGACAGGGAACATAATAAGGGTACTGTTTTCTTCTTTGGTCCCTTTGTTCCATCTCCTGGTGCAAGAGATGAGATGGTGCAGGTGTTTTTTATTTGGTGCAGGTGTGAGATGTTCTTTAAGGCAGGTTATTTACAATATAAAAAATGCTTCATCTGAAAGGCAACTGAAGCCTTTTTTTCTGGCATAATAGACCTGTTGAATCTGTTCTTTCTAACTCTATAACGATCTGGTTTGGTTCAGCGACTAAACAGGATAAGAATAGACTCCAAAGGACAGTCAAAACCACAGAAAGAATAATAGGAGCCAGCTTGCCCTCAATGGATGATTTATACTGTATATTGCTCAGATGAGGAAGAGAGCAGAGAGGATTGTTACAGATCGCTCTCACCCTGGCTGTAATCTGTTTGAACGTCTTCCCTTTGGGTGTCGTTATAGGACATTGTATATTAGAACAACCAGGCACAAGAACAGTTTTTTCCTCATGCTATTGGGTTACTGAATAGCTGATTGTTTGGAATTGATTATTTGTGGTATTGAGTGTATGTTGATTTTCTGATTTGGATAAATTTAGAGTTAGTGGGGTGTTGTTAATGTGATAGTATATTTTGTTGTATTACTACTTATTAGTTTAAGTTATATGTGAGAGCTTTTGGGCCGGAGTAAAATTCCATGTATGGTGAAATTCCATGTATGGCCAATAAAAAATTTCTATCTAGAGGTGGTGTGCAGAGGTGTGCATAATAGACTATAGAGGTGTGCAGGGATTTTAAAAGTTCTAAAGCCTACCACCCCTATGTAGTTCTGCTGTATTTTAAAGTAGCAAAGGCCTTAAGAGATCCTGCTTTTCAGAAACCAGAACTGAAAATTCCTGTTCTTTGCCACCTCTTGCTACACTCACCCTGCCTTTCTCTCCCCACTATTTCTGCTTAGCTGCAGCCTCAATGACAACACTGAAGACATTCTCAAATAGTGTCAAGGAAGAAAATCTCTGCAAAATAATCCACATTTTGGTAGTTCAGGACGTTTCTTAGCTATTCCTTGAAAATACTAACATTTACCTGGGAATGAGGGTGAAAACATCTGACTTATTGAGGCTATTTGTTGGTTCTTGAGAAAGATAGTTGGATATCAGCATTGCCCAAGTCAGAAGGTTTTTTTTCTTTTAACATTCAAAAAGGCCATAGAAAGTGCAATATTTTACTGATAAATTATTATTAAATAATAATGATAATAAAAATGTTTCTCCTTTCTCAACACAAAAGTTTACGAAGTTATTTCCATAGCAAAATAAATGGAAATATGGTTCTCTGTCCCAAAGGGTTCACATTTGAAAACAAGGATATAAAAAGCCACCTAGCTTTTAAAAAGCTATCTAGCTAGACATCCAGCTCAGAAGATGCTGTGCTGGGAATCCCTCTCTCCATGCTAAACATGAGAATACCACCACTTAAAAGGTCCCTCCTATCTAGGTTAGCAGGAGGAAAGACTGACAAAACGTGGTAATCCAATAAAGGTACCCAGCCCTGATATCTAACAGAAAACCAGAGTGCTATTATTATTATTATTATTATTATTATTATTATTATTATTATTATTATTATTATT
>JAJKFI010000038.1:3088151-3106159 GCA_029204185.1 Lerista edwardsae
GAGAGAGAGAGAGAGAGAGAGAGAGAGAGAGAGAGAGAGAGAGAGAGTCAGATGGATTTATAGATGAATGAATAATTATATGGTTGATCAATCATTCATCCATCTATAAATCCATATGATATTCTCTCTCTCTCTCTCTCTCCCCCCCCTTCCTTTTTGGGTGGCCACTATGTATTCAACCCTTATAGATGTTCTTTCTTTCTGAACTTCACTTCTCCTTCTCTTCTTTTTACCGGGGTTTTTTTTTTTTTTTTTTTGGCATGGCCATACTTCTTAATTTTTGCACAAGGGGATGCTTTTGGTGTGTGATCTGCAGCATAATTTGTGCACTGTTATCCAGCAACACCGTTTTGTTTTTCACAATGGAATGTAAAATCTTGCTCTTGTGGAAATGAGAGACAGCCTCATGGCACTTGGTGGTGATGGTGGGGCTCTTTAGGGGTATTACCATGGCAAGCAAGATGGTTTTCTCTCAGTTTTTTTCAAAGCGCATGCCGCTCTTAAGTGCTAAACGTATTGTCGGTTTTCAGTGGATGTTGATCACTTCTTCCTGCTCTTCTTCCCATTCCTTCAAATCTGCAATTAACTGTTATGGTAACAATGAGCAGGGCTGCTTGGGTGCAAAGAGTTAGAAAAACACAAAAAGTGCTACCAGGTGCAAAAGTCAACTTTCTAAAAAAACCCAGTACTTGCTTTTTTAGTTTTTAAAAAGTAAGTTACTAGCCCTTAAGACAGTAAGTGTATGTTTGAAAGTGTGGGCGACACCTGTGAGATTTGAGAGGTAAGGGAGGTGGCTGTATAAGAATTCAGGGGGGGCAGGGCTGGGGCTTCGGCATCTGACAGCATGATGTGAAATCAGAGGAAGAAAGCAAATGTGCCTTATTCGAAGACGCCCACTTTTTGCTATGTCAGATTTTCAGATTACCCAATTCCAGGGAATGGTTTTTCTATGGCATGGAGTTCCATAGCACACTTCCAACAATGGGCATGCCGCGTTGGACCTGCTCAGGTATAAGGAGCTACAGTCCCTCTATCCCAGTTAGCAGCCATTCCACAGGCTTAGAGTGAGGCCATTTCTCTGCCTTTTTGCTTTACCCAAAAGCACCCCCAATTGGCTCCCAACGGCAGCAGCTACCCCAAAGCCTGTTTTGGGGGTGGGGTGGGGCTGTACCTTAGTGGTAGGTCTCTTGGCGTGCATGCAGAAGGTCCCAGCTTCAATCCCTGGCAGCATTTCCAGGCAAGGCAGGGAAGAACCCCTGACCCAAACCCTAGAGAACTGCCACCAGCCAATGTAGTCAGCAAGATGGACAGTAGTCTATCAAACAGCTTCCTGTGTTCACTTCTTCAAGCAGGTGGAAAACTTCTCTGTTCCTACTATACCCTCCCACTTCCAGAGGCCATGATTTGCTCGGCTCACTTAGTTTTATGGGGGTGTTTTTTTTCCTGCTTTTTCTATTTATACACAAAACACTCCTGATTAGGAAAGAGGATGTGGCAGAGAGATCAAGGCTTAATATTGACCAGAATTCACATTTCCAAAGTATCATTGTTCTCATGTGAAGCAGTAATAATGAAATGTAGTCCCTGTGAGCATGTGCAGAGCACGCTTTTCTCAGCTCTAGAACAGAAACGACACCGGTGCACACTCTGAGGGCTACACAGACATGAAATGAAGGCAACACGTGGCATTTCATCTCATGTACGCAGGCTGGGAAGCTGTGCTTGCTGGCAGATTTCCCCACATGTTATATGCAGTAAAATGAAAGACTGCACACAGGTTTCCATGCCGGTGAAAACAAGGAGCCAGGCTAACAGGTGTATTGTGGCTTATGGTCAATAAGCATAGCAGTTGAGCAGCAGTTCCTGCCCACCCCAGGTGTTCAGACACTGCCTCCTGCCCCCAGCTGCAGACCATGAGGGAGACCTCATGGTAGGAGAGCCATCTTCTTCTTTACATCACCAAATCCTGACTTTTGTTCTCACTAGAGGTTCCAAGGGAAGGGACGGCAGCTGAGAGGAGAGCCCCCTTTCGAGCTCCCAGCCAGTAATCCAAACTGCAAGGACTTGTCCAAAGCACCTGGGAAATGACCTCGCCTGGAATTAGAATAAAAGTTGTGGTTATTGAATGCATTTGGGGGTGGGGTACGCACACAAAATGATTGATGAAGACCGCGATGCCTCACTGGAGGGTGGGGGTGGGTGGGGCCTCTGCCTTTGGGCAAACCTATTTTATATGCTGTCAATGCAGGCTTATCTTGTCGGTGGGGGAGGGGAGAGGATGATGGGAGGGGACTCTGGGGATGCCCGAAAACGAGTCAAGAGCTGTCCTTCAACTTCTGCCACATTTATGCCATACATGCAAAGGATAGTGCACTGGAATAGCTGTTGGAGGATTAAAAATTAGAAATTAGAAAGCTGTAATTGATTTGCTATTTTTATTGCAGCTGTATCACACACACACACACGCACACGCGCACGCACACACACACACACACACACACACACACACGAGTTGCTGTTGGTTGTGTGCTGCTTTGAGCAATTAAAGCAGCACATCAATGAGGGAAATAAATATATGCACCCCTGTGTGCACATTAGTACATCATACATATACATGGATGCATGCATACATGCATGGATGCTATCCGGAGCTTCCCCTTTGTGATCCCTCCCTCCCTGCCTCCCTCTCCCTCCCCCCTTCCTGTTTTCAGCTCAAATGAGCTCATCCTGTATTATACAGGGCTGTGGTTTTCTCCTCCTACCCTCATTTATTGAGCACCAGAGCATCCTGGCAAAGCCGTCTTTTCTGCCTGCCTCACAGCTGCATCAGCGGTTTGTCTCCCACCACCCCTCACACCCCAAGCACATCATATGAAGAATAGCTTTTTATACACACCTTCTGGGTAGCACTGGAGAGATGCTTCAGCTATGAGTTGGAAACAAGGAGGAAAATCATTTCACGTGAGCCAAGGCTAAGCCTCAAGAGCTGTCTGTTGGCAAAGCCTTTGGGCAGTGAGGTCATCACAAAGGAAAGTTCCTGTCCATATCCACCAAAGAAACACAATCTGACCACAGCACCCCCCCCTCCAGCACATCTGGAAGGGGTTGGTACTCTGGCATCCTTCATCTTAGAAATGAAGCGCTGCACTTTAGAGGGAGGGGAGGTTTGCACTTTGGGGGCGGGGGCTTCCTGCAAATCGTGGTGAGAAAGAAGCAACGTCAGAGGCTTGCATGCTGTGGGAATGAGGGATAGAAGAAGGAGACTTGATGAACATCCAGATTGCAGCAGCTAGCATTGCCTCTGAGCATGTGCAGATACTTAATGTCCCACTAAGGAACCCAGGGTGTCTCCCAGACACTTGGCACTTAATAGCAGGATGTCTTCTTGGTGAGGGTAGGGCTAATCTGATCTAGGGCTCCTCATGGCTTAATCCCAGAAGCCTTTTTTTCCAATGCAGAGCCGTAGCCCTTGAATATGTGAAGAGTCCACCATGTTCTAAGGCCAAGACTATTCCACGGCTGAACCAATCGTAGAGTCAAGACGTTCTTCCAAATGTTGAATCGAAGTATCCCTTGTTGCAATTTAAGCCCATTTGTCTTGGTCCTCCTACCCTCCGGAACAACCAAGATAAAATCTGCTCCATATGGGAGACCCTCCGATATTTATAGCTACTTCTCTCTTAAACACCCACCAAACTAAACTGCCCAACCTTTTCAACTTGTCCTCATAGGAAATGCTCTCCAGCCCTCGCACCATCCTAGTAATAACATTAACCGCATGTCTTAACATTCAGCATCCTTTGTTCGAGGCCTCTGGAAGTAAAAGGAGTGGCCTTGGCATTCTTTGGCTAGCATCAAATGCAGTGGCTTTTTGACACTTGTGCATTTATAATGTCCAGCCACTCTTCACAAGTAACACTAAGAATGCTTTCTTGTGTGGGATGCACTGCTGATGAATGCTGCTTTTGCAGTACTATACAGAAAGAAACCTTGCTTGACATCAAATGCATGTTACAGTCATCATAGATTTTTTTTGCTCACCATGTGGATCCATCAAATGCAAAATCCAAACAGGCAGCCCGATCCTATCGCCTGCCAGTCCACAACATGCAGTGCTGTTGATGAAACATGTGCTAAGGGCCAGCTCCAGGAGCGGTGGGGCCAAATGTGAGGCACCCCCATTGGGCCCCAACCTTCATCGGGCCCTCCACTGACAAAGAAGAGTGCTTGGGGTGCCACACACAAATTAAATCGTGGCACCTGGAAATAGATGGTGAAATGATGACGTCACTGTCAGCTGCTTTCAGAGGGCCCATTTTGGGCAGTTCGGAGGCAGGGGCAGGTGGGAGGGCCCAAGATAAAGCTACTCCGCTCTCCCCACTGACTTAACGGCCCATAGAGATCTCGGCTGCTGCAGCAGGTGCTGATGTGGGGGCCCCCAATGCATGGGGCCCAATGTGATTGGCTTAAGGCCAGCCCTGCATGCACTGCTTGCTATGGGCTGCAAGAGAGTAGTAAAAACACTTTGTTACTTAACCTCTCCTTAGGCTGCCTGGCCATCAATAGATCTTTTTGGACCCAACCCAGCTCCTTTGGTGGCATAAGTTCAAGGAGAGTCGGGGGGGCAGGTCTGGGCCAGGAAAGGCGATTGGAGCTTGTGCTCTGCCGCAATCTGACCCCTCCAACCTCCAAACCACCCACAATTTATCCCCGAACCATGCATCACCTGTCCCCACCCCATCGTACCTGCTCCAGTGCAGCATGGGTGGGCTGTTGGCAGGTGCACTGATCCTCTGGTTTGTCCTAGAGCACCTGACTGTCACAGGCCTTTTGCCATGCCCCACCTGGGCAATGCAGCAGCAGATTGTGAGATCTGCTGCTGTAGGCCCAGTACAGGATAAGATTGTCATTTGGGACAATGGAATCAGAGAGAATTCCTCCTCCCCACTAGTGTCAGCTAGGAGGTTTCTGGGCAGCTGCATCCTACTGGATGGATTACGTAACTGACGAGTGGGAAGATCCTGGAAGTTTGACAGAAGCTGCGTCAGATGGGGAAGTATGAAATGTGTAGCAGCCTGATTCTCTCCAGAACCTTTAGCAAAGCACCTGCAGCTATATAGGGATTTCTCCAGCTGGGATGTGGATTCGACGGTCAGGCACCACTTGGTGATGTGTCCCAGGCTCCAGCGCATTCACTGGAAGACAACTTCCCCACCCCCCAGGAGCTGTCTAGCCAACGCTCTGCCTTGTTAGACCATCTCCCACCAAAGCCAGGGTGGGGAGAGTGTGGCATAGTGGGTGGAGTGTTTGTTTTTGGTTTGTTTTTCCTTCTAGACCTATGTTATGACATGTCCGAAACAGAAAGATACTCTGAATTTACCCTATACTCTAGAAGATGTTTTTTTCTGCTCTGTTCTGTGTATGCAATGAACCTCTTTGGTATGGAGCTGGGGTCTTCAAACTACAGCCTGGGGGCCAAATCTGGCTTGCAGCAACATAAGACCCCAGTCCTATCAATTCTCTCCCCCCCCGCCCACTCCAATGCATCAGCACCAAAAAGACAATGGTTTGCCAAAGGGTGCCCACCAGTGGCAATCCTGACATTAGCCCCGGGGGGCAAATACCCCTGGGAGATGGGCCAGTGGGGGCAGCACTGCTCCTGCAAGCGTGCTGCTTGCCCTCTAGAATCTTCTGGTCATGTGAGGTGTCCCTGGGCCCTCTGAAGATGTACTGTAGCCTCCAGAAGGCTGTTTCTGATGAAAACCAGAAGTATTATATAAAGGCCTTCCGAAGGCTGCAGTACACATTCAGAGGGTCCAAGGATGGTGTGTGAGGCTCCACAGTGTGTAAGTGAGTTGGGAGGTGTCAGTCTGCAGGGTGGTGGCAGGCTGCGGTCCTGGCCCCAGGCAGCATGTGGGCCAGGGTCATGACAGGTGCCTATCTCCATCTTCCCATTTGCCTCCAGTCAGGGAGGATGGAGCACGTCTGTGTGCCGGCCTCTCTGACTCTGAGAGTGGTCCAAACATACTGTACGGTGGTGTCCCTTGTGCCGACCAAACTTTGCTGTCCTAAGTGTGCTGGCGTAACTGCAGGTTAGGATTGCACCCGGGCAGTGCAATCCTAGCGCGCCCCTTGCATTGACGTGACACATCGCGTCGACACAAGGGGTGGAGTTCTGGTGCGCAGGCGCCGGGCAGTACCCCTGCATCGGCGCTCCAACTCTGAAGGCTTCAGAGTGCAGACAGAAAGCCTCCCTTGTGCCAACCGAAGATGGTCGGCGCAAGGGATTCTCTCCCGTTTTGGGACGGGGATTGGTGGGAGTGGGGGAGGCGGGAGGCGGGACCTGGGCGGGCTTGGGAGGTGGCCGTACAGTCACATCCTAAGCCTGTCAGTGAGGCCATGTGGCCCCGATTCGGGCCGCGCGGTCTCCTCGGATCTGCGCCCGCTCTTTAGTGGGTGCAGATCCAAGGAGCACATAGGGGAGGCTAGAGCCTTCCCTACGGTAAGGGAGTGCACACTCTCTTGCTGCGGGGAGGCTCCAGACTGTCCTAAGCAGTGCTGGATTTGGCACTGGCCGGCCGGCCTCACTAATCCAGCACTGCTTAGGATTGCGCCCTAAGTGTAATATGTTCCACCCTCCCTGCTCCCACTACCATTCTGCTGGTTTTTGATGTGCATCTCCCCAGTTCCAGGAGGTCAGGTATGTGCAGAGCTGATCGGATATGCCCAAGGGTGGAGGGTGGATTGGTCTTGCCCATGATCCCAAGCAGGCCTGACCGCTGTTTTCCCACCTCCTGCTTCTGTCTCCTACCCCACCACATGCCCGTTTGATTGGACATTTTGCTCTATTTTTCTGCCAATCCCTTTGCAGACAAGATAATGGACCAATGCTCAGAGACACTGCCCCTCCCACTGACTTGAAGGCAACTTAAACCCCTTCTCATCCAAGCAGCTGCATCCCTTTGTCCCTGGTGCAAAATACTTCCCATTGTTTGGGCTCTGTTTTCCCTGCCCTACTGTATGTGCTTTGATCCCCAGACATGGTGCCAGTCGGTTCTAAGGGCCAGTTCAAACAGCCGTGTGGCCAGGCGCCAATATCACTTGGAGGCAGCTCACAACTGACCCAAACTATCTTGCAGTTGAAGGCAGCCCCTATTCTTCCCCTTTGTGGTTAATGGCACATTACTGGCACTTTGGAGGGACCTTGCTAGGGGACTGTGGCATGGGGGAAAGGCTAAGCGCCATGACCCTGACCCATGCCAGGCTCCCATTCAGCTGCTGTTTTGGAGAAGACCTCAAGAGTTCATGGAACTCCCACATCACGTCTAGCTTGGGGAGCACCTCGGGAGATAATGAGCAGTGCTGGCCAGATGAGCCTGGGGAGGACAGGGGCAGAGCCTCTTGATGCCTGCTGGGTGTGTGCATGTGGGGGTGATACCCGGCAGGCCAGGGAGCAAAACCTGCCCATGCCTGATGGCTCAAGGATGGAGCTAATGGCAGCAGCTTGCATCAAGCCAAGTTGAATATAGCTGGCATCCTTTTGGTTCTGTCCCCTCCCACCAGCACCTTGGAGGCTGTGAGGTGGAAGCAAAACCCAGTGGCGGTGTAAATGTGGGTGTCACTTGGTGTGGACGGCAGTAATTGCCAGTGGCATTATGATATCATCACGTCACAGCAATTACTTCTGGTTTGCCCGAGACCCCAAGCAGCCAAAGACAGACGAGCCAAGGGGGTGTCAGCTCGCTTGCTTGGCTCTCTTCAGTGGCTCTCTCTGAGCCAAAGGCAAGTTGCTTCTTTGTAAACCCAGACAGAAGCAGCAATGAACGTTGACTACAGTGAATGCTAGAAGCCGTCTTCAGTGTGAACCTGGCCAGCTGTAGCGCTGCAGGAACAACGGAGTCATCAGCTGGCTTTGGAAGACCAATAGGGTGGGGGGCTAGTTGGACTGCCTGGGGCAAGACGTTCTGCTGCCTGCGCACCACAACAGGGGACTTCATTCACTTGTTACTTCTGTAGCACAATGTTGTCTCACTGTGGCTCTGTTTTCTCACTTTCCCCCCATAGCACAAGGCCAAACTAACCACCTTCTCTTGGTTTTGTGTCTGCAGTTTTCAAGGAGGAGCTTCTCTGCTGGATCATTCACTCACTCCTCACATCCGTCTGCCTTGTCCGCAGGAGGCCCAGAACTGTGCGAAACATGACGCTGGCAGGTATGGAAAGATCACAAGGCGATCCTGCCTGCCTGGTAAACAGGCCCTGGTGCTTCCTGGCTAAAGACATGCAGGGCGAAATCCTACCATGCACTGGAACGGCAAGACTGGTGGGCCTGCCTCATATCCAGCTCAAATGAGGAGCGGGCTTGAGCCTCCCTGGGGCAAAGACATGTATGCTGCCTTGCCCCGGCGTAGATGCCAGCTGCCCCGATGGGCTTGCTCGGATCTGCACCTGTTGTTTAGCAGGCACAGCTCTGAGCAAGCAGTGCAGCCCAAACCAGGGCTGCACAGCCTGGGGGTGGGAGCTTGGATGCAGCCTAATGGCCTCATCCCAGCTCTGCCCCCCCCCCAGGGCGGCCCATCCAGAAACGTCCTCCCTCCCGCTCTGCCCAGAACCACTCTTGCACCAGCTGAACTCAACTGGGGCAGGAGTGGAGCAGTGCGGTGCTTTGGGCTGACGCTGCTGCTAGCTTCGGTGCAACAGCAACTGCGCTAACGCGAGGGTGCCAGTCGGCGCTCTCACACCAACCCTGCTGCCACTCAGCCAATGCTAGCTGCCAGCGTCAGCCGAACGGAGGGCACTGGATTGCACTCCCAAGGGCTTAACGGATGTGGGAACCCGCCTTAGGGGCACATGCCAGGGTCTCCGGCTCGTTTGTCCAAACAGGGAAGCACCTGGGGCAGAAAGCAGGTTCTCGTGTTTGTGGCACCTGTTACAGTGGCACAGCACCATGTGCGGGGGAAGAATGGCTGGAAAGGCCAGTCCTTTCCCTGGGACTGGGTGGGTCCTATGATAGGGTGCTGTTTCTGAGAGTCATCAGTCATTTTACTGGAGTTTTAACTTTCCTACGTAATATATGCTTTTCTACAGCTTACAAAGAAAAAATGAAGGAGCTCCCCCTAGTGTCCCTCTTCTGTTCCTGCTTCCTCTCTGATCCTTTAAACAAACCGTCTTATAAATATGAAGGTAGGTGCACCAACCAGCTCCCAGACATTTGTGGGCTTGGGGTGGCTGCTGCTGCTGATGATGATTCAGTCCTACTTACTCATTTCCTTCTGTCTGGGAGTGTTTTCAGAAATGATGGATAGCACCACAATTGAAATTCCATCATCTCCCAAGGGCTGTAGATAACTATAATGCAATATATCATACAGGATAATATATTGTGTCTAGCTGACATGCATTATGCATGATTATACTCCAGTCAACACCATGCAGATGCTCGCACATCAGGCAGACAGCACAAGAGATACCACTTTGTCATTCAGGCTGATGCTTATGGTCAAAATGGCATCCGGTGTTTAATGCAGCTGAGCTTCCTCTTCAACCCTGGCTTTGAATGGATTCAAGCTTGAAGTCCTTAACAAAAGAGTAGGAGGAGATCTCAAGGAGCAGAGAATTAATACAGTCTTCATTACCCGCAAGGGTTAGGTTCCTGGAAATACTCGCAGATAGCAAATTTGCAGATGAGCCATTGATCCTAAAGGATCAATGGGGTTAAGTGCAAAGAGTACCTTATCTGCCATCCGAAGAATCCAGCAGAGACCCTCAGGAAGCCTGCAGAGTGCAGCAGGAAGTGTCAGAAGATCTCTGAATGCTGCAGAATGGCACCTATGGCCAGCATGGACCCCTTAACATGGCTGGCAGATGCTTCTGCCAGTCATTTTAAAGGGGTCAGCACTGGTCACAGATGCCATTCTGAAGGTCATTGCAGCCTTTGGAAGGTCTCTGAATAGTGGATAATGAGGATGGGGTGCAGACAATGAGGTACATTGCAGTTCTGCCCCTTGCAGAAGTGAATTCACAGATAGCGAGTTCGCATATATTATCACTCTTCATCAGAGGTGACACTTATTTGGAACTGGCCAAATGGGGCGGACCTTGAAGATTGTTCAAAAATTGCAGTTAGCACAAAATGCAGAATGCAGTTGCCCTTGAGATTGCAGGGGTTTGTTCATTTCAGGAGGGCAGCTGCCCCAATGGCTACACTGGCTGCCAGTATGTTTACGGGCACAATTCAAAGTGCTGGCTTTGATCTTTAAGGCCCTTTATGGCTTGGGCCAGCATTTTTGATGGACCACTGTCTGATATATAATCTGACCCATCCATTGTTGTCACCCAAGAGGGCTCTTTTAGCTGGGCCACCACTGAAGGAGGTAAAGGGGGTGGCTGCGAGGGATAGGGCCTTGTCAGTGATGGCACTTTGACTGTGGAATTCCCTCCCCTTGGAATTGAGATCTGCTCCCTCCTTGGCAACCTTCTGGCTGGGCCATAAGACTTTTTTTTTCTTTCTTTTTTTTGGAATGGCTCTGATTGGGCTTTTGGAAATGATTTGTTCAGTGATCAAATGGATGCTGGCTATTTGCAGCACTATGTGTGGTTTTATAGTTTTATTTATTGTTTTATTACTGTTTATTTTTCAGTGTTTTGACAGTTGTAAGTTGTCTTAAGTGTCTTATGCAGAGGCAAGTTGGGATAGAAATCCATTAACAAACAATCCAGTTAACAACACAAGCTGGATCAGACCAAAGATTTGTTTAGTCCAGCATCCTGGTTCCATCATAGCCCAACCAGATGCTCACAAGCATCTCTGACTAATCTGATTCCTGGAGATATCCCCCCCCCCAACATGATGTAATAATGGCCCATTCCTATGGGTTGTTGGTGGTAGTGGAAGTTGTTCCACCACTGTAAGTGGCTCAGCAGTGTTGCAGCTTGTATGCTGCTGTCACACATGGTGGGACCGCTGACACAAATGTCCAGAGGTTCTGTGTGCACACCAGAACCACTTGGATTCCATGCAACTTGAGTGGTGCATGGGCAGTTCAGTTCAATGGTACAACTGTGTGCAATGGACTGGTGAGGAATAAGATTTTGCTGTAAACTAAGAAGTCCCTGTTAAAATCTGCAAGGTAGTTTTCAGTTGTCACCTGAACATTGGTGCTAATTCCTGGAGATTCCTAGCAGGGCATGATGGGAATAACCTATGCCTGCTGTTGTTCCTAGAAAGCAGGAATCACTGGCAAACTGGCCCTGGCCACAGAACCTCCAGATTGCCTCCAACACAAACAGCCATGAGTAGCTTTCTCCTCCTGTAAGAATTAGAAAAATCCCCTATTAAAGCTAATTGGCTTTAATTAATAGTGCAATCCTAACCTGGAGTTAGGCCAGCAAAGTTTGGCTGGCACAAGGGACACTGTAAAGTATGTTTGGACCCCTCTTGGAGTCAGAGAGGCCAGCACACAGACATGCGCTTTATGATGGCCCTTGTGCCAGCCAAAATTAGCTGGCCTAACTCCAGGTTAAGATTGTGCTCTAAGTTAGTTAAAGCTAATGGGCAGCGCAATCCTAAACCCCATGCAGCGTCCGTGTAATGGGGTTGCGCTGACACTGCACCCTTAGCACCAATGCGGGAGCACCGATCGGCACCTCCATGTTGGCACTAAGGCAACAGGACCAGTGCTGCAGGCAGCGCTGGCCCTGCTATGCCCGCGCTGAGCCTCTCTCGCACCGACGGAAGCCGGTCAGTGCGAGGGAGGCTCCATGCCAAAGCGGCACAGGGATTGGAGGGAGGGAGGGAGGCGGGGGCGGGACTTGGGCGAGCTTGGGAGGTGGCCATAGGGCCACATCCTAAACCCATCAGGGAGGCCGATTCGGGCAGTGCGGTCTCCTTGGATCTGTGCCCACTCTTTAACAGACGCAGATTCGAGGAGCACATAGGGGAGGCTGGAGCCTCCCCTATGGTAAGGGAGCGCATGCTCCCTTGCCGCAGGGAGGCTCCAGCCTCCACCTACCCAGCACTGGATAGGGCGCTGGCCGGCCGGCGCTCCTACCCCAGCGCTAGGTAGGATTGCGCCCTAAGTTAGTGACCTCCCCACACCCCACAGCAGTGAATTCTTCAAATGAGTTCTATGTGATGTGATGTTCTTTCAGGAAAAGACCAGAGCTGTCCTCTGCAGTTTCCCAAAATTCTCTTACCTCTAGAAGGCCTTTGGGACTGCCTGCAGGATGCAGTGGATACTCTGTTGGCGTGGCTGCATCAGTGGGGAAGGTTAATTCGGATTGGGCCTTATGTGAGACAACCTATAGCTCATCAGTTCCAATGGCCTCTACAAGCCTTCACAGCAGGATAGTCTCATGCCAATTCTTTGTCTTTGATAAGAGAACCACCATTGCCCACAGACCTGCTAATCCGCACCTCTTAAGCAATCAGAGAAAAAGGGAAAAAAATCAATATTTTGTCTTTATTGCTTGGTTACATTTTTCATAGCTGGGAGGAAGAGCAGGCTCTTGAGATGGGGAAACAAACAATCAAGCCCAAACAGTAGTTTTCCATCTTTCTGCTTTGGGGAACACCAACCGCTGTTATTCTCCCACTGAACCCCAGTATGTCTGTCATGGAGTATGCCTGCCATGTCCTGCAAAGGATTCTGGGACATGGTCCAGGGTGCACTGCACACTCAGTTCACATGAAGGACTTCGGGATTTCATGGTAAGGACCCACCTCGACTGGATCTAATTTTGAACTCAGATGGCATTGCCAAATGTCTGCAGAATATTCAGCCACAAAACCTGGTTCCACTGAATTATTTCTCATATGTAATGGGAGGCTCTGCCCATCATGGCTTGAATTGCTTCCTGACATAATGACATTCCACTGAGTTCTTCCCTCTCTCTTTCAGTAGACACTGTAGATCTTACCTGGTGCATCATTTCTGACATGGAGGTGATTGAGCTCAACAAGCGGACCTCAGGCCAGTCCTTTGAGGTTATCCTCAAGCCTCCCTCCTTTGACGGAATCCCTGAATTCAATGCTTCCCTACCCCGACGACGTGACCCTTCACTAGAGGAGATCCAGAAGAAGCTGGAAGCAGCTGAGGAGCGACGTAAGGTGAGAACTGGATCCATGCCTAGTAGCATCAAATAAGGCGGGGTATAAATCTAATAAATAAATAAAATAAAATCAAATAAATGTAGCAGATATCTCAAAAACACATTTTAGTCACATGTGGAATGGAATGGACCCCTCTGCCTGCTCCTTTCCATTGCAGCAAAAGGATGCATCAGGGTTCTGCTGTCAAGATAGGTCAGTTTTGCCCTTCCAGCATTTTAATTTGTTAATTTGCAGGATCAAGAGATCATGGCTACCAGTCATGGCTACCAGTCTGTAATCTCTAATGATCTGAAATTTTATGCTGGACATCAGGATGTTGCTCCTATTTACAGCCAAGATTGTGAGAGTACAACTGCATGGAAAACAACAGTCTAGCGAAATAACTGAACTGCCTGTCTATGAAAGGAATCTCTGTAAGGAAGGAACCTCAGTTTGGTGGGCCATTTTCAAGCAGAAACAGACTCAGAGCACTATCCTAACCAGGAGTTAGGCTGACACAGTTGGTCGACACAGTTAGGCCAGCCAAATTTGGCTGGCACAAGGGACACCGTAAAGTATGTTTGGACCACTCTCGGAGTCAGAGAGGCCAGCACACAGATGTGAGCCATCTTCCCTGACTCCAAGAGTATTCCAAACATGATTTACGGTGGCCCTTGTGCCAGCCAAACTTGGCTGGCCTAACTGTGACAGCCTAACTCCAGGTTAGGATTACGCTCTTAGTACTGCTAGCAAAGCCCTTCTGAGTCAAGAAGACACCAAGTATTGATCTAAGAAGGTTCCGATAATGTGCAGGTCTGTGTGGCTTGCCAGCATGTGAATTATTGATCAGCCCTTAAAAGGCTCCCTCATTGTCCCTACCTGACCTTGGCAGATAGACATGAATGGATAGACCATAACCAGCCACAGGGACAGGATGTGGGAGATGAATGAATTCCATTCTCCAGCTCAGTTTCCCTTCCTCCGGATATCTGCTCAGAAAGAGCAATCCACTGCTCTTTCACCTGCATGGAAAATGATAGCTTTCCACTTCTTCCCATTTGGAAAAACAGTAGGTTTAGGCTGTACACTTTCCTGGGAGTAAGGCCCCTTGAACAAAATGGGACTTACTTCTGAGTAGGCTTATGCAGTTCTCAGACAGGATTGCATAGAACAATTAACACAAACTGATCCCAAAGCCGTGGACTTTGTTGAGTTATTGTCACACTATGCAGTAGATTGGAGCCAAAGTTGTAGAAAACCCAAGAGAGTAACTGCAAGGCAGGGCTTGGAAGAATTTGGATTTTCAGGGAGTTTACAACAGCTGGCCTAGGAATCTGCATAGTTCCTCTTCATTTCTGATAACCAGTTCAATGCCTTTTCTTGCTTTTTGGATTCAGTACCAGGAAGCAGAGCTCCTGAAGCACCTGGCGGGAAAACGGGAGCATGAGCGGGAGGTCATCCAGAAAGCCATCGAGGAGAACAACAATTTCATCAAGATGGCCAAGGAAAGGCTGATGCAGAAAATGGAGTCCAACAAGGAGAACAGGGAGGCACATTTAGCTGCCATGTTGGAACGTCTGCAGGAGAAGGTGAGTGGTTAACTATGATAAAGAAAACATAAGAACATAAGAAAAGCCTTGCTGCATCAGGCCAAAGGCCCATCTAGTCCAGCTTCCTGTGTCTCACAGTGGCCCACCAGATGCTTCAGGGAGTACATGAGACAACAAGATGCCTGCATGCTGTTGCCAATCCCTAGCACCTGGCCTACTACTAACGTAAGGAGGTTGCACAACCCATTACGGTCTATAGCCCATGATGGACTTTTCCTCCAGAACTTTCTCCAATCCCCTTTTAAAGACACCTAGGCCAGATGCCACCTCCTGTGGCAAGGCGTTCCATAGGTTAATTGCCCGCTGGGAAAAAAGTATTTCCTTTTATCTGTTTTAACTCTCCCAACACTCAATTTCAGTGAATGTCCCCTGGTTCTGGTATTGTCAGAGAGGGAAAAGAACATCTCTCTATCAACTCTATCCCTCCCATGCATAATTTTGTATGTTTTAATCATGTCCCCCCTCAGGTGCCTTTTTTCCAGACTGAAGAGCCCCAAACGCTGCAGTCTTTCTCCATAAGGGAGGTGCCCCAGCCCCGTAATCATTTTTGTCACTCTCTTCTGCATCTTTTCCAGCTCCACTAGGTCCTTTTTGAGATGTGGTGACCAGAACTGGGGTTGGGGAATAAAGACCATACTAAAACAAAGAGACATGAGTATGGAGGAGGAGGAGGAGGAGAAGGAGGGGGAGGAGGAGGAGGAGGAGGAGAAGGAGGGGGAGGGTACCCCTTTTTAATGTTAAGGTGCTGTCACATGGATTACAATGGCATCATCCTATAACCCAACCATGACCAGGGTGCAGTTGAGTGGGTTGGAATCAGGACAGTTAAGCAAGCCTGAAATCTGTATGACTGTGGACATGCCCTTAGGAGGTGCCCTCTCTCTCCCTCTCCCTTAACAGGACAAACATGCCGAGGAGGTCAGGAAGAACAAGGAGCTAAAGGAAGAGGCCTCAAGGTAAAGAGGCCCCTGGGCACCTGACGGTTTGGACTGACAGCTCCAGGGACAGGTGGCGGCAGGTGGTGGCAGGTGTGGCGGCAGCTGCCTCGGCACAAAGTGTTGACTGATGAGTTGGGATCGTCCTCTGCTTTCGTTGTTTGTGACTGTAAAGAATTGGTTGGTGAAGCCATCTCGTGTGTTTCAGGGAGGGAGGGGGACATAAGGGGAAGAGGAGGCTTTGAGGAAGGCGTGTGCTATGTGGGGGAGGGAAGGGGATGGGGTGGACGGGCACCCCACAATGGCAGGCCTGGTTTCTGCCATTTTTCCACACTGCTTCTGTCCAAAAAGTGACCCAGACTAACTGAGGGGTGGTGGGAATGGCAGACGATGTGGGGAAGGTGTCAAGGCAGGGTGGGGTGAGGGGGTTGGGTGGGCGAAGTAGAAAAGGTACAAAAACTAAATGTGGTGACAGGCCAGGAGAGAGTGGAGGAAGTAGTGTCACACTCTGGGGTGTGTGTTGTCTTGTGTGTTCATTGTTAACGTTGGTCACCAGTGTCAAGAGCATCCTGTGTCGGCCTCATAATGCTTCATCTCGTCTCTAACGCCCAAGTCTTGCAAGCCTGGCACTGCTTAAACCGCGGGTGGTTGTGGTGGTAATTGAATTCAAGGCCACAAGCCTTTGCTTCAGAAGCCGTAATAAATAGCTTTTGCCAGAGATTCTGGATTGTCAGCTATGAACGGCGCATCCCCTGATCTGCACAATCTTGAAGTCAAAGCTGATGTGCTCGATGGAGGAGGGTGAAGATTCTTGCCGGGGTAAAGTTTCACTGTAAACCTTGGAGATGCACCATTTATTGGGTGGGTCATCACCTACATCGCTGCCCAGAAGCAGAACTGGCTGATGAAAATTTGGAGAAGAAAATGATCTGAAGCAAATACTAATAATTTGCATTTCTTGGCCTAAATTCAGACTAATGGTCTTTTTCAGGCTAGAATCCCACCACCCCCCCGCCATGTTCACAATTAGGAAAACTGTGCAGCAAACAGGCCAGCCTACGTCTGTACACGCTGTCCATACTTCTCACGAGCATGTTCCATTGTGTTCAATAGGCCTTTCTGCCAGGTTAGTGTGCATAAGGATGGCATAGGATTTGGCAAATGATTGCATGTAAGTCATTTAAATGTTACCCAGTTTGATCGTAAGTCTTGGTGATATTACAGAAAACCTGTAATATCCTACGGGCTGCTTTGATGGTTGAAAAGGAGCTTTGAGTGGGGCTGATTAATGGTTGTGCATGACCTGAAAACAGCACCTGCATTTACTGTGTCATTGTAAGGGACACGAGGGTGACCCTCAGCCTGTGTGGTACAAATGCACACAGGGGGCAACATGTTTTGGGTTTGTGCCTGCTCACCTTGGAACGTGTAATGGTTAGGAAAAGAGTGCCTCTGTGTGTGTGCTGACTGCATTTCCTAATCACTGACTAATGAACCGGTGCCATTTGGAGGTAGTAAGAATGATGAGAAGAATTACAAAATAGGAACTAAAAGATCCAAGCTTTTGAGTTTCACAAAATTGGTCATCACCCAGGCCACTCCACACACTGCAAGAGGCAAAGGTGTTTTTCACAGCACCATTTGACAAGGAGCACAGGTCTGTGTGTGTGTGTGTGTGGGGGAAGGGGGAGTCCAGTGTGTGCCTTTTTTCTATTAACCTTTTAGCATGCGGGCCTTGTAGAGGTGCTGAAAACCCATGCAAAGGCAGAAGGTTAAATGGCAGAATCCTGGAGTCCCTCAAGTCAAGACATGTAAACGGAAAAACAGTTGCGAGGTGAAACAAGATGAAGTATGTTTGTGTCTGTGGTGGGGGGGAGGGTTGTGGTCATTTGCTACTTGCCCACAGTCTAGCATGCAGTAGGGGCACTGGGGGTCTTTCAGCTACTCCATTAGGGGAGTTTCCAACTTCCTGCTCTCAGGTTCTGTTTGGTGCCATATTGATTGCCAGTCCCATTGGACCCTCAACATTTCGATCAGGCATTTCGTCCATCGATTCCGTGAGGAAGGGCAGAATGACAACAGCGTCTCGGGAATTGTTATGTTGAGGGCCATTCATCACAAACCGGTGTCGTCTTGACATGAAAATGCAGAATGAGAGCAGCAGACAAGCGGGGGAGGGGAAGGCAAGGAACCTTTGTTGCTGTTCTGGTTGGCGTAAGAAGTTGTCCTCTCTCTTTTTTTGTACACAATGGATGTAAATAAAAATGCTGGCATTCTTTTTTCTTTGTGACACCTGGCGTGATGGGTATATTTTCAATGCACAGTGATATGTGTGTGTGTGTGTGTGTGTGTGTGTGTGTGTGTGTGTGTGTGTGT
>JAJKFI010000038.1:3106169-3116613 GCA_029204185.1 Lerista edwardsae
GAGAGAGAGAGAGAGAGAGAGAGAGAGAGAGAGAGAGAGAGAGAGAGTGTGTGTGTGTGTGTGTGTGAGAGAGAGAGAGAGAGAGAGAGAGAGAGAGCGAGAGAGAGAGCCCTCTTGTGGCAAGAATGATTCCTACTTAGGCTCTGGGGAATTTTTGCTTTCTCTCATGTTCTTAGATGGCATTTTACAGGGAAATATAGTTTGTCCCAGCAGAGTGATTCTGGAGTACTGTATATTTATACAGCATCATTGAGTCCAGTATAGAGGAACTACAGAAATTCTATTGCTCACAAATGGGGACTGACAGCCAAAAATGGATGTGTAGTTCCTAGCACAGTGGTTCTCAAACTTTTTAGCACTGGGATCCACTTTTTAGAAAGGCAATCTGTCCTGGACCCACAGGAAGTGATGTCATGACTGGAAGTGCCATCACTGTGACGCCAGAACCCACTGCTTTCCTGATAATGCAGTAATAAGTTTGGTTATTTCTCAGCCATTTTCCAATAGCAAAGTGAATCAGAAAGAAAAAAGCCTATTTACAACCTTGACCCAAGCAAAACAACCGCACAGCCCCCCTTTCCAGAATTCTCATCTTCCCATATTTTCAATATAGCTGCTCTAGGTGCTTTGCAACCCACCTGATATTGGCTCATGGCCCACTGGAGGGCCCTGGCCTGACCCATTGTTTGGGAACCACTATCCTATCCATTTTCAGGGCTCCAGCCAGGAATAGGGGCCTTGGAACACTCTTGTGGGTTCACTGGGCGTGGGGTTGGAAGAGAAAAAAGCAGTGCCTTATCTTTTCACACTAGTTAAACCTTCCCTCACTATGTGGTACAGGCTTTTAGGGCAAAGGTTTCTGGAAAATGGGAAAGAGCAAAGGTGTCCAAATGGGTCACATAGAAGCTAGTTGGCAAAATCCATATCTGTTCCTCCTTTTGCGTTGTGTGAGCATTGTCATTTAGCATGTCCTGGACTCAGTGGTGTCATTCAAATGATTTAGGAACAGGAACTCACTTTTGATTGGCACTTGTCGGGAACCCGGAACCAGCCACAGAGCCCATTAGGATCCGGAATGCCAGTTCTGGTCCGTTCCCCCTGAATGACATCACTGCCTGGTCTGTCTTTCACCAAGTAAGAGCTCATCTCCTGCCTAGAGATGAGCTCCAGCACACAGTTTCCCTTAATCTATCAAGGGTCTGAGAACAAGAAGGATCACCATGACCTCTCGATCTCCAGCTTGCCTGCTGGTGCCTTCAGATCAGAGCAATCAATGGAAGGTCTAATGAGGTTCAGGCAGTTTCAGAGTATAATCAAAGGGAAGAACAGCTCTGGGACTTCTCGCACGGCAGGAGTGGTGATGTAATCAGTGGTGGGCATTTGCATTGAAGCACCTATATACCAGGTCCCCCAAGAAGGGCTCCTTGTTTGCACCTTTATCTCAGCAATGTCTCCTTCTGTTGGACTGACTGTCGTGTCCCATCAGGCTTTCACTCCTAATTCCTACTTTGCCGTTTTCTTGCTGTTTTCTAACCTCTCCACTCTCATCCCAAGAGCCTTGAACTGGATGGTGATCAGCTCCTGTTGGCTTTCCCCCAAGGCTCACTTTAAAAGCTACTCCGCCACCTTTTTAACACTATGCACCCAGAGGCAGATCTAAGGGGGGGCAAAGCTCTAAGTTTTGCAAGAAGCCTTACCTTGCAGTGGAAATCACTCCTCTCCTGCACCGTTTTAGCCAATCCTCACAGGGAAAAGCAACATCTTGGCGTTGCGTACTGGCTACAGCAGCAAGGGAGAGGAGGGATTTACATGACAGGGTAAGGCTTCTTGCAACACTTAGAGCTTTGCCCTCCCTGTAGATCCGCCTCTGTATGCACCAGCAGTCTGGTTTCATTGTGGTTCAGGTGAAGCCCATTCCTCTTGTACTGGCCAGGCTTGTCCCAAAATATTCTTCAGTGCCTAATAAATTTAAACCCCTCCCCTCTGTCTCCCAACTCTGCGCTGGACTTACCTGCTTTGGCAGCAGCCCTTGGCTCCACTGCACTAGCACACCTGGGGGGTCAGTGGGGAGAAGTGACCTCAGGCAGCATGCCTATGGGAGCAATGGCACCATCCGCTGCCCCCTGCAGTCGCATTGAAGGTTTGGCCTGTACCTTCCAGATGCAACTGGAGGTGTCCTCTGATCATGTCCAGAGGGTATTCTGACTTACAGATCCGACTAATCAACATGCATGCAGCATGCAGTCTCCCCACATCTCAGAATGCCTGTGGGAGGCATTTATGGCACATGGTTTTTTTTTGGAAAAACTGGAAGTATATCTTAGAGACCCCTGGCAGGACATGAGAAGGTTCTGTGTGCAGGTTCTGTGTCCACCATCTCACCCCCTGAGCTCCCTCCCTCTCACCCCCTGTGTGTGGAACAAGAAGTATTGCCAAGAAATACTATGGGGTTCTGGCTTTTTCTATCTTGCAGCCTAAATTTGGCCTCCAGGACTGCCCAGCTACATTTCCCCACATTGTTGGTACTTGACATGCAACACAGCTGCTCCCTCCTCCCCAGCACTCTTCACCAGCCTATCTTGATGAGACGTGATGTTTGCAACCTCCACACTGTGCTGTCCACGCATCCATCACAGAGCTGCCTCTCTACTATGTATGTTCCTGTTACAGAATCACTCACAATATGAATCCCCCAATCCCCTGCCCCCAGAGGAATATCCTTAGTGCCACTGGATACAGGCCAATCAACTGAAGAAGGGGTCCACACTAGAGTATTGTTTCTTTCCCAGAATGATGTTCTCCAGCCCTGAGACTTCTCTGGCAGCAGAAGAGCTGCCAGTCTAAATTTGGGATGACACTTCCATGGAGGCCCCTCTCTGCCTGTCTCTGCTTCTCCAGGTCAGCAACCAAGCTTTGCTGATGGACCCCAACCCAGCATTTCCTGGTGATGATTCCAGCTGGCACAAAACACTAAGTCTGGGGATGCATGACAGACCTGTATCCTCCACACAAGGGCAGCCCAATCAGCCCAACCTAGGCAGCAAGCCTGCACTGCATCCAACGCAGCTTGGGAGGTCACTGGAGCCTCCCCGGTGCAAGGGCATGTTCATGTTCTTTGGATCTGTGCCTGCAAAATCGCAGGAGCAGAACCAAGTAAGCCACATGACCTGGGGATGGGTGCAGCTCCCCTCCTCGGGCCAGCCTGCCTGGTGGCAACACCCACCACCCACCCAGTTCCACCCACTTCCCACCCAGAACCACTCTCCTGCCCTCCCAGAACCACCCCTGTGCCAGCCGGGTTCATCCAGCGCAGTGGCAGCTTGGTGCCCACATTACCATGCCACACCTACAGCTAGTGCTGGCCTGGGAGCCTTAGTGCCTACTCGGGGGTGCAGGTCGGCACCCCCATGTCAGCACAAATGACATTGCGTCAACGTAAGAACATAAGAAGAGCCCTGCTGGATCAGGCCAAAGGCTCATCTAGTCCAGATTCCTGTATCTCACAGCAGCCCCACCAGGTGCCCCAGGGAGGCATGAGGCAACAGGATGCTTGGATCCTGTTGCCACTCCCTTGCACACAGTACTCTGAAGTAGCCTACTACTAATGTAAGGAGGTTGCACAATCCATCATTGCCTATAGCCCACGATGGACATTTCCTCCAGAAATCCGTCCAATCCCCTCTTAAAGGCATCTAGACCAGGTGCCATCACCACCTCCTGTGGCAAAGAGTTCCACAGATTAACTATCCGCTGGGTAAAAAAGTACTTCCTTTTATCTGTTTTAACTTTCCCAACCCTCAGTTTTAGCGGATGCCTAATCCTAACGCAATGCCTAACGCAATGGGGTGCCTAAGATTGTGCCCTGAATCAGGCAGAATTGGAGAGACTGACAGCTATAGAGAATGTGGAATGCAGGGTTGGCTCCCTATGAAATGTGGAAGCCACCCTAATGCAGAGGGTCTAAATCACAAAGTGCATGGATGCACCCATTACATGGATCAAACACGCACAACGTTTACTAGGGCTGAGAAAAATTTTGGACAAACCCTTTAAGTGCAAACCATTTCAATCAATATCAATTAGCATGGTACAACTCTTGCACGTTGGTCTCTCAGTTGAGTCTCCCCATCCCAAGTTGGTTAAACAACATTCTGAGCAAGCCAATCCTCCCTCTGTCCTCTTCAGGCTCTTTTCTCCAAGTAGATGGAAGTTTTTGGTGGCCACAGAGTCAGTGCCTAGCCCAGCAGGAATCATTGCACCTGGTGGCCAGAATGAAGAATCTCCTCTGGGGGCCACAGTACTGCTCTACATGCCACTTCAAGCTCTAACACAGAGCTCCAAAGAGTGACTTCCACAGTAGCTTGGAAGCCCCTACAACCAAGAACCGCAATCGGCACAATGGAAAGTCCAGCAGTGGCTCTCAGCAAGGCTGAATTAGGCAGCTGATCTTGCAGGTCTTGGGTCTGTTCTCCTAGGGAAGGATGGAACCTTTGCAGAAGTAGATCCAACATCAGCCGGCACAGTAAAACTTCTTTTTAAAAAGTAAATGCTGGTTTCATTTCCCCTATGCTCCCTAGCTCAATTTTTACAGATTCATTTCCAGAATTCTCAGCCGAGCAGCCACTGCTAGCAAATGCCACAGCAATGCTCTCCTATGTGTCTCTCTGTCCCCTCCAAAGCTGTTCTCTTTGCTTGTCAGCAGATGGCACTGGAGACTCTCAAACCCAGGCAAGTTAGTTACTGAGAAACTCATGGGCAGGTATGATGTCCTGCTGCTGAAACGGGGGATTCTCTGGTCGCACTGTAACGAAGCTCAGCCTTCCTTCAGCAGAGGGCAGCCCTGAGTTCCTTCAAGCTCATATCTCTCAGAGTTCAGATGATCTATTTTTTCCATAGGGGTGGCAACCCTATTAAGTTTGTTGCAGCTGAAACAATAGAGGTTAGTAGCACCTTAGACTCACCAGCTTACTTTGGCAGAAGATTGTGTGAACTAGAGTCTGTGTCACCACATGAATGAAGATAATGTATCTTTGACAGCCCATCCCCTTGGTCCCGTTTTTGTAGCTTGCTTCCTTCTGACCAGGAGAACGGGAAGCAACAATTCCATCATGCCCTGGGACGTGGGCTGCCATCTTTCCAACTCACAGCCACTGGACCACCCATTTTGGGGAGAGCTCCAACCACCCATCTTGCAGTCAAACTGGCATTGGTGGTCCGTGTTCACCTTCGAGAACTTTGTGGTTGCTTCATTCATTCACGCTCCTGAGCGGCAATAGAAGCCGTGTCATGGCAATGACAGATCGCGATGCAGTCATCCGGTGCAGGGTCTTGTGGCCCAGCTGAGATGAGATGCGAAGGAAGTTCCAGGTAAGGTGCCTTCACGGGGAGAGATGGGGCCGGAACGTGCGCGGTCGTATCATCATGGTGACTTTCTTGAGGGAGTAATAATCAGTGTCTTTCCAGGTGTACCATACGACCCCATCAGGTCCTAAGATCTTGCGGTTTTTCAGAGAGTACCTGCCACCCTGTGAAGGTTTGGAAGAGTGAGAGGAGAAAACACAGAGTAGCTTTGCCCCACCCCTTAGTCATGGGGCAGCCCTCTCTTATAAAGCAGCTGCAAAGCATGCTGCAGCAGCAAATGCTGCTGAAGCGCCAGCCAAGCCCTTCCCACATGTGCTGGTGGGTCTATGTAGAACTGCTGGCTGCAAGTCTCAGGGCGCAATCCTAACCTGGAGTTAGGCCGGCACAGTTAGGCCAGCAAAGTTTGGCTGGCACAAGGGCCCCCGTTAAGCATGCATGGACCACTCTCAGAGTCAAAGAGGATGGTGCATGTCTGTGTGTTGGCCTCTCTGACTCTGAAGAGTGGTCCAAACATACGTTATGGTGTCCCTTGTGCCTAACTGTGCTGGCCTAAATCCAGGTTAGGATTGCGCCCTCATTCATGCATCTGAGGCATGTGTCTGGGTGATATGCAAACCCCAAATCCACACCTGTTCTTCCTTTTGCACTGCGGATTTATATATGGCTACTGGGTTGATTTTAAATCTGGCTTGAAATGGCTTTAAAAAGGGTTCCGAGACTGCATTTATGAGACCACAGAAAAGACAGCCTTCCCTCCCCCGCACAAGTATGAAACTGGCTGAAGCTGTTCCCTGATCCCCATGGCTTTGCTTGATGGACCCTCTCCTGCTTTTCACCCCCTGTAAACGGGGGGATGGTGGTGTTTTGCCCTCCATCAATACTAACCCTGTAGCAACTCATGTTTCAGCCACTGGCCCAGGTAGTCAGTCACTGTCCACTGTGTCTGGCATACCGTCAAACACCTTACCTTGTAATAAACTCCATTCAGGTTAGAGAAGAAGCACTGGTGGTACCACCAGCCTCCGTGGGAGATGGCGGCACAGATGTTCCCCGAGTCGGAAGTGCTGAAGCTCCTCTTGTTGTGGTACCAGGCAAAGGAATCCTCCACCGTCCCACTGAAGCCCTCCACATGCAGGCGATAATAGTTCACCTCGTCCTCAATGCTGCAAGGCAAGTGGGGACAGAGGCAGGCTTCCAAAACACTGCCCCAGATTGCTTGAGTGGCTTTGGAGAGGATATGGATGTGAGGGAAACAGGAAGAGGGCTGGCCCAAGAACCCCTGGCGCCTGAGGCAGTGTGGCAAGTATTTCTCCCTTACTTGGCGATGTGTCAGCCCCTGCTCCTCCATTCCCTGGGCTGGAAAAGGAGGGTAGAGCAGGCAGTGGCGGATCTAGGGGGCAGGGGGGCATGAGCCCTGGGCGCCATCTTGGGGCTGTCTAGGGGGGCGCCAGTGGCCCCCACAATGTTGCGCGGGTAGACCTGGGCTCTGGAGCCCAGGTCTACCTGTGGCCGTTTCTAATGGATAGATCTGGGTTCTGTGTAGCCCAGGTCTGCCCGCGGCTGCTTCTGGTGGGTAGACCTGGGCTCCCTTGGGGGCGCACTTCTGTTGGGTGCCCCGGGCGCCATTTTGACTAGGTCCGCCCCTGAGAGCAGGAGAAGTAGGAGAGAAAACTGAGGGCTAGACTGTTGGTCTTCTGAACACTGCCCCTGTCACATCATCCCCCTATTTCCTTTCCAATCTTTGGAGTCAGAGGAGGAGCAATGGAGGCAAGTGGGCAGATGGAAGTGGCGCCCCTGCCAATCGGCTGCCTGAGGCAAGTGCCTCCATTGCCTTCAGGGATGGGCCAGCCCTAAGCAGGCAACAGGAGTGTTTGGGGCTCTTGTTCTACACTTCTTTCATGTCACCTGGTTTGTGCATCTCCCAAGCACAGGAGTCTCCAAACCCTGGCCTGGGCGCCAGATGCTGCCCTCAGAGAGACTCTATCCGGCCACGGCAAGTCTCTGGACCCTGAAGAGCCTCTGATCCTCCTGACCTTGCTGGCATGGGCTACACCCTCCAAGCTGTTCGGGTGCGGAGGGTATTCTGAGGGCCAGGGAAGCTGCAAGCATTCTCCCTGGCCCTCAGAATGCCCCCAGAAGGCCGAAAATAGTCACTTCCTGGTTTTCCCAAAGACTTGGAAGTGACCTTTTTAGGTCCTCTGAAGGCCTCAGACGGCTTTCTGAGGGTCAGGGAGGCAGCGGTGTTATGCTGGGCAGGACATCCAGGTGATCGACAGCCTGCCTGTTGCGTTCTGCAGTGTTACGCCATTTGCGTAACGTATGCAAGCAGCGTAATTGGTTATGCAAATGGTGTAACGCTCCGGAACGCGACGGGTGGGCTGTCGATCACCCGAATGTCCCGCCCAGTGTTCCGGCAGCATAACACCGCTGCAGGGAGGCCTCTCCAGTCCCCAGAACATGCTCTGGGTGTTTTCTTTCCTGTGATCTGCTGGTTCTGAGAAATTTACTCCAGCACATTTAAGTAGGCTGCTTGTGTGGTGGGGGATGGGAGTCCCTTAAAATGTGTGCTGTATTTCTGTGGTGCATGTCGGTGCTTGGAGGAATCTGGAACTTTGAGGCCAGTCATTCATTCTTCTAAGTTCTCTCTCTAATGCATCTATTTAAATTTTATATTTAAATTTTTGATTCATTTTTCTGGTCCTCAGCACCATGCCAGATATTTGATGTGGCCCTCTGGTTAAAACATTTGGAGATACCTGCCCAAGCAGATGAGACGCAAACATTTTACTTTGGCCATGACAGTCCTCGTGGCAGTCACATCATCTCCAAAGGCAAAAGCTGCCTTCACATGGTCCCAAGAAGAATTAAAAAGGGGATCTGCACAGTTCCAACACCTTATTTTATCCTTGGGCTGAAAGGATGCCTTGAGCACGAGGATGCCTAATTCAGGTTTAAGCGAGAGAACTATTGTGCACAGAGGAAGTCAGGGAAGAAGGACAAGCACTCCCAGTGCACTTCCTGCTATTTGTTCAGTTGTCTGTGAACATAGAAACATCAGAAAAGCCTGGCTGGATCAGTCCAAAGGTCCAGCTTCCTGTATCTCATAGTGGCCCACCAGATGCCCAAGGGAGCACACAAGACAACAAGATACTTGTATCCTGCTGCCACTCCCCTGCATCTGGCATTCTAAGGTAGCCTACTACCCTTGCACCACCCCCAAGGAAGACACCAGACTGAGGTTGGGGTTTAACTGTGAGTGTTAATTGAACAGCACCGAAGCTTCCTGAAATCCAAAGGGTCATTTCAGAAGCTCAAAGCAGGTGATGCTTTAGTTAATGCTGCTGAAAAGATGCCTGGCTGCAGGCGGTTCACTCACCTTCAGCACCTACCTGAAAAGCTGATAGAAGGCATGCTTGTGCTTATTGTTCCAGTCCTCCAGGTCAATGCGGAGGGAGTAGTCCCCTAGGTTTGTGATCTGGTGAATGTGTTCGTTGCCCATCCAGAATTCACCACTCAAGTCCCCAAAGCCCTCTTTGTATTCGTTCCATGTCCGATTAAAGTTGACTGTGCCATCCTGGCGCTTCTGGATGACCGTCCAGCCTCCCCCTGCCAAGGATTTCAGTTAGCTGATTGGATTCCACACCCAGCCCCACCCCAAGCACTTGCAAGGCAATCAACTGACAATCCAACAGATCTTTAAGTCCTCCCAGACTTGCTTCATGGGGCTATTAAAAGTAAACCAAGAAAGGGCACAATCCTAACCAGCACATGTTAGGAGCAGGCTGGGGTGCAACTCAAAGTAAGGGGATTTTATTCCCCTTACCCCATGTCATGCGCCAGCCTATGGGGCTACTAGAATCTGCTGCATCTGCAATTTTGCATGTAACGCTGGTTGGGCGGGAGTATGAGTGCTATGGGTTCTTTGCGCTTAGGTATCCCTCTGCTGGGCATTCTCTTTAACTGCCTCCAATTTGGTCAAGCTATCCTTTTTGCCCATCCCATCTGGACATTTTCCATCAGCTTGATGCCTGCACTTTCTCTACCCCTCTTCCCCATTTTCTTTAATTCCTTTTTCTTTGAGGTTTTTAATAAACTCATTATATTTTGACTCCTTGATTGGCCTAGTCAATGCTCAGTGGAAATTCAGTGGGTTGTCAAATCAGCTAGGTCATGGGCTCTACTGAGATTTGATCTTAAACAGTAAGCCTGGGGTTCTGTGGTCTCTTGGGAGGGGTTCTTTTTTCTCCAGATTGTGTCTTAGTCTGGGATGGTGGCAGTGGGTAGATCTACCAGTTGATTCCCCCACCACCACCATTCAGCTGCTGATCCAGTAAATCTGGGGAATCTAAGAGCAGGAAGGGGTGTGCTGATTGCTAAGCACTTAATTCCTACTCCCCTTGATCAGTCTCCAGCTATTCCCTGACAGCTGATCTTGTTTCTCAAGTGGAACAGATGCAGAGGGAATCCTCCCTTATTCCTTGTATCTTCTTTGCATGGACTGTTTCCTGCACCTGTCAGTTCCTTGAGTCCATCATGTATTTCCCCCTATATAAGCACATAAGAAGAGCCCCACTGGATTAGACTAAAGGCTCATCTAGTCCGGCTTCTTGTATCTCACAGTGGCCCACTATATGCCTCAAGGAGCACACAAAACGACAAGATACCTGTATCCTGTAACTGTCTTGCATCTGGCAGATGTCATGAATGCAGACTAATAAAACACTATTAAAAAGCAATCTTGATGTGTTAGTATGCAGTGGCATTCCTCTGGGGGAGGCAAAATTATAAGTGTTGCAGCAGCTGTAACTCCTGTCTAATGCGGTCCCTTCCCTTCACCTCCAGTGCCATTCGCGGCTGGGAGAACAAAGCCTCTGAGCTATACTAGTCTCATGAATGGCTCCGGAGGCAAGGTGGAGGAGCTGTGTTACACAGAGCTCAGGCTCCTTCAACAATTAGTATTTCCCCTACCCACGCTCCGTAGGAATGCCACTGTGTGTATATATGGCTGAACCATTCATAAATGGGGTGCATGTGCATCAGCTCTGTGTGTGTGTGTGTGTGTGTGTGTGTGTGTGTGTGTGTG
>JAJKFI010000038.1:3116623-3153744 GCA_029204185.1 Lerista edwardsae
GAGAGAGAGAGAGAGAGAGAGAGAGAGAGAGAGAGAGAGAGAGAGAGATGTATTGGTTACAACAGTGGTTCCCAAACAGTGGGTCAGAATACATCTGTGGGTTGCGAGCCAATTTCAGGTGGGTTGCAAAGCACCTAGAGCAGCCATATTGAAAATATGGGAAGATGGGAATTCTGGAAAGGAGGAGGGCTGTAGGGTTGTTTTGCTTGTGTCAAGATTGTAAATATGCATTTTTTCTTTCTGAGATTGCAATCCTATACCTGTGTTGCACCAGCGCTACGCTCTTTCGCCGGTCCTGCGCTGTTGCGGATGTGCCTTACTATGTGCCTTACAGCCTTACTATGTCGGTGCTGCTTAGGATTGGGCTGTGATTCACTTTGCTATTGGAATATGGCTGAGGAATAGTGCAACTTATAGCTGCGTTCTCAGGAAAGCAGCAGGCTTTGGCACCACAATGACAGCACTTCTGGCCATGCCATCACTTCCGGTGGGTTCTGGATGGATTGTCATTCTAAAAAGTGGGTCCCGGTGCTGAAATGTTTGAGAACTACTGGGTTAGAATGTTGAACTTGCATTTGGAAGAACCCAGGTTCAAATCCCACCCTTAGCTATGAACTTTCCACCAGTGGCTCCATTGCACTCAGTGGCAATGCAACTCACACCACCACCACAAGGCCTACAACAGCGGATTGCAAGATGTGCTGCCATACGCATAAGAACATGAGCCCTGATGGATCAGGCCAAAGGCCCATCTAGTCTCACTTTCTGTATCTCACAGTGGCCCACCAGATCCCTCAGGGAGCACATGAGACAACAAGAAACCTGTACCCTGTTGCCACTCCCTTGCACCTGGCATTCTGACGTAGCCTACTTCTAACGTAAGGAGATTGCACCACCCATCAAGGCCTATAGTCCACGATGGACTTTTCCTCCAGAAATCTGTCCAATGCTCTATTAAAGGCATCTAGGCCAGATGTCATCACCACCTCCTGTGGCAAGGAGATCCACAGATTAATTACCCACTGGGTAAAATTTTTTATCCTTTTATCTGTTCTAACTCTGCCAACATTCAATTTTAGTGGATGTCCCCTGGTTCTGGTGTTGTGAGCGAGGGAAAAGAACATCCCTCTGTCGACTCTATCCCTCCCATGCCATGATACGGTTGGGCTGTCAAGGACTGGAATGGGGAAAATCCTTACAACAGTGTCCAGCTGCCTTTCCATGAGTCCCCCATGTATGAACTAGCTTCTAGCCAGAGAGGCTCAATGAGGACTATCTCCCAAGAGAAAAACATGGCCTTCTACCATACCTTCCACATCCATCTCGCACAGCACTTCAATTGGCAACCCTCCTACAGATGGCATGATGCTGTATATGCCGGACTGCCGGATCCCATTGTAGTAGATAGAGGCGCAGTCAATGGGACAGTTCTTGGCATGTTTTGCATCTGAGAAACAAGCAAAGCAAATGCAGTTAAGCCAGGTGACAGCCTGCTCCTCCGGTGACTAGTAGAATGTGTGACTAAACAGTGCAAAATTAGGAATGATTTTAAAGTTCTGGATTTTGGAGTTCTGAAGTCACTGGTCATTTCTGCAAGAGGATTGGTGCATTAGGATTAATTCTGAATTATCTGCTGAAGACAGTGCATTTTTAATTTGCTGCAACTGTTAGCTTTTTTATTTTGTTTATATTCCCTCCCACCTTACCAATGCGTATTAATTCAGCACCACCCAAAAACAATCTTGATGTGAGAGTATGCATGATTGCATCATGGTCTGGTGTGTTCCCAATGCACAGGAGTGCATTTGTGCATCATTCAAACCCAGCACTAAAAGAACCTTGATTAAACCGTGTGCAACCTCATTGAATTTGCTGTTTGGCACTGTTTTATATAGACACACATGTGTGTTGGCAACAGAAAAATGCGGAGAAAATGCCAAAAGTGACTAATTAAATGGTGAGCTGAAACACTCAGCGTTCTCCCATTCTGGAATTAATGTCAACAATTCTCCTACTTAACTGGCATTCAGGAGAAATGAAACTCAGGGCAGAGCAAACTAGAGGAATGTAAAGGGGAATCCTCTTATCCCTATAAAAAGATTTCCTTGATTTGCATAAGTGATCCATTGCCTTTGTTCTTGGCACAACATTCCTCCTGAGCTCATCTTTACTGAGCTCTGACAGTTCTGAAGGCGGAGTGCCTTGGCCCCTTTCCCATTTCAGGTTGCTGAACAAGGTCTCAGAGCCCAGCGCCAGCCAGCTGAAAGGACTGTGGGCCAGCAATAGGTGTGCTTCTTCTCTTTTGTCCCCTGTTAGCATCCAGCTCAGACTAGATTCAGGCTAGTGGGTGAAAGTCACTTAAGCGCTTATCCCGGTTTGCAGATCAATGTAAAGGATTCAGTTGATCTGGTTGTAAGAAGATCAAAGCTCTCATCCGAAAAAAACAACACAAACACCATTAATGACAGTGCTTTAGGAAGGACATGCTTGAGAGGATTAGATGAAGGGCCCAAGGAAGGTGAAGCCCCTCAGAAGAGAGAGAGGTGTGGCTGAGATGGGTGCGGGGAGCACTGATGAAATGGATAAATGGGAAATGGGGACTACACATTGCCCAAGAAGCTGTTCGCCTGCTGCCTCCCTCTCTGCCCCAAATCCTTTCTCCTTTTCTGTGAAGCCTTCAGCTTAACTCCTTAGTCCTCACCCCCTACTGAACCAGAGCTTAAGCCCCCGCGAATGTGTTTATTCACTCATCCCTTGTCACCCTCCGACTCTGCCCCTTTCCCTGGGGTTCATTCCCCTGGCCTCTCTTTTCCCGCCTCCAATTTCAACCCCTTCCCCATCCCACACACGGTTTGTGAATTTTGTCAGGCAGAGAGAAATCAGTGGCAAGCCACTCTGCAGCTTTGCAAAGGAAAAGGGAGAAAGAGGCCCTTTCCATCAGCTTGTCTGGCCGAGTGGCATCCAGACAGCCCCTCCTTTCCTGGATTCTGGTGGCAGCCAGTTTACAAGGGGCAGACAGAAGAAGAGACCCTTCTGGCCTCTTTTGATGGCTCTTTACCCTGGGCAAAACTGCAACGGGTCTACTCGAGTCTGTGCCAGCTATTCTGCCTGTGCAGACTTGAGAAGCCCCATGTCAGTCTTCATAGCTCAAAGTGGGGAATAGGATCTGGAGGATCATAAGAACATAAGAACGTAAGAAGAGCCCTGCTGGATCAGGCCAAAGGCCCATCTAGTCCAGCTTCCTGTATCTCACAGCGGCCCACCAGGTGCCCCAGGGAGGCACAAGACACAAGACGCTTGCATCTTGTTGCCACTCCCTTGCACCCGGTACTCTGAAGTAGCCCACCACCTTTGTAAGGAGGTTGCACAATCCATCATGGCCTATAGCCCACGATGGACTTTTCTTCCAGAAATCTGCCCAAACCCCTCTTAAAGGCATCTAGACCAGATACCATCACCAGATACCATCACCACCTCCTGGGGCAAGGAGTTCCACAGACTAACCACCCGCTGGGTAAAAAAGTATTTCCTTTTATCTGTTTTAACTCTCCCAACCCTCAGTTTTAGCGTATGCCCCCTGGTTCTGGTGTTGTGAGAGAGGGAAAAGAACATCCCCCTATCGACTCTATCCCTTTCGTGCATTATTTTGTATGTCTCAATCATGTCCCCACTCAGGCGCCTTTTTTCTAGGCCGAAGAGCTAGAAAACGCTCAAACGCTGCAGTCTTTCTTCATAAGGGAGGTGCCCCAGCCCTGTAATAATTTTCGTCGCTCTCTTCTGCACCTTTTCCAGCTCTGCTATGTCCTTTTAGAGGTGTGGCGACCAGAACTGCATGCAATACTCCAGGTGCGGCCTTATATTCCAGGTGCGAATCCACTGATCCTACTCCCTGCCCAGGCCCGATCCCTCACCCCGCCCCCAAAACCTGCACTGCTGGCTGGCCATCTTACCTGGCTCCGGCAGTGCTGCCTCTACCTCTGTGCAGCATTGAGCTCCACAGCTCTGCATACACTCTGGGCATGACAAACATACTTTATGGCATGTTTGCAACACCAAGAGCTGGTGCTGAATCGTTAGGATTGGGCTTTTAATAGGCCAGGTCAAGTAAAGATATGGAAGTAAAGCAGAGTGTTGCCAATTTGCCTGGAGGAACCACAGCCCTCTAAATAGGATGAGCACCTAGACACCCTTGCAGGATTTCAGCTGCCTCATGCTGAATGAGATCAGAGAACCCTGGGAGGAGGTCCTTGCCACTTGATGTCCTCTGGCAGCAAGTCTTCTGTTAGCCGAGATTCTTTTAAAAGGAGGTGCTGCCAATGATTGAACTGGGGACCTTCTGTATGCAAAAGGGTCTCCCCCACTCTCTATGGGAGGCAGATAGGTAGCTGCTTTTGGATTTTTTTTTTTAACTCAAGCTTTTCATAAGATTTCCAAATGTATATGTTGTTGCTTTCTGGTATGATCTTGAGTGACGGGGCAGAGGATCTGAGGGTGCAATCCTGACCTGGAATTAGGCCGGCACAGTTAGGCCAGCAAAGTTTGACTGGCACAAGGGCCACCGTAAAGCACATTAGGACCACTCTTGGAGTCAGGGAACATGTCTATGTGTTGGCCTTTCTGACTCCGAGAATGGTCCAAACATATTTTATGGTGGCCCTTGTGCCAGCCAAACTTTGCTGGCCTCACTGTGCCAGCCTAAATCCAGGTTAGGATTGCGCCCTGAGTCATTCTGCCCCACAGGGAAATTCAGATCTGCAAGTTAGAGTTTAGCCAGAAAGCTCCATCAACTTTCCCACTCCATTTGTAGACTTTAAAGTGACCCAGGACATTTTGGAAATGACTGGGGGTCAAGTGAGAACGCCACGTCCTGGTGGAGGGGCTCTTGCTCCCCACTGCTGCTTGCTGCTCTTTTTCTTCAACTTTCCTTCTGACTTGAAAGCTGCAGAGTAAGGGAAGCAAGCACTTCTTCCTCTACCTTCCCTCACCTTGACGTGGTTGCAGGATGATACCCAGCAGTGGCAACAGCAGGGAATGCCATCCCCATGACCACTGTCAGAACCACACTAAGAGTGCAATCCTAACCTGGAGTTAGGCCAGCCTAGTTAGGCCAACAAAGTTTGGCTGTTGCAAGGGACACATTTGGACCACTCTTGGAGTCAGGGAGGATGGTGCACACCTGTGTGCTGGCCTCTCTGACTCCAAGGGTGGTCCAAACCTATTTTACAGCTTCTGGACACTTTTCACCCTGAATCCAAGACAGAGACTTAAAAAAAAAAAAACTTCAACTCAATAAGCTGTACTAAGACTAGCCACAAACATCAGAATAAGTTCTTTTGCGCTGCCATTGAGTCACCTGGATGGTGCATTTCTTGTTGCAGTCGCATCTCTGCAGGGACAAGGCAGCTGGGGTTGTGCCGCACCCATTCCATCAGCAGGGAGATGTTGTGCACCTGGGCCTGCATGTCATACAGCAAGGTGGTTTGCATGTGCTGCAAGGTGTTGGCCTCATGGTAGCGCTGCTCCAGGTCCTGCACTCGCTGCTCCACTGTCGAATTCCTGCTGGCCTTCTCTTCATGCTTTGGAGAAGGTGGCATTGAAGCAGAGTGAGGAGAGGCAAAACAAAAAACAAAGCCCCAAGAGGAGAATAGGTTAAAATGCTTCCATCGCACCATCTGCAACTTAGCAACTCTTACAGTGGCATAACTAGGAGCCCTGGCACCCAGGCAGTGACATCATGGCATCACATGTCATGTCACTTCCTGGAGGAGGGGCTGGCAGCTTTCAGGGAGCCTCCACAGGAGAAGGAACAGGGACCGTAAAGCCATCAGCACCTCCTCCTCCTCCTCCTCCTCCTCCTCCGGGAGAACCTGGAATTGACTGCCTTGCACGTTGTGCCCCCCTCTTGGCATAGTGCCTGGGGTTGGAGCCCCTCAGGCTCCACCCTAATCACATCTCTAAACTGTCTTCTGTCTCCAGATCTCCTTCTGATCAAGCCTGCATGGAGGAGATGTGCACATTGCAGCTCTTGCTGCTGTTGACACAGGCCCTGGCACCGGAAAACGAATGGGGGTTTCAAACCAAATCAAATTGTCCCAATCACAACCCCAAAGCAAATGGCTCAGACCTGAGTGGAATGGACCAGATGGTATTGAAAATGAAAGGGGACCCAACACTGAAACTGTTGAATGTGTACATCCTGATTGCTGACAGCTTTTATCTCCGAATTTGGTACGGATGGCTTTTTGGTATTGTCATTGTCGGCATTCTCAAGATGCCTTTTGATTGAGAGGCAGGAAATTAATACTTTAAATAAGCAAAGAAAAGAAAGACTGCTCTTATTGATTATTCCTCTTGCACTTCTTGAGTTCAGTGTTGTTTGTGGGGGGGATTTGCATATCCAGCCATATTCCGCATGGCAGTCATACAGCCATCAGTTGATCTGTTGGCTGATCAACAGCCATCAGTTGGCTGGGGGAAGAATGGCATTTCCTAGGAGAGTCACAATGACTAGCCAATAAGTGCCCATCGTACTTGGTATCTGCTGGACATGATGGGTCAGGATCAGCATCATTGGGAACCTGCAGGGGGCCGAGGGCCCCCTTCAGGGCTGCTGCTGATCCCTAAGGCCACCTCTGTGCCTATAACCTTTTGAGTGGTGGTGGAGCTATAAACTCAGGGGCCTTTCAAGCAGAACATGTGAAGGGCCTTTCAAGCAGAACAGGCCCCAGGTTGAATGATAGGAGAAATGTGCTTCTCCAATTAGTGGATGCCCTTGCTGGGTTGACATCATTGGGATAGTGTGCAACCATGTTGTCAACACTGGCACATTCCTACCCATCCACCGACCCAAAGTCCCACTGATATAGTCAATTTGTATCCAAGACCCTTACAAATCAGGGTGATGAGTGGCCCTGGGCTAGAGAGATTGTAGGCTTGTGCCAGTATTAAGCAGCTCCTTTGAGAAACTTAGCAGGGAACGAGACAGGGAGCCCTTGCAGAGAATGAGGGCGCAATCCTAATCTGGAGTCAAGGGTTTCCCCATGACCGAATGGTCTAGTTGTGACCGACTCTAGGGGGCAGTTCTCATCTCTGTTTCTAAACCGAAGAGCCAGCGTTTGTCCAAGGACATTTTCTGTGGTCATGTGGCTGGCACAACTATACGCCAAGGCGCACAGAACGCCATTACCTTCCCACCAAAGTGGTACCTATTTATCTACTCGCATTTTTTAATGCTTTCGAGCTGCTAGGTTGGCAGGAGCTGGGACAAGCAACGGGAGCTCACTCAGTCACATGGTCTCGAACAGCCAACTTTCCCGTCAGCAAGCTCAACAGCTCAGCGGTTTAACCCACAGCGTCATCACGTCCCATAACCTGGAGTTAGGCCAGCACAATTAAGCCAGCAAAGTTTGGCAAGCGCCCCCGAAAAATGCATTTGGACCATTCTCGGAGTCAGGGAGGATGGCGCACATCTGTGTGCTGGCCTCTCTGATTCCGAGAGTGGTCCAAACATACTTTCCGGTGTCCCTTGTGCTGGTAAAACTTTGCTAGCCTAACTGTGCAGGCCTAACTCCAGGTTAGGATTGCACTCTGAAAGGCAAAGCAATTATGGCTCCATTTCTTGCACTGGGATTTCTTTTGACAGGTAACATTCACATATTTGTACAAACCCCGGGCTGATTTGAATGGGGCCTGTGCAAAAGGGCCAACCAAGATATATTGGCCTTGGGTATGGTCAATTAAATGGCCCTTGTCTTCCATTCGCACTGATGAACACAGGCCATGATCCAGTGCAAGTCTGATAAGTGGGAACTACACAAGAGGAATGTTGCACTCTTCCATCCCTCCCTCTTTTGCTTGCACAACTTGTACATAACTTGATTGGCCTTATCTGTCTGTCTCTGGCACCGAAAACCACCTTCTTTCATCCTCGGGCTGCTTTTGGTGTCTGCAGTAGCATAAAAGCACCATTCACTTTCTCTGGATTTGTGCAGGATGACTGTGTTCAGATTGATTATGACTAACACCAGGAGTCCTGGTGCTTTCACATATAAGCAAAGGATTTGATGCAGATGAGGAATGCAATTGGCAGAATTGTGTAGCTGGGAAGTCTGCATAAGTAAATTGTGAATCCATTTGCTAGCAATGATTGATGAGACTCAATAACAGGGCAATATTGTTTCTTCTTAGAAGGCCAGCTTTTCCTTGGCGCCACAATTCATCAAAATCCCAGAAGATCAGTCATCCTCTATTTTATTGGATTCACTATGTAGGGAGGAGGTTTCTATTTTTGTACAATCCAGCTACCTAAATATTTACAGGCATCTTGGACTTTATTCCTTTGCTCTCCTTTCCTTTCCTCGAGTGAATGTTAGGACAGCCAGCTTTAATTGGTAGATTAATCAACTTAACTCAGGCTTTAGTTGATTAAATCAGTGAGAGGCAATTACAATTGGCAAGGCCATGTGAATTAAGCCACCAATTTATGACACTCGGGCTGGAGTGTCAGCTACAGTGTGGGACCCCTCAAAAGTACAGGGCCCAATTTGATCAAATTGCCCTAAGGCCAAAGTGCCCTAAGGCCAGCCCTGCAGGCGTGCCCTCTTTCAGGGCGCAATCCTAACGTGGAGTTATGTTCTAAACATACTTTATGGTGTCCCTTGTGCCGGCCTAACCCCAGATTAGGACTGCGCTCACAGTTATTTTCTAGGCCCCATCTTGAATTGCTTTGCTGATAATACTTCAAGCATAGAGCACATGCACTGGGGTGGCACAAGGTCATCTACTGGAATCTGAAAAACGACTGTGCTTCCTGAAAGGTTCTCTTAAGAGGGAAATGGGTAGTGATCCTTGCCCTTGCAGAATGGAATACATGAGATAGCAAGCAACACAATAGTATTTGTTCAAAACATACCTGCAAGCAGAACTGTATCCTAATTCACACTTACAGGGCGCAATCCTACCCAGCGCTCAGCCAGCCAGTGCCCTATCCAGTGCTGGGTAGGTGTAGGCTGGAGCCTCCCTGCGGCAAGGGAGCGTGCGCTGAAGAGTGTGAGCAGATCCGAGGAGACTGTATGGCCCGAATCAGGGCTGCGCGGCCTCCCTGATGGGCTTAGGAAGTGGCCATATGGCCACTTCCCAAGCCTGCCCATGTCACGCCCACGTCACGCCCCGCCTCCCTCCCTCCAATCCCTGTGCCGCCTCGGCATGGTGCCTCCCTTGTGCCGACTGGCTTCGGTCAGCGCGAGAGAGGCCCAGCGTGGGCGCAGCAGGGCTGGCACTGCCTGCAGGGCCGGTCCTGTTGCCTTAGTGCCGGTGCAGGGGTGCCGATTGGCTCTCCCACGTCAGTGCTAAGGGCACAGCATCAGCACAACCACATTGCACTGATGCTGCGCAGGGTTTAGGGTTGCACTGACAAGAGTCATCACATGTCAAAGTTGTTTTAGGGACAGGCAGCCCAATCCAGTGGGCCTGTTCTGTATCCAGCACAGCTTCCAAGGTAACTGGCGCCTCCCTGGTGCACGGTCACGTTCATGCCCTTGCACCAGGGGAGGAGCCAGCCTCTCCGATGTGCTTCTCGGATCTACGCCTGCGAAATCACAGGTGCAGAACCGAGGAAACTGCATGACCTGAATAGGGGCTGCACAGCCTGGGGATGAGGCCTTGGATGCGGCCTAATGGCTGCATCCCAGGCCCACCCCCTCCCCAGCATGGCACTCCAGCTGGCCCACCCACCCCCACCCAGTTCTGCCCTCCTGCCCTCCCAGAACTGCCCTGCGCTAGCCGAGTTCTGCTTGTGCAGAGGCAGCCTGGCGCCTGCACTCCCAGGCCGGCACTACAGCTAGCACCGGCCCAGGAGCCTAAGCACTGATGCAGGGGTGCTACTTGGCACCCCTGCGTCAGCGCTATGTAAGGGCCTGGATTGTGCCCTTAATCCAGTCTGTGCATCAACGGCTGGTCAAGATGGAAGCTTTTCCACTGACTCAGGGCTTTTTAAAGAGCTTTGTTCACTCATGCTTTTCCATAACCTCTTTGGTGGAAAAAGCCTTACCTGCAGCTCCAGAACCTTGATGCGATGCCGATGGTTCCTCAGCTCCTCTTGGAGTTCTGAGATGAGTTCCCGCAGCTCCAGAATCTGCTGTTTCCGCTCTTCATTTTCATGCAGCCAGTAGGAGACTTCATCTGTACAGCGGAACATATCTGGGCACCTCTGCTCATCCAGTTGTGGCAGCGTCGCGATGATTTTGCACCTGCCGTTGGGCAAGACCTGGTTGCTGTACTCGCCACACTGAATTAAACCTGGACTCCCTTGGTGCCCATCATCTCCACTAACTCCATCACTGTGGATAGCAAGGGGTCTTTGCTGTGAGCGGCCATTCAAAATAACCAGGAGAATGAGAGACTGCACCAACCTCCTTCTGAGTCTCAGAGTGAAAGAGAGCTTCATGGTGCAGCCAGAAGGCACAATCCAGGGCCACCTGGATATGGAGCAGCTCCTCATTCAGACAGTCTCTGGCATCGAGAAGTCCACTGGGTGCAAGCCACATGTATTGCATTGGCTTGAAAAGAGAGTGATTCACTCTAAGGGAGAGCCTACGACTGAACTTGTGGTTGTCTTAAGGGTGGTCGGGTACACAACTAAAGAGGTGCACGTGAACAAGAAACCTAGAATAGGTGGACAAGACAGCAGCGAGCCTCCATTCCCTTCCCATCAAGTCTGTTCTTCCATCTTGCATGAAATAATGCCAAGTCTCCACTCTAGACTTCTATGTACTTCTCACTACTTCCTGGATGTTGTATGATCACATTCAGAGCTTTCTTTCCATGGATTGAATCGAATGGCTTGCCTTCAGTTGGTGATTGTCTTGGTGGATGACACTTTACAATACATATAATACAGAGAAAGCTTCTGTTGCACTTGGTCTGCAGCACCACGGACAGGTCCCAAGTACCAACAGACAGGACAACATGGAGAGACACCTCACAAGGACACACACATCACCATCATTCTTGGGTCCATCACAAAACTATTGCCTGTTCTAGCAGTTTTCCAGTTTTCTTCATCCTGAAAATCAGAAATCAAAAGGAAACGGATGCCTTACAAACTCAGACTGCCAGTGCTTTAACTGCAGTCGCTGATTATATTTAGCAATTCAAATGAAAAGTGATGGTGAGCTTAGACCATGAAAAGAAAATGTCAACTGTCAAGCTACCTTCCTAAGATCAATTGGCAAGGGCTATTATTGAGCTACTGTAGGATAAAAACTTTAATTAACGAATAAACGTTTTCTCTAAAAGCAAGGTTGTCTCTCATAACAAAAACAGCACTAAAATCAAGTTCAAACTGAAAAGTCACCCTTCAAAAGCCTCTTAAAAGAAAAAGGTTTCTGATTTTGTCCAAAATTTAGAAGCCTTTTGGATATCCACAGAGAGGGAATTACAGAGTCGCGTTCTACCAATGAAAAGGACCACCATTTGGTACACACCAATCAAATGTGCGGACAAGACTGACCAGAGAGCTAAAGTTGATCTTAGGAGCTTGGAAGGTTCCTATGGACAAATTTTATATCAATGTTAAGCCAGCTTGTGGATCTTAAAAAACCAGATGGAAACCAGATTGTGGATGGAAAACCAGAATGTGATTTTTTTTTTACTTAAACAAAACAAATACTAAGAGAAAGTGTGGTGTGGAGTCATTCAACTCTTTTTCATTCACAAAGCCTCTTTGCTTGGACACATCCTTTCAAGTGGAACTCACCACTCCCTGTGACCGGAATCTTGCAAAACTGTGTCGTTGGACAGCAGCATGGGAGGTCCTTTGCAGTGCCCACCCCCCTTCAAGTCTATATTTCACAGCAAAGAAAGCTTCTCTGGTTCTGATGGAACTTCCCTGCACTCACACTGCTGGGTAAAGAACTAGGACACTGTGTAACTGCCCATTTGAACTCACTGTTGCATTTGAATTCACCTTGTGCTGGGACAGCCCTGCCGGAGAATGGACTCCAGAGGGAAAGAGGGTGAGGAAAAGAAAGTGCATTTGCCATGAGAATGACTCTGAACAACAATTAGAAACCCAAACTTACCTGCCGAAGGACCAGCCTCTCAGCAACCGTAAAGCAGCACACAGAGATGGACACACCAGGCGAGGAGCAGCGGAGCAAAGTGTGCTTCAAGGGAGCACGTGGAGCTTATTCCACCTGATCCTATCACTGAACCATAAATAGCACACAGGCACCTTCTGAGTCAATTCACAAGAAGAAGGGCAGCATCGAAGGCCCAGCATGACCTTCAGGAGTTTATCAGCACACAGGAGATTACGGTGGGACCTGGCCAATCTGCTCTGACTCCCTGGAGGGGGACGTGACTTAAGGCAATGCCACATTTGTGAAAGGAGTAGCTGGAGGACGTGGGCATGACACGTCACAAGATGCTTCCTCCTCCTCCTTTTCTCAGTGGCTGCCAGAAACGTTAGCTGCAGCACTTCCATGAAAACTCATAACCTTCATCATGGTCAGTCTGTTTCTCCATCTCAAAAAGGAACTCGTATTGCTGGGAATGTTGCAGACAAGTGGAACCAAAACGACCAGGGGACCAGAGCACTTTCACTGGGAAGAAAATATGTTTGGGGGCATTTTATCTTTACATTAGCTATTGGTGTATACATGTCAACACGTTGGGTTTTTTTAATTATTATTATTTGGAATAATTTATACCCCGCCTTTCCCATGCCGAAGCAAATGCCCAAGGTGGCTTACATGAGCAAGCTAGTCTAAACCACCATTTTTTCAATGGTTTTTTTTATAAATATACAGTATTCTTGTGATCTGCCGATCCTCAGGCCCAGATGTTGCCTTCACAGTGTGGTTCTCTCCTTTGGCTGCCTGCCATCAAGCCTCAGCAGGCAATCGCAAGTCAAGCCTGGGCAGGTCCTCAAGGTCGTGTTCCGTTCTTTTGCCGGCTGCCCTCCTCACACACTCCCCCGCAACTCTCCCTTGTGGTGAGCTAATCAGCTCCACAGAGTCTCTGTTCTGCCACCACAGGTACTGCAGCTTGTCACAGCCAAGAAATCCAGATGGGCAGTGCCATCCTATATGCCATGTAGCACTGATGCAAAGTCGTTGCATCAGCTCTACATCATTAGTGCTGACGCGGGGGCACCAAGCAGCACCCCTGCATCAGCGCTAAAGCTCTCAAGCTGACACGACGAGTAGTGGTGGCTTGAGAGTCCCAACAGGGAGCCTCCCTTGCACCGACTGAAGCTGGTCAGCGCAAGGGAGGCTCCGTCCTGTTTCAGGACGGGGATTGGCGGGGGGGTTGGGACGGGATGTGGGTGGGTCCAGGATTCGGACATACAGATGAATCCTAGACCCATTTGGGGGGAGGGCACATGATCTCCTTGGATCTGCGTCTGCTGTTTAGCAGGCACAGATCTGAGGAGTACAGAGGGGAGGCTGGAGCCTGCCCTATGGTAAGGGAGCAAACGCTCCCTTGCTGCAGGGAGGCTCCAGCCTCCACTATACTGCGTTGGATTTGGTGCTGGCTGGTGGGCCTTGCCAATCCAGCGCAGTATAGGATTGCGCTCTCAGACTTTGGCCCAGATTTAGCAAAAGACCCATCTAGTCCAGCGTCCTGTATCTCCCAGTGGCCCACCAGATACCCCAGGGAGCACCCAAGACAACAAGATGTCTGTATCCCATTGCTACTCCCCTGCATCTGGCATTCCAAGGCAGCCTACTTCTGAAGGAAGGAGGTTGCACTACCCATCGTGGCTTATAGCCTGTGATGCACTTTTCCTCCAGAAATCTGTCCAGTGCCCTTTTAAAGGCACCTCGGCCAGACACCATCATCACCTCCTACGGCAAGGAGTTCCACAGATTAATTACCCGCTGAGTAAAAAAAGTATTTCCTTTTATCTGTTTTGACTCTCCCAACACTCCATTTTAGTGGATATCCCCTGGTTCTGGTGTTGTGTATGAGAGAAAAAAAATCCCTCTATCCACTCTATCCATCCCATGCATAATTTTGTACATCTCAGTCATGTTCCCCCCTGTCACTTCCATCAGACTTGGGGGGGGTCGATGCCTCCCCTGGTGGCGGGGGGCTGTGGAATGGTGTGGGTCAGATGCAGCTCCCCGCGACACGAAAGGAATCTCTTGACACCAGCTCTCTGTTTGCTCATGTGGTTTCAGTCCTGTTAACATCACAGGGCCAACAAGGCTTACAGCGAGGCCCAACGAGGGCAAACCACTCCTGCTGCCTTCCCCTTAGAAGTCCCTTTACTTGCTGCTCCGGCGTCCCATTGGCTGGTAGGGGCGCACCTGCCCGCCTCTTGTCCCTGGGTTGGAGGGGGGTGAGGGCCTTCCCCAGCCGCTCCTGCCTTCCGCTGTGTTGGACCCTCTCTTCTCTGGTCTTGCCTCTGACTCGCCTCCAAGGTGAGTCCCCCTGGGGCTTCTCGTGCCCCAGTCCAGTATGGGCAGGGTAGCCCGCAAAGATAAGGAGGTTGCGAGCCTCCCTGCATGTCCTTCTCCCCAGCCAGCCAGAGACTGCCCTCCTTGGCCAAGCTGGGCCTCCTTTAAAGGCCCAGACTCCTCCTCCTAGCCCCGCCTCTTCCTCCTGGAGGCTTCCTGAGACTCCCTTCGAGGCTTCCCCTTGCACCAATGTAAGGCCAGGGGCTGGCTCCTGCACCTGCCTTCTCTGCCAGAGGCCTGGATAGGCCCTGTTTCTCCCTGGATCTGGTGTTTCCCGGCCTTCTGAGCCTGTCATTACCTCACCCTCTCCCGGGATAACGGCATCTCCGGGGGTCCTCCCAGGCAAGCCAGCCCCCCCCCCTGGGGCTGGGGCTGTCCCAGTCCTGTCCAGGGTGACACCCCCTCAGGCACCTTTTTTCTAGACTGAGGGCGCAATCCTAAGCAGTGCCGGACTGGTGAGGCCAACAGGCCAGCGCCATATCCGACGCGGCTTAGAAGAGGCTGGAGCCATCCCTATGTGCTCCTCAGATCTGCGCCTGCTAAAGAGCGGGCACAGATCCGAGGAGACCATGTGGCCCGAATTGGGGCCTCGTGGCCTTGCTGATTGGCTTAGGAAGTGGCCATACGGCCACTTCCCAAGTCCGCCCAAGTCCCGCCTCCTCCCCTCCCACCAATCCCCGTCCCGATGATGGACAGAGAATCCCTTGCGCCAACCGTCTTCGGTTGGCGCAAGGGAGGCTCTCCATTGGCGCTCTGAAGCTGACACTGTGAGAAGCATCGGCTTCAAAGATGGAGCGCCAATGCTGGGGTGCTGCTTGGCGCTCAATGCTATGCATCAATGCTATGACGTAGCGTCGACGCAAGGGGCACACTAGGATTGCGCTGTGAAGAGTCCCAAATGTAGGCTTTCCTCATAAGAGAGGTGCCCCAGCCCAGTAATCATTTTGGTCGTTCTCTTCCGCACCTTCTTTAGTTCCCCTATATCTTTTTTGAGGTATGGTGACTAGAACTGTACACAGTACTCCAGATGTGGCTTTACCATCGATTTGTGCAATAGCAGAATAATACTGACTTTTTAATTCTCAATCCCCTTTTTAATGAACCTAAGCATGGAATTGGCCTTCTTCACGATGGACACACACTAGGTTGATACTTTCATCAAGTTGTCCACTAGCACCCTAAGATCTCTGTCCTGATCTGTCACAGACAGCTCAGAACCTATTAGCCTATATCTAAAGTTTCATTTTTTTGCCCCAATGTGCATCACTTTACATTTGTCTACATTGAAATGCATCTGCCATTTTGCTGCCCTTTCTCCCAGTTGGGAGAGATCCTTCTGGAGCTCTTCACAATCCCTTCTGTTTTTCACCACCTGGAAAAGTTTAGTGTCATCTGCAAACTTGGCCACCTCATTGCTTATCCTGGTCTCCAGGTCATTTATGAACAAGTTGAAAAGCACTCCATTTTTCCCCTCTGTTGTGAAAATTGCTCAGTGACCCCCACTCTCTGTTTCCTGGTCCTCAACCAATTCTTAATCCATTAAAGTACCATCCCTCTTATTCCCTGTGAAGTTTTCTCTGCAGCCTTTGGGTTAGAGGTGCTCACTTCGTATGGCTGGATTATAGTACGGATTATGGATTATGGCATGGTTGGCATAATCACCTGGATTTTGGGTGCTCACCTAGTATGACTGTGCTTGGGAACCTGGCTTCTTTGAGCAGTTCCCTCCTGTTGGATCAGATTGTCCGGGTTTTGGAGGTGGGTAGCTTGTGCTGGAATTAAATTTCTTACTACCAGACGCTTTCCTGCCCTCAGTGATAAGATCAGAGAAGAGAATACATAATTAGCATGCTAACTTTACTTCTGTCTGCTATATTTTGACAGCAAACAAATATTTTTTTTCCATTTCTTCCTTGAGAATGATTCACTCACCATTAATTTACTCACTTTTTAAAAGCCAACTTTAAAGCCATCAGCACACCTTGGGGCAGTAAACAAGGCACGTCTGACTCATTCTATGTGCATATATTGGAGCAGAGACAAACTCTCTTCCTCCCCTCCTTCTCTCTGTCATCCTTCAGCCTCAGGCTACATAATGCTAATTGGTACAAAGACTCTTTTGTGTTTATGGCTAACAATCAGCCTCCATTATCTACAAGTGGTTAGGTCAAAATGTAATCTATTAGCCCTACATAATACAATCCATTGCCATCACCTTTCAGTACAACCCAAGAAGAGCCTGCCATCCTTTTAAGAAACTTCATTTATTTATTTAGACTGAGCCCATTTAGGAGACATTTGTCCTTTTGGCATTCAGGCTTCTAAATGGATTTGACCTCTTGCTCCGGTTCTCTTCCATGCACTGCATTTCTCTGGCTTTCATGTCTTTTAATCTTCTGAAATATTATTGCTTTTATAGGGTCCAAACAAGGGGCCGAGAGTTGAACAAGCTCTTAGGCCACCAATGGGCTCCTACTTTAATTAAAAGCTCACAATGCGACTTTCATTCAAGATCCTTTTTGTGCATCCTTTGCAGGGGTATGGTCCACTGCAGAGAAATTTAGTTGGCAAATCTTCCTCTCAAGGGAAGCAAAAATGGATATGTCTCTCTCCATCAATTATGTTTTATGTTGTTTGGCCAGCATTTAGCAGAGAAGGGAAAGAAATGAAATCAATGTAACTGGGCAATGAATTTCACCAATAATGGCTCTTTGACCAGTTGAATCAGACGGAGCAGTCCTCCAGAAAGGTCAAGGACCAGCACTCATTCTCCTGCAATTCTTCACTTAGTTGCCTATGCCATTTCCAATGGCTGCTCAAGCAAGCAGACTGTGAGGGTCTAGGATAGGATTGCAGCACAGACAAGTTTCTAGTTCTATTAGAGACAAATCTACAAATGTGGGTTGCTCTGAAGATCTGTTACCGTGTTCATCCCAGATGGAAACAGACCCATAAGCATTTTTTTATCAACTGAAAAAAAATTGTCGTCTGCCTTTCCCTTGCCAAGGCAAATTCTCCAGAAAGCTGACAAATTGTTTATAGTATACAATATGTGAATGCTCTCTCTCTCTCTCTCTCTCTCTCTCTCTCTCTCTCTCTCTCTCTCTCTCTCTCTCTGTGTGTGTGTGTGTGTGTGTGTGTGAGAGAGAGAGAGAGAGCGCACACCCATGTGTGGGTGTGTGCATGCATGCACAGAGGCATAACAAGGGTGGAACCTGAGGGGGTACCTTTCCTGGGCACCAGTGGGTGTCCTTCCCTAACAAACTTTAGGGAAGGAACAAACTGAGCTTACTAGTGGTCAAGTGGTATTTTGGCTTAGTGGTCTGTGTGTGTGTATGTGTGTGTAAAATTACAACATGGTTCCATTGAGACTCTGTGCCTTATGATTCCACTTAGAAATATCCACTGTGTTCTGTTTGAGACCCACGGGAGAGGTATTGTCCAGTGAGAAGGGTATGGAGAACACCTTCAGTCCTGATGATGGGTGAAGTCGGCTGGCAGGTAGCAAGACTGAGCTCCTACCCTTTCTGGCTTGGGACCAATGTATTTGAGAGACTGCCTTCTTCCATGTAGTACTGTCTGTTTCCTCTGATCATCTGAGGGTGCCCTTTTGGTTACGCCACCATTTAGAGAGGCAGCCAGAAATAAAGCCTTCTTGGTAGTGGTGCCTGTACTGTGGAATTCCCTCACCTTTGAACAGAGAACAGCTTCTTCATTGCTAACCATCCAGTGAAGCCTGAAGACATTTTTATTCTGAAAAGCCTTGGGATGACTGCCTTTTAGGGTACAATCCTAACCTGCAGTTGGACCGTAAGGGAGGCAGAGCGCTGAAGAGTAGATGCTTTTGAATTATGGTGTTGGAGAAGACTCTTGAGAGTCCCCTGGACTGCAAGGAGATCCAATCGGTCAATCCTCCACGAAGTCAAGCCTGATTGCTCCCTGGAAGGACAAATCCTGAAGCTGAAGCTCCAATACTTTGGCCACCTCCTGAGAAGAGAGGACTCTTTAGAAAAGACCCTCATGCTGGGAAAGATGGAAGGCAAAAGGAGAAGGGGGTGGCAGAGGATGAGATGGTTAGACAGTGTCACCGAAGCAATGAACATGAAATTGGGCAAACTCCGGAAGCTAGTGGAGGACAGGGAGGCCTGGCGTGCTGTGGTCCATGGGGTTGCAAAGAGTCGGACACGACTTAGCAACTGAACAACAACAACCTAACCTGAAGTTAGGCTGGCACAGTTAGACCAGCAATGTTTGGCTGGCACCAGGGCCACTGAAAAGCATGTTTGGACCACTCTTGGAGTCAGGTAGGATGGCGCACATCTTTGTGCTGGCCTCTGACTCTGAGAGTGGCCCAAACATGCTTTACAGTGTCCCTTGTGCCGGCCAAACTTTGCTGGCCTAACTGTGCCGGCCTAATTCCAGATTAGGATTGCACCCTTAGTAATTTTGATTTAATGTTTTAGTTGGTGGTTTTATTGCTATTGCTTGCTGCAGGCTGGCTTTTATATTTTTTATTTGTATTTTATAGTCTATGTATTTTATTTTTTATCTTTTCTGTTTGTTTGGCACTTTGGGTATCCTTTGGGGAGAAGGGCAGGATAAAGATCAAATGAATGAATGGTTCTAGTCAGGAACCCAGGATAAGACAATGATCAGGAGCATGGGAAGGCTATCAGCTTGCTTTGCACGATGTTCCAGCAGCAGCCAGGAGATGCCAACTGAGCTTCAAAACATGTTGTGGGGAGGCAAGTACTGAAGCTTCATCTTTGCTGGAAATGTCAGCTCACATGATTTTGCTCTGGGCTTGTATTGTACTGCTTAATGGAGTGATTTTGGGCACAGGGAGGCATGGCTGGGCAATGCACGAGGGTGGGGCACCGTGCTGGGGCGCAGTGATGTCACCCCACCCCTGGGCGCACTCAGAGCCAAGTATGGCTCTGCCAACTTTCCAGCTGTGCCAGTGGGGCATGTGCTGCATCCTGCAGATGGGGTGCAGTCATGGAGCCTCCTCAAGGTAAGGGAATGTTTGTACCCTTATGTTCTGCCAAATTCCCTGCAGGGCCTCCCCAAGGGCCCCAATGTCCACAATAGGCTAACTAGTTTCCCCTGCAGAGCAGCCTCAGAGATAGGCAAGAGGCTGGGCCTCCTCTCTTCCAGTAGCTTTGCTTGGAATCACTGGCTGGCCAGCCTCTTCCAGACTGCCCTCATCACCAGCTTAGCTCAAGATACCCTAAGTCTAACTTGGCACCACAAACAATAGGCAGTCAGCTTACCTAAGCCACACCTGCCTCCTCCACTTGGTGGCTCCAGGGGTGTGGCAGCCATACAACAACTTCCCACAGTCTTCTTACTTTCCTTTATCCAGTCAAAGGACTCCATCCATTGGCCAGTCCCAACCCATCCATCCAGCACTTACCCGGTGCTACACCCACCTGGTGCTACCTTATTGTAGCTCCTGCCTCCAACTTTATACTGAGGCCAGCCAATCAGTGTCTGTTGCTGGGAAGGCTTTACCATCAGCCACACCCATCTGCACCTGTGCTAACCTCCCTTCATAGCCAGGGCCCTCATCAGCCTACCTAGGCTGCAGCTGTGCTCCTGAGGCTTGCAGAAGCTCTAGGATTAACCCCTGGGTAATCTGGGACAAGGGACCACTGCTGATACCATTCCTTATCTCCTCAGGGTATCTTCTGCCTTTTCCAATACAACTTACCTTTAAGCTTCATTGCTATTACCCCCATGCTGGAAAGTTGGTTAGGATTGTGCCCTTTTGCAAAAAAAATAATAAAAAAAAATTATTTGGGCCAAAACAACAATAGTCAAGAGAAACTGCTTCCAAATTCTTTCCCCTGCAAAAACAGGATCCCTAAACAAGCCTTTCCCCTTGCAAAAACTGGATCCACAGCTTGGTTGCTTGTTCAAAGTGATAGCTAGTTTTGTTTATGCTTAGGATGCTATGACTGTTATGTGCCTGAAGAATGTAAGGGCAACATTTGAGAATGACCTGGAGAAGAGGAATTCTTGAAACTGCTTAAAGCAGTGGTATTCAAACTTTTTAGATTGACCTGGAGAAGAGGAATTCTTGAAATTGCTTTCGCTAAGTCATGTCTGACTCTTTGCAACCCCATGGACCACAGCACGCCAGGCCTCCCTGTCCTCCACTAGCTTCCGGAGTTTGCCCAATTTCATGTTCATTGCTTCGGTGACACTGTCTAACCATCTCATCCTCTGCCACCCCCTTCTCCTTTTGCCTTCCATTTTTCCCAGCATGAGGGTCTTTTCTAAAGAGTCCTCTCTTCTCAGGAGGTGGCCAAAGTATTGGAGCTTCAGCTTCAGGATTTGTCCTTCCAGGGAGCAATCAGGCTTGACTTCGTGGAGGATTGACCGATTGGATCTCCTTGCAGTCCAGGGGACTCTCAAGAGTCTTCTCCAACACCATAATTCAAAAGCATCTATTCTTCGGCGCTCTGCCTTTCTTATGGTCCAGCTCTCACAGCCATACATTGCTACTGGGAAAACCATAGCTTTGACTAGGCGAACCTTTATTGGCAGGGTGATGTCTCGGCTTTTTATTAAGTTGTCTAGGTTTGCCATAGCTTTCCTCCCAAGAAGTAAATGTCTTTTAATTTCATGGCTGCAGTCACCATCTGTGGTGATCTTGGAGCCCAGGAAAATAAAGTCTGTCACTGCTTCCATGTCTTCCCCTTCTATTTGCCAGGAAGTGATGGGAGTGGTGGCCATGATCTTAGTTTTTTTTAATGTTGAGCTTCAAGCCAATTTTGGCACTTTCCTCTTTCACCCTCATCAGAAGGTTCTTTAGGTCTTCCTCACTTTCTTCCATTAGGATGGTATCATGTGCATAACTGAGGTTGTTGATATTTCTCCCAGCAATCCTGATTCCAGTTTGTGAATCATCCAGCCCAGCCTTTCTCATGATGTACTCTGCATATAAGTAGGGTGACAGTATACAGCTTTGTTGTACTCCTTTCGCAATTGTAAACCAATCAGTTGTTCCATGTCCACTTCTAACTGTTGCTTCCTGGCCCACATACAGGTTTCTCAGAAAACAGATAAGGTGGTCTGGTACTCCCATCTCATCACGAACTTACCACAGTTTGTTGTGATCCACACAATGAAAGGCATTGGCATAGTCAATGAGGCAGAAGTAGATGTTTTTCTGAAACTCTCTTGCTTTCTCCATGATCCAGTGAATGTTGGCAATTTGATCTCTAGTTCCTCTGCCTCTTCGGAAACCAGCTTGTACATCTGATAGTTCTTGATTCACATATTGCTGAAGCCTAACTTGTAGGATTTTGAGCATCACCTTGCTAGCTTATGAAATGAGTGCAATGGTGCAGTAGTTTGAACAATCTTTGGCATTGCCCTTCTTTGGGATTGGAATGTAAACTGATCTTTTCCAGACTTGTGGCCACTGCTGGGTTTTCCAAATTTGCTGGCATATGGAGTGCAGACCCTTGACAGCATAATCTTTTAAGATTTTGAGTAACTCAGCTGGAATGCTGTCACCTCCACTAGCTTTGTTGTTAGTGATGCTTTCTAAAGCCCACTTGACTTCACACTCCAGGATGTCAGGTTCGAGCTCAGTGACCGCACCATTGTGGTTATCAGGAACATTTAAATCGGCCTTATATAGTCCCTCTGTGTATTCTTGCCACCTCTTCTTAATCTCATCTGCTTCAGTTAGGTCCTTGCCATTCTTGTCCTTTATTGTGCCTACCTTAGCATGAAATTGTCCTTTGACATCTCCAATTTTCTTGAAAAGATCCCTAGTTTTTCCCATTCTGTTGTTTCCCTCTATTTCTTTGCATTGCTCATTGAGGAAGGCCTTCCTATCTCGCCTTGCTGTTCTCTGGAAATCTGCATTCTGTTGGCTATATCTTTCCCTTTCTCCCTTGTTTTTGGCTTCCCTTCTTTCCTCAGCTATTTGTAAAGTCTCGTCAGACAACCACTTTGCCTTCTTGCATTTCTTTCTCTTTGGGATGGTTCTAGTTGCTGCTTCCTGTACAATGTTACAGACCTCCGTCCAAAGTTCTTCAGGCACTCTGTCTACCAAATCTAAGCCCCTAAATCTATTTGTCACCTCCACTGTATATTCATATGGGATCTGATTTAGGTCATATGTGGAGGGCCTAGTGGTTTTCCCTACTTTTTTCAGTTTAAGCCTGAATTTGGCAATAAGAAGCTCATGATCTGAGCCACAGTCAGCTCCAGGTCTTGTTTTTACTGCCTGTATAGAACTTCTGCATCTTTGGCTGCAAAGAATGTAATCAATCTGATTTCGGTGTAGACCATCTGGTGAAGTCCATGTGTACAGTCGCCGTTTGTGTTGCTGGAAAAGCGTGTTTGCTCTGACTAATGTGTTCTCCTGACAAAACTCTATCAGTCTTTGCCCTGCTTCATTTTGTACTCCAAGACCAAACGTGCCTGTTATTCCTAGTACCTCTTGACTGCCTACTTTAGCATTCCAATCCCCTATGATGAGAAGGATATCTTTTTTGGGTGTTAATTCTAGAAGGTATTGTAGGTCTTCATAGAAATGGTCAACTTCTTCCTCTTCAGCATCAGTGGTTGGGGCATAGACTTGGACTACTGTGATGTTGAAAGGTTTGCCTTGGATCCGAATTGAAATCATTCTTTCATTTTTGAGGTTATACCCCAGTACTGCTGTTCCCACTCTCTTGTTCACTGTGAAGGCTACTCCATTTCTTCTCAGGGATTCCTGCCAACAGTAGCAGATATAATGGTCATCTGAATTAAATTCTCCCATTCCTGTCCATTTTAGTTCACTAACTCCCATGATGTCGATGTTCAGCCTTGACATCTCACGTTTGACCACATCTAGCTTACCTTGATTCATAGATCTGACGATCCAGGTTCCTATGCAGTATTGTTCTTTGCAGCATCGTACTTTCCTTTCACTTCCAGACACATCAACAGCTGAGCTTCCTTCTGGTTTTGGCCCAGCTGCTTCACTCTTTCTGGAGCTGCTAGTACTCATGTTCTGCAATTCCCCAGTAGCATAATGGACACTTTCCGACCTGAGGGGCTCATCTTCCAGCGACATATCGTTTAGCCTTTTTGTACTGTAATCCATGGGGTTTTCTTGGCAAGAGTACTGGAGTGGGTTGCCATTTCCTTCTCCAGCAGATCACATTTAGTCAGAACTCTCTACTATGACCTGTCCATCTCGGGTAACCCTACATGGCATAGCTCACAGCTTCATGGAGCTACTCAAACCCCTTCGCCACGACAAGGCAGTGATCCATGAAAGGGTGCAACTGCTTAAAGCAGTGGTATTCAAACTTTTTAGACAGGGACCCACTTTTTAGAATGGCACTCGTGTGGGGACCTGCCGGAAGTGATGCCATTAACCTGGAAGTGATGTTGTGGCAGGGCATAACACCATCAAGCAGGAAGTGCTGTCATTGTAACGTAATAACACTTCTGAAATGCAAATTGGTATTCTTGGACTGCAACCATGAAACATCTCTGACAGAAAGCAAGATTAGGACAAAATCTTAGGACAAATTAGGACAAAATTAGGACACCGCAAAAGCGGTGAACTAAAAACAAAATTTAAAAAAACCCTCACTTGAAAACTCAAGCTGTTAACACTCACAAAAGGAATATAACAAGAGTCAGGTCTGCAGGTTCCAGGATGGCTGCTCCCACCTTTCCTTACCCAGCTGACATTAGGTAGCGACCACCAAGTGGGTCCCGACCCACAATTTGAATAACACTGGCTTAAAGCATCAACCTGCCAATCTTAATGTTGCAATGTGTAATGTATGTTTGACGTGTGTAACAGTAAGGTATAAGAATCCTGCATTTTGTTTCCTTTGTTTATGCTGATTTGGGTACCAAACCCCAGCATCTCTTTGATTTTGATGACTGTTGAAGATCAAAGAATCTAAACTCTCTACCTGGATGAGTTTTTGAGGCTACATGCCTGGGAAATGAATCCATTCTCTACTCTTTGCCCCCTGCCTCTCCTCCTTCCATTCCCTGGACTGGGAAGAAGAAGGAAAGACAATGGAAGAGTAAAGGAGAGTGGTGGGCTAGAGCATGATGAGCTAGCGGTTCCCAAACTTTTTGGAGGCCCTGGAGACTTCTGCCTGTTTTATAAATGCCAAGGGGTGTGGCTATAATGGTGATTGGCAGCAGTGCTCCTCCCTCCCGTAACAGCATGTTTAACCCTTGATGCACTTAGCCCAATCTGCTCTGTCAGTTTTGCAAACCACCAAAAATAGGGTAATGAGTTGATGCACTGGTGGGTCCCAGACCCACAGTTTTAGAACCACTGAGCTGGAGTATTGGAGATGCTCTCGTCCGCCACCCTTCTCTTTCTGATACTCCTTTCCCAACTCAAGGAACAGGAACAGCAGAGGCTGAAGTGTCACCAGCTAAGGAGGAAGCGGTTGGCACACTGCCTCTGATTTCAGGAGGTCTTGGATTGACTCTGGTCAGAACTATCCTGCCTCTGTGCCTGGAAATTCCCTTCCAGCTAATATGCCGTCTGTGGAACCCCAGGCTGGAAGGCCTGATCCCAAATCACTTTACAACCTACACATATTTCTACACTCTCCTTCCCTGACCCATTACAGAAACAAATTCCTTTGAAAGAGCATCGGAGACTTAAAATATATATAGTTAATTCAAGTATGAAGAATAACCATTCAGTAGCGAGTGGTTAACTTGGCAGGAAGGAGAATTTTCTATGCAGCCTGCGACCTTCTGGAGGCTCCATGCAAGGAGGGTAATATTTGGATGGGAAATGTGCAACTTGATCTTCTTCCAGAGCTGGCCCTGGAGCAGAGAAGTGTTTTCTCTTTCAACATGGAGCATTGATGGAATTCATCTTTAACAGCTACCCTGTGAATGCTGTCCTGAATTAAAAAAGGCGTATGAAGATAATGAATGAATGAATGAATGAATGAATGAATGAATGAATGAATGACAGCAGAAAGGTGGTGGAATATTTGTGTTCTGGGTCAGACAATTTTGGTTATATTACTCATTTGGTGCATGCGTGTGCCACCTCTGTGCTATCTCACTGATGTGTGCTTTGCTAATGGTAAAACCTAATGGAAATAAAAGGCTAAAAAGTGTGTTGTCCAGTGACCTTTTCATCCTGGATGTCCCCTTGGACTCATTTCTTCCCATTTACACAAACTTCCTTCACTTTTAATGCCACTGTTGCTCTTTTTCAGAAGCAGGGGAGTTGAGGCTTCACAATGTCACTGCAAAGGAATGTGCCTCTTTCCTCCACTTTGAATTTTTGTAAAAATCTATATTGTAAAATGGTTGATTGAAAAGACAAAAAAAATGTTCTGATTGGTTAGCTGCATTTTAGCACTGGGCAGAGAAACTGAAGCCTAGCCCAGAAACAAAAAACTAGAGGAACAGGCATGCCCCCGTATCTACTGATTTTGTTGTTGTTCAGTCGCTAAGTCATGTCCGACTCTTCGTGACCCCATGGACCACAGCACGTCAGGCCTCCCTGTCCTCTACTAGCTTCCGGAGTTCGCCCAATTTCATGTTCATTGCTTCGGTGACACTATCTAACCATCTCATCCTCTGCCACCCCCTTCTCCTTTTGCCTTCCATCTTTCCCAGCATGAGGGTCTTTTCTAAAGAGTCCTCTCTTCTCATGAGGTGGCCAAAGTATTGGAGCTTCAGCTTCAGGATTTGTCCTTCCAGGGAGCAATCAGGCTTGACTTCCTGTAGGATTGACTGATTGGATCTCCTTGCAGTCCAGGGGACTCTCAAGAATCTTCTCCAACACCATAATTCAAAAGCATCTATTCTTCGGTGCTCTGCCTTCCTTATGGTCCAGCTCTCACAGCCATACATTACTAATCCACTGATTTGGTATCCAGTTATTCACAGATACCATGGATACTGAGATGCCTATTAAAAAGATAGGGGAACATTAAACAAATCTCTTTTTGTTTTCCTTGTTGCAGCAAAACCATTGATATTCCCCTATCTTTAAAAAGGCAACCCCAGTATCCATGGTTTCAGGTGGGGTCCAGAACCCTACCAGATACCAGGGCATGCCTGTATCGCTCAGTGAACCTGAGCTGCGAAGTGTTGCCTTGGCAGAAGCAATGTGGCTGAAAGGGCGGCCTGTGTGATAATTGGCCTCCCCCATATCTTGAAAATGTGATCAAGATTTGCACATTTTCTCTCCAGTCATTTGCAGCTAATGACTTCCTATGCGAGAACAAAATGCTTATTTCTGGCCATCTGCTTAATGTAAGGGGAATCTCTACATGTACATGCATTGAATTGATATAATGCTTGAGCAAAGAGCAGGAGATGAGGTTGCCTCTTGTGATTTTGGTTCTGCTTCTCTGTGTGTTCATTCACCCTAGATATGTAATGTCCTGAGAATAGGCATGAAGAATTTGAAAGGCACTAAAAGGGAACCACAGAAGCCAGAAAATTGAAAAATGCTCTCACCCCCACTTTTGACAAAAAAGGAAGGACCATTCCCCCTGCCATGCAGATCAACCTGCTCAGTTCAGTCTGCCTTGTACTGCAAGCAACAAGCAGCATATTTGCACCATGAATAATCCTAGGTGTCTCAAGTGAGTGAGCCAAACCACATGCAGCAGTGAAAAGGCAGGCAATGAATGAATGACCTGGCTGGCTGGCAAACCAGTTAGTGACAGCTTGCCATTTCGGTGCTGATTTTCTTGAAGAAATGCCACTGTTTCTCACCCATCTTTTTCTCACCATTTTCAGAGATAATCTACTCATTATTCCTGGATGGGCTGTTTGAGGTGTGCATGTCCTCATTTTGCAGATGGGTTTTATCAAACATGTTAATTCTATTAATACAGAATTAGCACACCACTGAAATTTTTTAGGGCATGTCGCCCCAGACAGGACCGGGACGACCATCGCCAGAGGGGGCTTGTGGGGAGCGACCCCTGGAGACACCTGGCCCTGGGGAAGGGGCCAAGCGAGGAGGCCTCGCCAACCATGGGAGGCTGGTTACACCCGGGGAAGAGCAGGGCCTGTCCAGACCTATGGCCGGGAGGGCAGGTGCAGGAGCCAGCCCCAGGCCTTATGCCGGTACAGGGGAAGGCCTCAAGGGAAGCCTTGGGGGATCATGGGGAGGAAAGGGCAGGGCCCGGAAGTGGAGCCTGGGCCTTAAAAGGAAGCCCGGCTTGGCTGGAGGGGGCAGTCTCTGGCCAGCCGGCTGGGGGAAAGGACATGCAGGGAGGCTCACAACCAGTGGTGTCATCTGTGAATGAACAGAGGGAACGTTGGGCGGGACTTACGCATGATTGGCAGCCCGTCCGTTGCATTCCGCCGCCTGCCTGCCCACTGCGCGGGGTGCCTCTGGTTGGCGCGCCCCACCGCTGCTCGCCCAGGCACCCGGTGTGCGCGCCCCTGTCCCCCGCACCGTGCAGGCACCCCCTCCGAGGCCAGGGCAGCGCGGGCAGGCGGCAGAACACAATGGACAGGCAGCCAATCAGAGCGTAAGTCCCACCCAGCGTTCCCTCTATTCATTAACAGATGACACCACTGCTCACAACCACTTTACCTGTACGGGCTTTGGAGCTCACACTTGGGGAGGCCTCTGGCAAGGGAGACCAGTCGGTCCGACAGGGGTCTTTCTCCGGACAGGACCCCAGCAAGGGTCCTGACCGCCCCCACATGGGCCAAGGCCTCGGGACTGAGCAGACTCAGCTAGGCCGGTCCTGGAGAAGCGGCCACCCTCCAGCTGGACCTATCGGGCTACAACCCCTGCAGTGAGGAGAGGGACCCAGCCACTCTACGCAGCTGGCCCCGACCAGACCTGCGAGCATGCCAGGTGCGGCGCCGCTCGCTATAGGCTGTGAGCGAGACCTGGGGAGCAACAGGGCTCGATGAATGTAAAAGCGCTGACCAGATTAAAGAGCCTTGGCAAGCCAACAGCCGGTGTCCAGAGCATCCTTCCGAGGCACCGTAAGTACCACCAAGCCCTCTTGCCACCCTCGCACCCGGCTGTCACCGGGGAACTCTGCCGCCCCGCCATGACAGACGTGACAGGGCAATAAAGAGAAAAGCTTGCTTTCTAATTCCTTAGTGAGAAGCAATTCTCCCCAATGACTTTAGCAGCAGAGCACATTTTTTGGATGCCACAGCTTCACTCCCCAGCATCTCACGTGATAGGATGAGGGCAGGGATGGAGAACTGCTGCCGGTCAGAGCAGACAGATAAGACTAAAGATCTGACTCAGCAGGTGGCAGCTTCATGTGTTCATGCAGAATGTCGAGTTTCCCCTGTCCAATGTTGTCCAGCCTATTTGTACATTAATGCTTGTCCTCGGTTGACTCCACAGAGGCAGCTCCTTTGCACCCACCTCTCCCACCTCCTTAGATTAGTATAATGCCCTGTTTGCCTGCATGCCAAGTGGACAGTTGTTTCCAGCAGGGCAGCCTGAGCAGTGGAATCTGGCACACGAAAGTGGGGCAGCAGCCTGACTTCTCCGTTCTCTTGGTTAATCTCTGCCTGTAGCTCCTGGCTCTCTGGAATCCTGCTTGCCTCCTTTTGCAGATTAAATGCATGCTGTTTCTTGATTGCCAGTGGCTGCAACTCCATCCCCTCCCCACAAGGCACCCCTTTCTAGATGCTCCTTTGCAGTGTTGTCACCCTACCGGTTCGCTGGGCGGAGTTCCGTCCGTTGCGGGGAGGGCTTCTGCGTTGATCGGCAGCGTGATCGCTGTCTCCGGTTGCGTTATGGCGAAAGCACGCCCGCTACAGCGGGCGGGCTTCCGCCATTACGCAATGGAATGCAGCGATCACGCTGCCGATCAACGCAGAAGCCCTCCCCGCAACGGGCGGAACTCCGCCCAGCGAACCGGTAGGGTGACAACACTGCTCCTTTGTAAGTGAAAGACACACCTGGAACTCAAGGGGGATTTGGGGAGTGCTGCATCATATCATCACTGTTCTGTCCCTATTGTTTTCCTACAAGTGTGCCCACAGCGGGCCCTACAGTGTAGGGTCAGGTAACTAACTGGTTCAAGCCCGGAGGCTATTCAAAAATAAGATAGCAGCTAATTGTCCTGCAAAATGCTCATCCAGAAATACTTTTCTAATACCCCAATCCTATGCCGCTTACCTGTTTCAGTGGTGCTAAAGCAGCTGCTACTGTATCCTCTGGGGCAGGAGAAGCATCCAGAGTTGTTCTATGGTCCCTTATTCCATGTAGTATCCCCATAGTCCCTTTGGGCCTACTATGATCTGCACCAGCAAAATCACTGGTGCAGATTTAAGTAGCCCGTGCTAGGCTTACAGGTGCTGGAGGGGGGATAGGATTTGGTGGCAGCCTCTGCTGCCAACCCCGCCCCCTCCTGGGCCTGGACCCTCCCCCTTCCTAGTTTCACCTGCCTTCCTCCTGCCCAGAAACACCTCCCTGCTACCCTCCCTGCAGGGAACTTACCATCTCCAACTGCGTGGAGGACCAGTGCCAACTGGTGCTGGCTTCCCCACTGGCACCTCTCGCCTCTCAGCTACTACCTTATGGCATATTTGTGATGGCCATTGGCAGGGCAGTGTGCGCAAGAGCAGTGCTGCCCAGTAGTTGGATTAGTTTGTCCTAATATAGGCAGTGATGTCACGCACCCACTACGCACCACTACGCGAGTACCGGTTCCTAGAAGTGAAGCTGGCCCCATCGGCTGGTTGGCTCAGCAGCCACGCATACGTACTACACACCCACAGCTGTTGCCTGCATTTTCTGTGAGGAGGCAGGCAGCATGGTAGTGGTGGCATCATGACATCACTTCCGGCTATGACCTCATTTCCTGCCACAACATAACTTCCGGCTTAAGACGTCACATCCGGTGGGTGGACCCCGACAAGTGCCAATCAAAAGTGAGTAACTGTTCCTAAATCATTTGGATGACACCACTGAATATAGGTATTGGTTATTTACAAATATACGGAGGCTTTCATGGCTGGGTGAGTCTAAAAAATCATCAAAAGTGTCATTCGAGTCTTCAGGCCTGCACAGATGAGAAGTTCCTTTCCACAGGTGAAAGTGAAACGTTGGGCCTAAATCCCGGAATAGTATTTAATCCATGGCTTGAAGACTCAAGCAACACTTCTAATGATGTACTGTATTGTTTATTTATTAAAATGTCGCTGTTCTACCTACTGTATAAGTTCATAACAATCAGTAAAATCATTTTAAAAGAAACAAAATAGCCCACATAATAAAAAAAGAAAAAAAATGCACAAACACACCATATTGCATTTCTCATAAAAACATACAAGCAGCTGTTTTGTCACAATATTTGTTGTTCCAATAGGTCTGAAACAAAGACCGATGTTTTCTAAAGGTGCGATGACCGTCTTGCAGGGTATGCGGACACACACAGTGGACTTCTGATAATCCAGCCCCTTTGGGACCCAGTTGGTGCTGGACAGGCAGGAGGCCTCCTGATGTCGCGCGAGCAGCCACAGCAGCTCAGAGCAACCGCCGCAACTTGACCCACTCTTGGTGTGGTCCTGGGGGCACATCCTGCCGCCTTGGCAAGAGCTTCCAGTGAGCTCCACAGTCCTGGATGCCGTGAGGGTCCACTGCCCACAGCAGCCATGCCACCAGGACATGAACCTGGCACCAAGCCAGCTGGCCCATTGCTGAACCCAAGTGCATCCAGTACCCTGCAATTTCTTGGGCACCAGGAGCCATTCTGATGCTGGCCTATTGGGAGGTTTGATATGTGTCAATTTGATTAGTGTCATTGAGTCCAAAACCCTTTCAAAACACATTGTTGGGATACTTGGTTTTTTCCCCTCAGTTTGATGCCACACTCATTTTTGCTATGGGCAAAGGAGGGGGGGACACGTTAAATCCAGTTCTGCATCAACCTCTTTGGTAGCATCTTTTCTATCTTGTAATACTGTTTTCTTGGGCTCTAATATAATCTCACTTTCAAGCATTTCGTTAATCATTTGCAGTATTTTTTGGCTCACAGGGCATAATACTGCCATGTTTCCTCCAAAATATGATAGTAATCAGCCTCTGTTAATCTGCACCTCCAGCAAATGTCCCAGGCATTTAAATAAACCTTATTTAATTTATGAGGAGTTAGATGCCACTGATTATAGAACAATTTATCAATGGCATCTAACTTTCTTTTTAGCTTACAGAAATCAACCTTTCTGGAAGGTTCCTCCAGTCATCTCCTGATAAGTCACCGCTAGAATACTTACCCCATCCTTTTTATTATAAAGGTCAGATCAGACATGGATAATAACAGGGCAAAATCTGCTGATGAAACCCTTATTTTGCCTAGCACTGATCTCAGATACTGTCTTGTCTTGCCGTGGACCATACTTGACAAGCAATGCCTGAACAGTGTGCCTGAGTTGAAATCTGTATATATAAAAGAGAACATATGTATGTATGTATGTATGTATGTATGTATGTATGTATGTGTGTGTGTGTGTGTATGTGTGTATGTGTGCGTGTATGTGTGCGTGCATGCGTGTGTGTGTGTATTCCGCATAGGCTCCGGAACGCCTGGAGCGATTGACACCAAACCTGGTACGCATATGCCTTGCGATCTGGGAACAAATACTGCGGGGGCTAATACCCCCCTAGCACCCCTGGGGTGGGGGTGCGAAGGGGGTGCCATGTAAAAATGATCGAAAACAGCTGACATTGGTGTCAAATTCATAGTTTCCAGGGTTGCTGAGATGAACGGTGATGCTCCCAACACCGTTTGAGTCCGGGTTTGGCCCCCCTTGGCATGGGGGGTGAGAAGGGATGACAAGTGTGTATGTTCCAGCATAACTCTGGAACGCGTGGAGTGATTTACACCAAATTTGGTACACATATGCCTTATGATCTGGAAAGAAATACTGCAGGGGTAAGACATCCTTAGCACCCCTAGGGGTAGGGGTGAGAAGGGGTGCAAGATACAGTGCTTGGAAATAGAATATCCGCAGCACGTTGATGGTGGTGTAGAGGACCCCATTTGATTTCAGATTTCACAACTCCTCCCATTTCTAGAAATACTGTGGGGGTAAGACACCCCTAGCAACCCTAGGGGTGGGGGTGGGAAGGGGGTGACATGTAAAAGTGATCGAAAATGGCCGATATTGGTGTCGAATCCATAGTTTCTGGGGTCGCCGAGACAAACGGTGACACTCCCGATGCCGTTTAAGTCCACGTTCAGCCCCCAGTTTTCGGGGTCGCTAAGCTGATTGGTGACAGTCCCAAGTGTAGTCGACATTTAGTGACAGGTAGTGACATTTAAGCCCAAGTGTAGTCAAATAGAACGAATAGAACTCTGTAGAACCTTCCGGAATTTTTTAGAAATCATTATGCCCCGGTCTTGGACTCCAATCAAATACTTGCCATGTTACCAGGTGTAGTCACTGAATACAAGGCTATCGATACCGTAGTAGATGCCTATGAGGTCGTCAATTTCCCATCAGACTTCCTAAACTCACTTGATCCGGCTGGATGGCCACCACGTCGTCTTTTACTTACAGTGGGATCTCCAATTATTTTACTACAGAACCTCGACCCGCCAAAACTTTGCAATGGCACAAGGCTGTGTGTCAAGAAGATGCTGGGTCATGTAATTGAAGCGACTATCTTAACAAGAAAGGGAGAGGGTGAAACAGTTTTTATCCCATGAATACTCATTCCAACAGATCTCCCTTTTCACTTTAAGAGATTGCGATTTCCAGTGAGACTTGCATTCTCGATCACGATCAACAAATCACAGGGGCAGTCTATTAAGTACTGCGGAGTGGATTGGAGATCACCATGTTTCTCCCACGGACAACTTTATGTTGCTTCCTCAAGGGTGGGTTCACCCAAGAATTTCTGTATTCTTGCTCCTGGAGGTGAAACTAACAATGTTGTTTATAATCAAGTTCTGAGTTAAATTAATATTATAGTGAATTTGTAAAAGATTTTACTTCATAATTTTTATACTGTACTTATACTTTTAATTTCCTGTACATGAAATTACTTCAGTTTTACACTCTAGATAGAATTAATTCCTTTTCCTGTCTAATAGAAGCTTGGGATAAATAAATACCCAGGAAACGCCGGGTAAGGACAAGCTAGTAATTGAAATTAGTGACTTTCCCCTCTTTTTCACATTGTTTCTTCAAATGGGATGCCCTGATCCTTATGCAGTCTGCATTGTATTATTAGGCACATATTATTTGATTCTATTATGTACTGCATACATAGCACATATTATTTTATCCGAATTCCCCAAAAACGAGGCTCTATTTGGGAACTGCTTGAGAAGACACATGGAGGTCATGGAGGACAAACTCTGCCATAACAACTTTTCTCATTTGTTCCACACCTTAGTGCCTGACTGTCATTACAGCAGGTAGCCTACTCCCCTGATTTTGCCACTTGTGATGTCACCACCAATCAAGCGTTAGTGCCCAAGAAACTCCTTTCCATCAATAGGATTTGCCCTGGGAGGTACAAGTGATAAGAAGGTGAGGATTTCACTGCATAGGAATATGTAAAGGTGTATGGAAACCCCCATTCCACCCTACCCTCTCCCATCATGTGTTGCATATAAATGTTGCTATTCTTTGTCAGGTTTTCAAGATCTCCATATCTACAATTAAAGGTAAGGGACATCATAATCAGAACCAGGGGACAGCCACTAAAATTGACTGGTGAAAGAGTTAGAACAGCTAAAAACAAATTTCCTTACCCAGCGAATAATTAATCTGTGGAACTCCTTGCAACAGGATGTTGTGATGACACCTGGCCTAGATGCCTTTTAAAAGAGGATTGGACAGATTTATGGAGGAAAAGTTCATCACAGGTTACAAATCATGACGATTGGATGCAATCTCAGGGTTTTATCTCTGAATGCCAGATGCAAGGGCGTGGCTACATAATACACAGCAAAAAACTTTGAAAAACTCCTGAACACCTGAGGTATAAAAGGAATCAACTACAGAAAGCAGACTTACTTGGAACAGCACATAAATTATGAAAGGAAGGACCCAGTTTCCAATAGGCCAAATGCAGCTACCAATATAATAAGAATAAGAATAAGAATGAGGGTGCAATCCTATATGCGCTGTTTGGCTGATGCTAGCCACTTGCATTGGCCCAATGGCACTAGTGCCTAAATAAGGGTGCAGACCAGCACCCTTGCATCAGCACTGGTGCTGTTGGGCCAACGTCAGCAGTGGCGCTGGCCCAAGGGCACTAGCCTGAGGCCCCGCTGTGCAGCTTGTGCACCAGCTGAACTCGGCTGGTGCAAGAGCAGTTCTGGGCAGGCGGGCAGGAGGAACTGGGTGTGGGCTGGGCTGGCAGGGAGGTGTGCTGGCCAGGGGAGGGGGCCGGGGCCGGGGCCGGGATGAGGCCATGGAGCTCAGATACAGTAGTTAGGCTGCATCCACGCCTCCGTCCCTGGGCTGCGGGGCCCCAATTGGGCCACGCAGCGTGCTTGGATCTTCGCCTGCTGTATAGCAGGCACAGATCTGAGCAAGCCCATTGGGGTGGCTGGTGCCTACCCCAAGGCAGGGCGCAAATATGCTCTTGTCTCCTGGAGGCTCCCGTGCAGTCCCAATCTGCCTGTGCTGTTCTGGCGCAAGTTAGGATTGCACCCTCAATTGCAGAAATAATGAATTGCTAAGCCATTAGGTTTCCTGCCATCGATCTCATCACATCCATTTTTGCTTCCTTCCCTTCTTCCCACCATCTTTCTTTCTTCTTCCCTTTCTTCCTCTTGTTGCAAAATAAAAAAAAATGTAGATTCCCCTTTTCTTTTCTTTTCTTTTCTTTTCATCCTACTGCCCATAAGAGGCCACACAAACAGCTCTACAGCCAGTTTTAATTGCATCCCTCTTCCGAGTCGGCTTCAAGCACACATAACAAATGGAGCACGTCTCTTAGCGTTGCGTCACTGTTCAGTGACGCACGTTTAAGGTCCTGTTGACCTTAAACTTATCTGCTGCGGCCTGCTTTGTTGGAGAGATCAAGATGAAGCGGGAACTCACGGGAACATCTCGTCCAAAGCAAAAGGATAAACCAACTTTGTTCTAAAGTGCACCATCATATGTTTACATATGGTGAAGTGAGAAATAATAAAAACCAGTTCCATAGGAATGCATGCCCCAGAATTTGCTGTGAAACAAGAGAGAAGCCAAATGCAAACCAGGCCCCTTGGCACTCCTCCACAGCTGCACAACATTAAGACTATAGCCCCCCAAACAAAAAGAAAACTAATTTGAAAAGTGTTCGTTGGAGGTTTTTTCTTCTTATTTCTACTTTGAAACTTTTGTTGTTCAGTCGCTAAGTTGTGTCCGACTCTTCGCGACCCCATGGACCACAGCACGCCAGGCCTCCCTGTCCTCCACTAGCTTCTGGAGTTTGCTCAGTTTCATGTTCATTGCTTCAGTGACACTATAAAACAGCGGTTCTCAACCTGTGGGTCGCGACCCCTTTGGGGGTCGATCAACCGTATCACAGGGGTCGCCGCATCGGAGGTTGAATCGGGGAGGAGGAGGCGGTGCCTGGAGGAGGAGACCCTCCCGGGTGTGGAAGGGTCGAGAAGAGGCTCTCCTCTCAGCTGACCAGCACTCTGAGGGTTAAAAGGAGCGACTCCGGATTCCTAGCGGGGCGAATCGGAAAGGGGCAGAGTGGATTGAGAAGCCACTTATTCCTTTGCTTCTCCCGCCCAAGTGATCCGTCGTGGCTTCTCTTGTGGCGGAGAGCTTTGGGGCTGCAGGGCTGCGGTGGGTGGACAGGAGGAACAGAGCGGCCAGGCTCAAAGCCCAGCCAGCCAGGGGCTGAGAAGACAAACTGGGGCAACCGCAGCTGCAGGTCGGCTGCTCAAGTAGCTTCCGTTTGACTGTGGGAGTTTGGGACGGGGGAGTGCGCGATTCTTCCCAGCCGGCGGGGAATCGCGCGTGCGTGTGCAGCCGGCAGCCAGCAGCTGTTCTCTTCCTTGTCCTTCTTACTTCTCCATTGGCTCCTGCAATACAATCAATGCAAGGTCCCCCCAATCTCTCATTTACATTAGCCGGCAGCAGCACTTCAGCCAAAAGAAGGAACGCTGGAGAGGGAAGCAGTTCTGGAGGGGGCTGCGGAGAGCTTTTCTTAAAGGGGCTGCCAGCTGGCTCTTTCCCTTTCCCTGTTCTGCAATATCCTTTTGAGTTCTGTCTTCTCCTCTGCTAGTTTGGTTTCTTGCCTCCTCTCCCAGAGTTGGAAAACTGTCCCCCCCCCCGTGTTTCAGTCATTGTCTCAATTGCGATCTTTGCTTCCTCCCTCTGAAATAAGAAGATATGAATTTGTATCTAGTGCTGTAAGGAGCGGAAGCGCTCTCTCTCTCTCTCTCTCTCTCTCTCTCTCACACACACACACACACACACACACACACACACAGAGAGAGAGAGAGAGAGAGAGAGAGAGAGAGAGAGAGAGAGAAGTGCAAAAATGAGAGAAGAATCCATAAATGAAAAGCTAGGAATTTGTGAATTTCTGAGCTTAAGTGCCTTAGAGCACAATCCTATGCATGTCTACTCAAAAGTAAGTCCCATTGTATCCAATGGGGCTTACTCCCAGGAAAGTGTGTATAGGATCGCAGCCAGCTGGCTCTTTCCCTTTCCCTGCATGTCTACTCA
>JAJKFI010000038.1:3154951-3168848 GCA_029204185.1 Lerista edwardsae
CACACACACACACACACACACACACACACACACACACACACACACACCAGAGATACGGAGCCAGTTTTTCTGTCTTGCCAACCTACACCAAGTGTGACATTAGTGACATTAGGGAGGGAATAGGAAACCCTTGCACTGCCCTCACACTGCCTGGTGGGGGAAAGAGGGAGCATGTCAGTTGCCAAGACAAGGATAATGCTCTCTGTCTCCCTGGGCTGTGCTTCACTGGTGATCTTATCCCCCACCAGTGCAATGTGGGAAGCTAAAGAGCTGCATCCCAGTTACCTTGGCAAATGATGCATTTGATGCATTTCTTACTCCCACAAACATTTATGAAATAGATAATGAAATAGATGGCGGCAGGCTTTTCAGACTACAGGAAGGTTCACAAGCATCCATGCACAAGCACAAGCTTTAGTCTCAGATGTTGATGATTAAGCTCCATACAAAGCACTTTTACATTTTACAAGCAAGGCCAGGATCATCTGGGGTCACAAAGAGGCACTCTGTCGATGAATGCCTCATGTCTTTCAAATGGTAGCTTGAATCAAGTCAGAAGGCTGCTAGGTGCCTTGGGCAAACTGATCTCCTCTCTGACGACACCCCAGTCTACGAACAAGAATCTGACATACAGGCAGTCCTAATCCTGGCCCCTCCAGCTAAACGGATCTCAATCCTGGGAAAAGTGCCTGGGGCTTGCATAATAGGCAAGATGGAGCGAGGGTCTAAGGGCCCAATCCAATGGGCCACAGCACCGGTGGTACGGGTGTACTGCCAGTGCTGATGTCACAAAGGTGTTCTAAGTCACCTCCAGGGCCAGCAGTGAACCCTTACTATACCGCCAGCACAGGCCCAGAGCTGGAGCTCACTGCCTGGAGGTGGCAATGGAGAGCTGGTGGCCAGTAGGTATAGGGGCCGCTGGCTTTGCACCAATCCTGGGTGGGCTGGGAGGGTGGAACTGGGTGTGGGAGGGGCAGAGCAGGAGTGGGACCAGCTGTGGCCACCACCACTGGATCCTGACCTCTGTGTCAGGCCATGTGGCCCAACACAAGAGGCCCTCAAGTCTGCACCGGCTAAATAGTGCAGTGGACCCACTGGCAGCCCTGCAGGCTTACCCGGGGGAAGGGGACAAGTGAGCCCTTTCCCCAAAGAGCTTCAGGCAGCTTCCTGACTGCTGCTGGATGCGCCGGTAGCTGTTTGGCTACTGCTGTGCCCATGATAGCCAGGCAGCACAAGGTTGTCTGTCACTCAGTAGGAGCAGTGTCCCATGCTCTCCCCATTGAGCATGGCCCAGCACCTGCATGTCGAAAGGGAATAGCACATAAGCACTCCGCATTGGGTGTTGGCACATCTCCACTTTCTGGCACTCCTTTGGCTTGTGGAGTGAGCCAGGAGTCCGAGACACAACAAAGCGTTGGTGCATTATAGCCCATGTTCCAACCTTTCTGTACATTTTCTCTCATGATGGGCTTTTTCACTTTGGCTGCGTGCCCTTGTCCACATTCCAGAAGGCCGGCAACTTACGCCAAGACTGATGTGTGTGACACATGCTGACCCCTGGGCTCTCTCTTGAGTTTGAGCCATAGTCTCTTTGCTTGATCCAGGTTATGGGGGGAGGGAGAGGCTTAATGGCAGCCAACAGGCCTAAACAATTCTACCTTGCAGACTTCAGGTCGTCCTTCATTCATCGCCCACTCCTGAGCTGTCCGGCTCCTGGAGGAGCAGCAGTACCAAAATGGCTGCCACAGCATGTTGCAGGAACCATGGCAGCTGCAGGAATCTCTGAGGGGGGAAGGGAACATCCATCCCCTTTCCCCAGGAAAAGCCCTGGCCTGGCAATGGGACTGCTCAAGTCTCGGTCGGATATTGAGCAGGTGGAGACTGGAGCAACCCCATGTCAGGCATCCAACCCCCATTCCGGGGTTGCTGCTCCACTCCTCTTGCCCAGTTCCATCCTCCCCTGCTTCCCCCCCCCCCACTGCCCTGAAAAGCCGCTCTGTTTGCTTGCCGTAGCACCACAGTTGGCGGTAGGGCCGCTGCTCTGAGGCACTGAAGTTCTGCACCACAGATGCAGGCCCAGCACTGATGCTGAGGCCTTCAGGGGTTCTGCAAATGCGCTTTATGCGCTTATGCTTAAGAGCTTACCACCAGCTACAGGAAAGCAGTGATGTCATTCAGGGGGAACGGAGCAGAACGGGCGTTCCGGATCCTAACGGGCTCCATGGCTGGTTCCAGGTTCCCGACAAGTGCCAATCAAAAGTGAGTTCCTGTTCCTAAATCATTTGAATGACACCACTGGGAATGGGCCTGTAGACGAAAGGCCAGAATTCAGGGCCTGAGATCCCCAGGCATAAGTCTTTCCCAGTGGAAGCTGGGAAGCAGCCCCCAGATTCGCCGCCCTCTTTTTTGGCTGGTTCCTGAAATGGAGAAATGTTCTGCTGACCAGGCAGGGTTGGTGTTTACAAGAACATAGCTTGCTGTGTTCTATGTGCAGAATTAGAAAGCAGAAAGTACCGAGCCCTTGTATTGAGCTTCCATAGAAGGCCACTCTCAGTAGAGATAAGCAAATGCACCCAGCCAGAGGATACTGGCTGAGAAAACTGCTGGCTTAAGCAAAGAGAAAGTCCTTGCTCTCGCCCTCCCCCCTCCCCCCGCCCCTCCTGAGAACAGTATAACTGCCCTGTACAACTGCCTTTCGACATACACTTCTCTGGATGCGGTGTGTCCGTTTGCAAACGTAAATAAAGTTTTGGGTACCCAAATTCTTCTGTTGTGTTGATGCTGTTGGCCTGACTATTTGGAAACAGGCCCTCAGCCCCTCTCTGCAGGGGTCGCTGTGACCCATTCTTCAAGGAAACGTAGAGATGTTGTCAAGCTCCTTACAAACGTGGTGGGCTACTGGTACCGGGTGCAAGGGAATGGCAACAGGATGCAAGCATCTTGTTGTCTCATGCCTCCCTGGGGCACCTGGTGGGCCGCTGTGTGAGATACAGGAAGCTGGACTAGATGGGCCTTTGGCCTGATCCAGCAAGGCTGTTCTTATGTTCTTATGTTCTTATGAGCTGATACTTCTGATACTCTCTCAATGACAAGTTCTATAACCTACACATTATTCTTCAGTTTGAGTGACTGCTTGCAAAACCTAGTGGTGTGACCGCCCTTTAGGTATGCCTCTGCGGGTGGGTTCTACCGAGTTTCGCAAATGAGCAAAAAAAGAGGAAGCTTCTTTGGCTAGCCATTTAGTTATGACAATATTTTTACCTTTCCAGAAATGGCTCAAGGGAGCTAACAAATTCAAACAAATTTGAGTACACATGTAAACACAATCATCCGACAGTTCACCTAACAAGCCACACACAGCCCACTCAGAAACTCTTCGCAGCAAAACATTCCCTTTTTCATAAGCAGCAGAAGCAGAAAATAACTTCATCAATACAAATAATGGCAGCTTAATAGCAGCAACAAGACTGCACAGAAATCAATAGAATGAGCAACAAATAAGCAGTGTATGGAGAAGAGAGCCAAACAACCTCCTGACACCCACCCACGCTCAAATTGCCAATCCAGACAAAAAAGGCTTTAACCCCTGCTAGACCATCTCTAAAGTGGGGCAATTCTTAACACATAAGGGAGGGTGTTCCTCAACTGTGTTGCCACCACCACAAAAGTTCTGCTTCTTGCCGCCACCCCTATTAACATCCATTGGTGGCCAAACTCTCAGCAGGGTCCTATCCGGCTATCTTAGGCAATGGGCCAGATTATATGGAAGTAGATGGCTCTAGGGATATTCAGGTCATAAAAGGCTTTAAAGATTAATATCAGCACCTTGAATTGGGCCCAGAAATGATTCAGCAGTCAAGCAATACAGCCACTGGAGCATCAGCTTGACAGAGTTGAATCTCCAAGTCCCACACAAGCTGCTGCCTTCTGCACTAATTGAAGTTTCCGAGCCATCATCAAGGGCAGCCCCATGTAGGGAGTATTACAGTAGTCCAACAGAGATGCCACCAAGGCATGGACCACATAGTACAGGTCCAACTGACTCAGGTAGGAAGGGGTATGGTACACTAGCTGAAGCTGGGCAAATGCCCCTGAGACTACAGCTGCCACCTTAGAATCCAGGTGAATAAGCTATTCCTGTTGAGGAAATGTAACTCCATTCAGGCTAATAGCCCAGCACCTGCATCATGAGGGTAATTCACTTGAGGAGGGCCTCTGTTTATTAATCCACATCTAGTTCCCAACCACCTCAGCTCTGCCCTTGACATTTGATGGAAGTGGGGATAGAGCTGGGTGTCAGCAGCAGAAGGGATTGTGAAGAGCTCCAGAAGGATCTCTCCAAGTTGGGGGAACGGGCAGCCAAAAGGCAGATGCGTTTCAATGGAGAGAAGTGTAAAGTGATGCACATTGGGGCAAAAAACCAGAACTTCACATTTAGGCTAATGGGGTCTGGGCTATCTGTGACAGCTCAGGAGAGAGATCTTGGGGTGCTGGTGGACAACTCAATTAAGGTATCGACCCAGTGTGCGGCAGCAATTAAGAAGGCCAATTCCATCCATGCTTGGAGTCATTAAAAAAGGGGTTGAGAATAAAACAGCCAATACTATCATGGCATTGTACACATCGATGGTACATTCTACCATTCTGGTCACCACATCTCAAAAAGGACATAGTGGAGCTGGAAAAGGTGCAGAAGAGAGCGACAAAAATGATTACGGGGCTGGGGCACCTCCCTTATGAAGAAAGACTGCAGCGTTTGGGGCTCTTCAGTCTGGAAAAAAGGGTGCCTGAGGGGGGACATGATTTAAACATACAAAATTATGCATAGGAGGGATAGAGTCGATAGACAGATGCTGTTTTCCCTCTGTCACAATACCAGAACCAGGGGACATCCACTGAAATTGAGTGTTGGGAGAGTTCAAACAGATAAAAGGAAATATTTTTTTACTCAATGGGTAATTAACCTATGGAACTCCTTGCCACAGGAGGTGGTGATGGCATCTGGCCTAGATGCCTTTAAAAGGGGACTGGACAGATGTCTGGAGGAAAAGTCCATCGCGAGCTATAGGCCATGATGGGTGGTGCAACCTCCTTATGCTGATAGTAGGCTACCTCAGAATGCCAGATGCAAGGGAGTGGCAACAGGATGCAAGCATCTTGTTGTCTTGTGTGCTCCCTGAGGCACCTGGTGGGCCCTTGTGAGACACAGGAAGCTGAACTAGATGGGTCTTTGGCCTGATCCAGCAGGGCTCTTCTTATGTTCTTATGTTAGCATACCAATCAGCAATAGCTAGTAGGAAACCATGGTTGCTGCCAAGGCCACTGATGGTTCCATGGTTAAAGGGAGGGCTAGAAAGAAGGATGGTCTCCCTACAACCTACTCTCCTTCATCTCTAACAGTTAGCCTAATCACCACTATATCTCCATCTTAATGGCACCCCAACCCCCCCCCCCTCCATGTCCCTTGGACACAGAATCCCTGCCAGAGCCAGGCCACGAAATAATCAAGACCATCCCCACTTTCCACCCTCACAACCAACAATCCCCCCAGCTCCACTGGGCACCACCCAGAACATCAAGAATAACAACAGAAAAGCCCCAAGTGGTCCAACTCTCACCTGGGCCTCCCCATCCCAATGTTCCTCTACCTAAAGACACCTCCACCAGCAGCCCCGCTCTCACCAAAGCTGCCAACAAGGGAAAAGAAGAGTACAACAAGGCATATGAACAGATAGATGTGAGCAGGTGCAGTGAGTTGGCAAGAGTGCTCTAAAACAAAAAAGCTGGAGGGCACAACATTGGCTTGCTCATGTTTTTCCATTGCTTTCTGCTCCCCCTTGATTTGGGCTGCGGTTCTCTCCCCTCCAAGCTTCTGAATTGGAAGACAGGTGTCAAAGTCACACCTGCCTGTGGAGCTCATTCACACCGAGGTGTGTACCTTGCTGCCCTTCTCCAAAAGAGCAGCTACGACCTGGCTGAATAATCCCCACTTACACACCAGTCATCTGAGTAAACCTGCTGCAATAGCTCTTGCGCACACACCACATGTCCTTGATAGCTTTTGAAGGAAGCATAACTGGGTATAGAGTTGGGGGCCTTCAACCAATGGGTGAAGGGGCTAAACCAGCAATTTTCAATGTTTTTCTTCTCATGACACATTGATCTCTATGGTCTTCTCTATGGTCTCTTCACATCTTGTGATGTCACTTCCTAGAGACTCTTCTGGGTTCTGCAGCTTTGTTTCTAGGGCAACTGTCTGTAATAACAAATTGTCCCTCTTCTTCTGCTGGCAGATAGACAATTCATTGCTACAGACCAGAGGCATCCCGGGGGGGGGCAGTATTGGTGGAAAGGGCAGCCCAGGAAGGGGCAGCCCAGCCTTTGAGAGTCATGACTGGTCGCTCCCCCAAGAAGCGGCCTTTGTGGAGGCTGCTTCTTGGAGTGACCCAGCATGGTGGGTACACAGCACCGGAGGGGCAAGTGGCGCTTCCTAGCCACGTCTGGTTGCTCTGAGACGCGGCTGCGGAAGCCACTTCTCTGAGCAACCAAGCACGCACCGAAGGATTGCCTGCCCCTTCTCAGAGAGGCAGGGTGGCCCTTTGGAGAAATGCCAGGTTGCTCTGGGAAGCGACTTCCACTGTGGAGACCACCGCTCAGAGTGGCCAGATGTGGCTACGAATTGCTGCCTGCCCCTCCAAGAAGGGGTGGCCGGCCTTTCGGAGTGTGCTTGGTCGCTCCGAGAAGTGGATTCTGTGGACGCCGCTTCCCAGAGTGACCCAGACCTTGGGGATGGGGGAGGGAGGCATCTCCACTACCCTCCCCCAGCCCAGTGCCCGGGGCTTTTGCACCCCTTGCCCCTCCTCAAGTCTGCCTCGGTTACAGACAGTTGTCCTAGAAACAGAACTACAGAACCCTGCAGGGGTTTTCAGCTGTTTTCAGCTGCTGTGCCCCAAACTCTCAGGGCACACCTGCAGATCTTTTGTGGCTCACCAGTTGAAAATTGCTGGGCTAAGCTCTTCATCCAGCAGATTCTTGGAGCAGGAAGTATTTTCACTCCACGTGCTAGCTTTCCCGAGGATGAGAAGTGGTAGAACTAGTGGTTTGTGTCTAAGAATAACTCTTTCCACCCATCTCATCAATGGCACTAGGGCAGCCCCAACTGCCCATCCTTCCCTTCCCAGGACAATGAACCTGCTGTTTTATACTGAGTCCGTGCAGTCCATTGATCCTGATGAGCCCAGTATTGCCTGCTGCTCTGATTGGTCTGTGCGTATCTTTGCTTGCTCCTGGCAGCAACCAAACCTTGATACAGATTCTAGCAACACAATCCCAGGACTTTTCTGCCGTTTATATCAAGCAGACAGTAGACTCTCTGTGTGTGCAGGTCATTTGTCTTATAACTTAATGCCCCTTCCTTCAGTCTGAAAGGAATATCAGAGCAGCATAGAATATGTATTTAAAATTACGTAAAACCAAGAAAATCAGTACAAGCGAGAGTTTGGGCACATAAGTGAGCTTGGACAATTCTTGTAGATAAATTTTCATCCCAACCTCTTCCCTAGAAACTCTCAAAAGAATTCACAGCCATCACCTTCCCTCTCCCCATTGATCATCACAAGGCTGAGCGGTAGACTAGGTGAAGAGGAAAAGATTGGCTCAAGGTCACCTTTCTGAGCAGAGATCTGAACCCACTTCTTCCTGCTCAACACCCAAATCTCTACACCAGACTAAAGGTAAAGGTTTCCCAATGGTCTAGTTGTGACCGACTGTAGGGGGCAGTGCTCATCTCTGTTTCTCAGCCGAAGAGCCGGCATTTGTCCGAGGACAAGCTTCTGTGGTCATGTGGCTGGCATGACTATACACCATAGCGCATGGAACGCCGTTACCCTCCCACCACAGTGGGAAGTATTTATCTACTCGCATTTTTAGGTGTTTTTGAACTGCTTATTTTAAAAGCAAGACTCCCACAATGGACAATGATCTGAGCTGTCAGAGCCTGCAGGTAACCCTTTGCAGCCAACTGGGGCTCTGCCAACACTTCTCACAAAAGAACTTTTGGAAAAATAATGATGCAGCTGAGGACTTCCGGGGGTGGGGGTGGGGAAGGAATGCAGCTGCAAGGAAGCTTACCTGGCGTTCACCCTATGCAAATCCCTGGAATGACCTTGCTGACTGGAAAAAAGAGAGATGACATCACATCCTGCTGAGAGGATTTCTGGTTGAAAAAGAGGGCAGCTGCCAACAGCCTCCAGTAAGTTGGTCTGATTTCTGTCCCCTCCCCCAAATTCTTGAATTGTCTCTTGCAACTTTGCTACCAGCGGCTGGGCTGGTGAAAGAGAGAGGGGGTGAGTTCAGCTCAGGCTTTAAAGAATGGCCTGGGCATGGCTTGAGGGTCATTTTTTTTCTCAGGGGGCAATTGCTAGAGAAAGAAGGGGTGAAGCTATCTTCCTTCCTGCCTCCCACTATTTTTGTAGCCATGCCCCGTAGCGGAATAGACCGCTTCTGCCTTCTGCGCTAGCCATGGCAAGCGGTGCTAGTCTCCCCCTGTGAGCAGATCAGAAACTCCTGGGTTCTTTAGATCACCAGAAAAAAGGTGAACTAGAAAGAAAAGGTGAACTAGAAAGAACTTACTTACAGTAAGTACTTATTTTACTTTACTTACAAAACAAATATTTTGTTTGCTTGCAAAAAACCAAACCAAACCACCGAAACCCTCAATCCATTTCTCATAATGAGGCAGCCTTAATAAATAGCCTCAAGGCTTGAAGGGCTTAGCTATGTGACCCGCCTTCATTTGCCCCCCACTACGTTGAACATGCTTGGGGAAACGCCACATCGGACGTTGCACCAGTACAGCACTCTTGCGCTGGCCCAGCACTGTTGCAAACATGCCAGAAGGCCTGTCTGTGCCACGGCCTTCGGCACTGGGCTGGTGCAGGCAGCAGTGCTGGCCCACAGATGCCACACCGCCCATCAGCTATGCTGGCGGAGGGCTGGTGCAGTTCTGACGGCATGAGCCCACACCAAGGGCATGCTGGAGGCAGGCAGGAGGCGAAACGTCGCAGAGGGAGGGTGGATCTGTGGGCAGGCCAGCCTGGGGAGGGGGGACGAGATAGGATACGACCATTAGACTGTATCCTAACCCCCATCCCCGGGCTGGGCGGCCCAATCCAGCAAGCTGCGTGGACTTGCCCCTGCTATTTAGCTGGCACAGATTCAAGCAGCCCAAGCTGGGGCTTACCCGGAGATAGAAAATATCCCCTTGCCCCCAGGTGACCTCCAGCTGCCTCCCAGCCTGCATTAGGATACAGTGCAGACCTGCTGACCTGCAGAACCATACTTGGCTTGCAGCGCGCCCAGGGGGTGGGGCAACATCCTTGTGGCCCATTGATCCCACCCCACCCCTGTGCATCACCCGGGCACACCTCCCCGTGCTCAGAATTGCTCCATTTAGGAGCGATTTCAATGCAAGGGATGGCCTGGGGGGGGCTAATAATAGCACAGGACTTTCCACGCTGCTATGCCCCACTACAGTGAGCACCCACCCACCCCCCGGCACCCTTTCTATGCCTCTACTGACCTGGCTGCTCCAACGCAGGTTAGGATTGGACTGTCACACATTCATCTCCTCATATTTACACAGGTGTGCTCAACCAGTCACTGAACTCAAAACTCAGGCATTTAGGTCACCATCCTAATCTGGAGTTAGGCTGGCACAGTTAGGCTAGCCAGGGAGCACAGTTAGGCCTGCACAAGGGACACTGAAAAATGCATTTGGACCACTCTTGGAGACAGAGAGGCCAGTGCACAGACATGCGCCATCCTCCGAGTGTGGTCCAAACGGGCTTTATGGTGGTCCTTGTGCCAACCAAGCTTTGACGAATGTGGGGGGGTCCCACTTTAGGAATGAGATTAGGAATGTGGGGGGAGATTAGGAATGTGCTGGCCTAACTGTGCCAACCTAACTCCAGGTTAGGGTTGTGCCCTTGGATTCAAAGCATTCAGAACATTCTAAAAAGGATGTGGAGTTCTTTCGACTTTCAAAAAGGGTGATTTATAAATAACAATGACATCACTTCCTGCTTAATGACATCACTTAATGGCCCTAGCTCTTAGGGGATCCCGACAGGTGGTTGTACCTAAAAAGGGGGTCCTGGTGTGAAAAGGTTTTTTGAGTTCTGGTGGAACTCTTGGCTCAAGTAAGTGAGCCAAGCCCCCATCATGCCTCCTGCTGCAGAATGAAGGAGAAAGATGACGTTGTCCACACAAAGGGAGAGAAGACAGTTCCTTCCATCTCCTTCCTAAGGGAAGCTGTTCCTTCATTGGAGCCTGAGCATTCCCCTGGCTCTTCAGCTCAGAAGTTACTGGGTGCAAGGGAGTGGCAACAAGATGCAAGCGTCTTGTGTCTCATGCCTCCCTGGGGCACCTGGTGGGGTGCTGTGAGATACAGGAAGCTGGACTAGATGGGCCTTTGGCCTGATCCAGCAGGGCTCTTCTTATGTTCTTATGTTCTTATGAAAGTGACAGAACCAGTCATCAGGCTGGGGGTGGGAGGAGAGACAGTGAGATAAGGACAAATATTTTTAAACAGAGTCTGAAATATGCACCCTGACAGTTGAAATTGCTGGAATGGGACACTCCATCTCGGTGCGCTGGCTCCAATGTGCGCTTCATCCTTCCAAAACTGATTTGGGGCAACCATTGGGCCCGGCATGATTTGCTGTTGATGGAGGAACCTTTTGAAGAGAAATTCAGAGACAGATTTTAGCCTCTGATTAGGCTCATAAAGGCAGCCTGAATGGCCCCCCTGTCAAAGGAAAGAATGTCGCAGGACCGTTCTGGCCCCTAATGCTGAAGGCAGCTCAAGCCGTTGACCAACTGCCAAGGAAAGGCATCCAAGCAGGCTGCCAAAAGTGGAAATCGTGGTGTCAGTTAAGTGCGCCATTAGATGTTTATTTTTGGATTGAAGTGCAACACCTCCTCCAAGATGCTTGAAAGGCAGCAGCAAGTGGGTGAGATCCAACCAAAAAGAAATACTTTTCTGTCTCATATATTTCAATGGCAGAGTGAAATGAAGCCTTTTCTGTGCTGCCCAGATTAAATTAGGGGGTATGAACAGTAGACATGGAGGCAAGGTTTTTTTTTTTTTTTTTTTTTTTACAAATAATCCCTATTCAGATGCATGAAAAGCAATTATGGCAGACATTCCTTGGCTTCTCCTTTAGAGATTCACCACCACCGTACTCAACCCTTGAATCAGCCCCCTTCTGTAGGTATCCGCTCAGATGATGCAGGACTCCTTCAGGGGCCTATGATTCAGAGTAGTATAGGGATTTAACTTGCATCCAGCTCTGCCTTTCAGAAGTTCAGCAGCTTGCTAGGCACAATGTGGGAGCTGATTTATAGTATTTGTACCCTGACTTTCCCCTCCCGAAGGGGAGATGCTCACAATAACTCATAACATCTTAAAAAACACAACAATTTACAATAAATTGTTAATTAACAAGACAAAGGAAAAAAACGCGAACTCCACATTCAACGGTACACAAAGAGGGTAATTAAAACAGGGTATCTAAGAGCGCAGATCACAGCAACATAAGCCTAACTCCCAGAACAGAGTTTTCAGTGGCCATCAGAACAGTGGAAATGGTGGAGCCAGGCTTACATCCAAGAGCAAGGTGTTCCATCCAGTGACGGGATCTGGGAATGAGGAAGTGGAACGCTGGGCGGGACTTACGCATGATTGGCTGCCCGTCCGTTCCATTCCACGGCTGCCCTGGCCTTGGCGGGGCGCCTGCTCACCAGGGGGGACAGGGCGTGCCTGGTGCCTGGGCAAACAGCAGTGGGGCACGCCAACCGGGGGCAGCCCCCCCGAGGCCAGGACAGGCGGTGGAACGGATGGGCTGCCAATCACTCGTAGGTCCCGCCCAGCGTTCCGCTTCCTCAATCCCAGTTCCCATCACTGGTTCCATCCCTTGGGTAACACTGCAGAGAAAGGTCCTCTCACTCTGTCACTGCCAAACACACATCCACCTGTGGTACGAGATGCAAAAAAGCAATTTTATTTAGAGGGAGGCAGACCTTCAAGCACTCTGGCCCCAAGTCATTGGGCTTCAATGGTCAAATCCGCCTCAAATTGCACCCGGAGGCAAGCCAGCAACTATGCTGCTGATAAAACAGAGGAGTGATTTGTGCCTCACCAGCCAGCCAGTGTACCAGCCAAAGCTGGGCAAAAGCACCCTGGGCTTCTGGGTACAGGACTTGCTCCAGGTGTGCTCCCAAACTGAGACCCTGCTCCTTCAAGGGGAGTGCAGCCCCATCCAGAAAAGCCTGATACTGGGGGATCCAAGACAGACCTCCGAACAAACAGCCGCTCTTCTGTCTGGATCTAATTCCGACTGTGATTGGGATTCCTGACTAAAATAGTCATGAGGGTGGGGAGCTGGTTTAGATCAGCAGGATGGAGCCCCTTTCCAGATCCCAAGCTTAAATCATTCCCAAAGGTGCTAGTAACCAATATCAGCTGGGGGGATTCGGTTCCCTCCCAATACACCTTCCTCCCTACCTTTGATACTTTTTGAAAAGGAAAAATAAAGTCAGGCATTCTAATTGTCCAACTCCCCATCAAGTCTCATGTATCTCATAATCCTCATTAGCTGCAGCAAAGATTCAAGGTAGGCAGATGCCGAGCTGTTTGTGCGTGCGCATGCCAAGAGTCCATGTGAACCAGCCCAGGCACACCAAAGCAGTGCAGCAACTCAGTGGCAGAATGTTTGTGCCAGCATTCACAGTGTCTTCCCATCCCTCCCAGCTGCTCAAAAGGATTGGGCTGCCCAGGCTCTATTGTTCCTAAACACATCTCTGTAGTGGCAAAGGGGACTCACATCATCAGGATGGTTAATGGAAGGGTTAAGGGTGAGTTTTTTAATTATGGTGGTGGAGAAGATTCTTGAGAGTCCCCTGGACTGCAAGGAGATCCAATCAGTCAATCCTACAGGAAGTCAAGCCTGATTGCTCCCTGGAAGGACAAATCCTGAAGCTGAAGCTCCAATACTTTGGCCACCTCCTGAGAAGAGAGGACTCTTTAGAAAAGACCCTCATGCTGGGAAAGATGGAAGGCAGTAGGAGAAGGTGGCGGCAGAGGATGAGATGGTTAGATAGTGTCACCGAAGCAATGAACATGAAATTGGGTGAACTCAGGAAGCTAGTGGAGGTCAGGGAGGCCTGGCCTGCTATGGTCTATGGGGTCACAAAGAGTCGGACACGACTTAGCGACTGAACAACAACAAAAGGGTGAGTGTGTTCACTTTCCTCCCCCCCCCTATCAGCGACATCCTGGCCATGGCACTTGGTTGTCGCTGATTGAGACTATTTATTCCTGATTAACTCATTCACAACAGTGTAAGAATTCACAGCCCAACCCTACCCGCCCCTACCAGCCTGCAGGTGCCAGTGTGGATCACCAGATGGTCTGGAAGAGGTCAGTAAAAATCATTTTAATTACCTTCCTGTAACCCACCTGGTCACCAATAGGTTTCCTTGTATCTACACCAGCTAAGTCCAAGGAACGTTGGGTGGGGGGCATGTTAGGCCATGAAAATGAGGATAGGATCTTGGATGCACTGCTACAACTGAGACCCCCCTCCCCCTGTTTGGCCCTCTCCCCACCCTGATCCTCCCCTGAACCTACCTTCTTCAGTGTGGGCAATGGTGTGTGACCAGGGCCTCCAGCCATTTGCATCATCACCAGCCCAAAGCTCCCAACACCACTGCTACGTTTGTGGCACCAGACTGGGACTTCTGGCTGTGGATTGTGAGAGTCACTGCTGTATATCCTGGATAGGACGGGGTCCTCAAGGTACTAAGGACCGATGCTGGACGGTCTGGAATAGCTTCA
>JAJKFI010000038.1:3173848-3230852 GCA_029204185.1 Lerista edwardsae
TTTATATTATTGTATGCCAAATAAAGGTATGAATATGAATATGAATACATAAATGGCTGAGATGAAAATAGCACATGTGGCAGCTCCTGCGCTTGTTTACTGTTTGGCATAAAACAGTAAGGCAGGAGGGTGGTTTAGTCCCATCTCAGTCCTTTGCAGGGACCCTTGACTCATGAGGTGCAGCTGTTGGAGCTACAGGACCCTGGAGAGTTCCGATGGAGCAACTTGATCCCACAGAGTCGCAGCTCCAGCAAACGGATGCTACGTCTGCTTGTCCTGACAACCTCTCCAGCTCACTGCTGTGACGACTGGCCCTGAAAGGGACCATCTCTGAGCCTGGAGCCAAGCACTCGATGACCTACCTCAGCCATTCTCACTTGATGCATTCTTGGTGTTGGTGGGCAGGCAGCAAGAAGTGAGAGGTCCCTGGCTTGTCAGGGTGATTCAGTCTCAGAAGGGGCCATCTCTGAGAGTTTGGATTCACGTCCTCTGGACTTCTCACCACTTGGTCGATCTTTGTTATCAGGGCCTGACCCTACTCTTGGTGTCAGGGATCTGGCTTGATTGGCTCCAACCACTCTGCGTCCTGGATGTCACGCAAAGTCAGGTCCATGTCAGTTTTGCCAAATATTTGGCCCAGCCCAATCCTTGGCCCAGCCCCATGACAGCCTACGTAGACAACATAGCAGAATCAGGTGCCCATTTTCAAACTGAATTGAGCAATGCTTTTTAGCCAGTGTATCTCAAACTGTAGATCACGACCCACTAGTTGAGTCCTGAGCCAAGGTAGGTTTCAGGTAGGTTGCATAGCACCTAGGACAGACATACAGTAAATGAAAATATAGGAAGATGGAACACTGGAAAGGGGGAAGGCTGTTTGGGTATTTTCCTTGTGTCAAGGTTGTAAATAGGGTTTTTTCCCCCTTTCCCTTTTCTTTCTTTCCAACTTTGCTATTGGAAAGTGGCTGAGAAATAACCCAACTTCTTGCTGCATTCTCAGGAAAGCAGCAGGCTCTGGAGTCACAATGATGGCACTTCTGGCCATGACATCACTTTCCTCATTTTCAGTGATGTCATGACATGACTTCCAGTGATGTCATTCTAAAAAGTGGGTCCCGGTGCCAAAAACGTTTGAGAACCACTGCTTTAGAGCATGGCTATTCTTTTATTTAAAAGCTTTCTCTTTTTTGGCTTTGCCTGTTTTCTTGCTTCCTGTTCAGGGTGGCTGTGAAATTAGTGATGACTTGCTAACTAATTAATCAGCTTTTCATGTTCATGGTTTTTTTGGGGGGGAGTGTTAATTACTAATTTCCTTGCATTACTGTCCATAATCCTCAGTGCCCTGAACAGGAAGCAATGTACAGTTGTGCATGAACAGAAATAAAACAAATGCTTTGAGGCGGATGCTTTTCCCTAATGCTGTAGCAGACGTTTGCTGAAGGGGGCTTACTTGTGAGAAAACATTTAGGAAGCATTTTGGCCATGGGAGCACATATTGGGAGATAATAGAATATTATCGCAAATTATCGCAAATGCCTGTACAACCAACCAGTTTCGTTCTGCTTTCAGCTGATTGAAGAAAAGGGGGCTGCAGCACTGCTGTGGTTCTTATGTGGGAGCAACTGCTGAGAAATTACAATCCTGCTAGCAAACTCCTTCAGCTTCCCTTGAAATTCTTCAGATTTCTGCTTAATCAGGAAACTCCCCCTGTACACATAAAGAAGGTGCATTGGGAAGTTTAGTAAAGTAGAACCCTCTGGAGCAGTCAGCTAGTCTTGTTGAAATATGGCATGGCCCCTATAATGCGCTGCCTCTATGCTTGCTTTTGGTTATACTCAGTCAGTGGAACAGGAACATATGGAGAAAGCTGGCGTATTTATAAGAGGGGCAGTTTAGGGGTTTAACTCCAGGTTGGCCTTCAAAAACTTCAAGGCACCTGATGCCACCAAAAATTGTATTTTGGATAAACAGTGCCAACCCCTACAGCAGTTAAAGCATTTCTGATTGTGCTGTTACACAGATGTTGGGTTACCATACCGCACACCAGTGCATACGTATTTTGTTCTGCTCCACCAAACAATAAATTCTACGAAAGGTAATCTGGGAAAAAGGCTTACATGCTTTCTTTAACATCTGCGAGCTATATGCATGCAATAACATGAGCAACCCAAGCAAATCAATAGGCCCTTCTTGCCACAGGGTGTCTGGTTTCTAATTAAAAATCCCCATCACCTCCTGATCCCCAGGGATAATTAAGAGGCTACAATGAGGGAGTTTTCCTCAGCTTCACCTGGCAGTCCTCTTCACACAGGGGTGCTAATCCCCCTACCTTGAATTCCCTTTGGTATATCTTCCTGCAGATCTTCCCCTTTTGGCAAGAGATCGCTAATCTCCTGTACACCTGGAACCTTCCTGGATGCCTCCCCTTTTATTGTTGCTTCAAAAGGTCTGTCCGGAAGATTGCTTTCGCTCTGAAGACATACGTACATATGTACGTGTGTGAGTGTGTGTCTGTATGAGTGTGTGTGTGTGGTATAAAAAGGGGTTGGGGTTGCAGCTTAAACCTCGCAGATGCTGACAGGAAGAGAGAGAGAAAGAGAGGGAGGAACATACATCGGAGACCACACACCACAGCCACAGGTAAGAAAGTTGTTGCTCTCTCTTCGCTTACTTAAGTCTTTCTCTCTTCTCTTGTTTGCAACAAGCCAGGCAGTGTTCCAAAAGTTGCCTTGCTTGCTAGGTGAATTTTATTTACATCGCTCACTAAGTTCTTTTATCTGTCAGCCTGCAGGGAAACACATGTGAGAGTGGGGAGCCTGAGAGCTCCAGGATGGCCAGAGGTGCAGAGAGGGAGAAACCTGTTGGGTTTCTCCTGTTCACCTGTTGGGAGCAGGACAAAGAGCTGACAGGACAGGGCTTGCATGTTGGTTAGAAGGGGAACAGGCAGCTAATGGAGTAAGCACTTGAAGAAGGGAATGAGTCTCCCTTGGAGGAGTTTAAGGGAATGCTGGACAAAAAAGGTGCTGGAGATGGTAGGCATTTTGCCACAGGGTGAGGGGTTGGATCCATTGGCCCACTGAGTCCCTTTCAATAAGCTCTGTTATTTAGAGGGCATGTTCAATGGGTACAATTTACTGGGAAGTTATCCTACCTACCCTCCCTTGAAACTAGACTCATAAAGCACAACTCATTTTAATGGGGGATGTGCCACAAGACTTCCCAATCAACGACACTCTGCCATGCATCTGTTCATCCATCCTTTTTGTACACCCCACCTGCGTCTTCGCTCAACCTGTGCTGTTTTCCTCATCTGCATCACTGAGTTGGAATGCAAAACCCAAAGTAGCTGTAGTTCAGGGATAATTAATTGGGAATTAAAGAGGGTGATGCTTCATTGTTTTGTTCATTTGCTTCATTTGTTTTGATGCAAATTGTTTTGTTGCAATTTGATTCAGTTATGCCTCTTTATAATAACCTTCCTTCTCACCACCCAACTTTGAAGAAGATGCTAGGAAAAGCACTTAAAAAAGGCAGCTTCTAATGGTTATGTGTATGCAACGACTAGGAGAATAATATAATAATTGTAGTGATGTTTGGAGGAAATGCCGCCACCTCACAGGTATGTGAGTGAGAGAAAACACACGAGACAGCGTTTGAAGGGGACCTACAATACATAATGGTAGAGAGAGCGTGCCGGTTTCTGACCCAGATTTGTAGTGGTTTGGGGCTTCAAAACACTGTCTGAAAAGTCACAATCCAAATTTTGCCTGGCACTGCAGGAGATGAAATTCCAGTAGGAAAAGCAGTCTAGTGGTACAAATGTTGAATGTGCAGATCCAAAGGAATAGCCGTTGCAGAAAGACTAGAAAGAGGAGGAAAGGGAGATCAGGAGGAGGACTGGCCCAAGATATTTTAGGGGCTTGAGCAGAAAATCCAAATGATTCTTCCACTAATGCAGCTGACACATTGCTCTTGGGATGTGCTTGCACAAGCTTTGCTGAAATGAGAGGGAGTGCCTGTTTATTTCCAGGAGGCTTGTGCGGAGAATGTCCCACTGAATTGTGCCTTTGGGGCTGTTCATTCTGCCAGGCTTAATGATCTTGAAAATGTGCTGCCCACTCCACCTTGCACCAGGGCCAGAGATTCAGCACACTGCCAAGCAAACCTTTTGGAGGAGTGGCAGGGATAACTCCCATTCAGACCGTCAACCTTTGGAGATATTCCATGTGTCACACATTTTCTTCAACTCCTATTCTTATAATACATTCATCATAGGACAAAGCCCCAACCTGTGCCTGCATCTGCAGTGTCAAGATGCAGCTCTCTTGCTTCTACATCATTTCCACAGAGTTTTATGTAAAATCTGCCTGCTAATGAGAGGGCACGCATTTCCCTCCAGACACTGCAGAGCCTGCACCAGGTTGCATCTGTTAACTCTTCTAAACTCTTGGCTTTTTCCCAGGGCAACATGATATAGCCATCTTGCTGAGCCTTAGAAGGTCTAGCTTCGTGGCGACTGCCTGGGAAGAACCCCAGCCCTGCCTGATTGCTTGGGTCTATGGAGGGTCACACAGCAGCAGGGAAAAATTAAAAGTTGCGCCCATGAATGTGACTGTCACTGCTGTGATGAGAAACACGCTCCTAGTCCCAGGGCTGGAGCAGGCTGGGAGCTGCTTTTTGCTTTCCTACCCTCCAACTGCCCTTGCTTTTGGTGTGAAATTGACTGGACCAGATGTTCTCCAGGGTTTGGTCTAGTTAATTTTGCTGTTTCTTTGCCTTCCATGAGATGAGCTGTTACAGTTAGCAAGGACGAAACACAAAAACAAAGTCTTCTGCCATGGCAGCCAGATTCCCACTTTCCCCAGTACAGTGGGAAGGGGAGAAGAAATGGGTGTACTTTTATTCCCCTTCCAGTAAAAGAAGCACCTGCCTCCACATGATTTGTGAAATGTGAACAATAATTATCCTTAGCAACAATGATCCAAAGCTGGGCTGGCTCCAACTTTGGAGTTGGGGGGTTGAGTATGTTTTCCCTCTCATGTGGCAGTAGCTTTTCTTCCTGGCTTGCTGCCGGGGCATGGGAGTTCTGGCAGGGGAGAGGGCTGGCCAGTGCGGGACTAGGCACCCAAGAGAGCCACTTGAATATGCTTCAGAGGCCATGGAGATGCTAAGAGGGCTGGAGGGAAATGTGGTGTTCCTACTGGAGGGGCAAAACGCGAAGTGTTGCAGCAGCTTGAGCTCCTGTGTAACGTGGCCTTCGCGCCTCCAGAGCCATTTGCTGCTCAGAGAACCAGCTCTCCAAGCTGCGAATAGCAGTGGGGAGGGGCTACGTTACACAGGAGCCCAGGCTCCTGCAAGACTTAGCATTTTGCCCCCCCTATAAGAATGCCACTGAATATGAACAATGATTATCCTTAGTAATGGGGCAGGTGCTGGGAACTCAGCATCTGCCCAAGGATAAATAACAGCAACCCTCTTAGCATCTCCATGACGCCTGGAGAGTATTCAAAGTGGTGACTGGGAGAAGCGGGGAGTGATGGAAGGGGTGACTTTAACCTGGGGAGAGGAGGTAATCTTTTCCTGCTCATCTGCTGTTGGGGTCCGTGAAATAGACAGTGAATAGCACAATGCTCCTGGCCTGGTATGTCTGTAGGCTCTGTCAGCCCCGTGGAGGTGGAGCTCCCCCATAGTACATATGGGGGAGGTAGGCATGAGAGAACAGCTGCTTCTGAAGGCAAAGATGGAGATCTGGAGCAGGCACTCCCCGTTGGCTCACAGACTTGGTTGCCCCAGGATGCGGACGGTCTCTGCTCACCATGGCTGCCATCTCTCTGTCTCCTCAGAGCCCCTGAACGTCCTCCTGAAGATGCTGGGTCCCCAGAGGAGCAGCCTTTGGGCCATGCTGGGAGTCCTGCTCTTCTGTGCAGCGGGAGGAGTTTGTGGCCATTGCCTGGAGAGCGGCTGGTGCAGGGACCTGGACACAGACGCCGAGGTGAGGGTAAGTGGCCTCTTCCCCCAGGGTCATTTCACGGCATGCGAGTTGGGGACAGGTCCAGGCAAGACCGCTTTCTCACCCAGGGTGACAGACGCACAGAACTCCCCATCGCATTGACGCAGGTGGCTTTAGAAGGGGATTGGACACAGAGTGGGAGTGGGAGGTCTGTTCGGTGATAGCCCCGCCTTGAAGCCAGCTGAATGCCTCCTTCCAGGCGGCAGGAGGCCAGATGAGGCAGCGGATTGGTGGAGGATGCCCAGCACCCTGTGACTGCCTGCCCACCTGCCAGCTCCCCTGGCCTGACCACCAGCTCTGCCCAGTTGCCCCACCCTCCTCTTGCACACTTCCCTGGCACAGTGTGTGTGAGGCATATGGGGCCATTTTGGGTGGCAGAACTGTCTAAGCCCCTCTTGGGTCAATCAAAGTATCAGCTGAGTTAGCTAAGTGGAACTTCCATGATTAGAGGCAGCCTATTTCTGCAGATCATGTCCTGGGTTGCACGTGGAGTGGGCGGGAAAATGCCTTCAGGGCCAGGTACTGGATGAAATGGAGCTTGGTTCTGAGCCAAGTGGCGTCGTTGGGGTTTGTGCCACCCCAGTGCGGGAGGTCACTGCGTCACCCCCATGATGGACCTCCTTCTGTACCAGACCATACAGAATAAATTACAGCACCTTATGTACTAACTAAATGCAGTGGCATCACTTGGGTTTATTTGTGTATTTTAATATATCAATAAAAATCACCCAACCAATTGGTAACCAACAAGAAACCAGGAGCCAACTTGATGACTCTCAAACAACTAAGCACAAGTTCTAGTCCTAGCTCTGATACATGGAAATGAGAACTGAATCACACTAACACCTTATTGGTTCCCTGCTGTGTCATAACAACACCCCATTGGCTCTCAGAACAATAAGTTTCATTGGTTAGTTTTGAGTTAAGGAAATCCACTTTTGAAACACAGTTGTGTTTTCCTTTTCTGGTTTTTTTGGCTATATTTTTTGATAGAATACTGATACCTCAACATGGTTTGCTCCATTGTATTCTGCTGTAAATTCCACATTGTATGATATATAACATGATGGTTTTGTTTTTTAAAAAAATATCACAATTTTACAATTGTGCATAGTAGTGGCACCACACACACACCGCACCCCCCTTTGCAATGCTGAGCCTCAGGTTCTTTTTATATTCTGGTCTTCTGCCAGGGGCTCACTTGCACGGCACTTGACAGTTGCACACCTTGGAGGTCACTTCGTCCAGCCCCCTGCTCAGCTCAAGCAACCGTGATAGGTGGCCGCGCAACCTTTGCTTGTCCAATGAGGGTCAGCCTGCAGCTGCAGAAAACAGGCTGTTCCGGTGGCAGACGGTCCTTACGGCCAAAGCATTCTTTCTAGAGTCCAGCCTGATTGAGTTCCCTATAGTTTCTAGTCCTGCCTTCAGGAACCACAGAGAGTAAGGGCCTGATCCTACTGGGCATAGCATAAGTGTGTAATGCCTGTGCAACTGTAGTGCAAAGTTCTATACAGTGCCTCTAGGGCCAGCAGTAAGCCATTGCCAGGTCTGGGCAGATGCCATGACAGCACTGTCCTCAAGCAGCCTGGAGGAAGCTCCGCAAGCATTGGCGTTGCAGCCTTTCCAAGCAGGGGAGGGGAGGAGCTGGGTGGGACCGGCGGCAACTCTCAATAGCCAGTGCAAAGGTGAGTAAACCTCTCATCCGCCCTACGCCCTTACTGCAGGGAAAGGAGACAAGCTTCCCCTTCCCTCGTGGAGCCTCTCATGGCTGTTTGGCTGCCACAGGATGCAGTGGTAGCCACCAAGCTGCTGCTGTGCTCCCGGGCAGTTGGGCAGCTTAGGATTGGGCTGCCCATCCTCTCCTTCTTTCATGAAACAGCCTGTGCTAACTGGAATCTCCTCCTTGTCCCCCTGTGTGGGGGGACTGCTTGAGGAGTGACATGACGGGGGTTGAGAACTGGGGAGGAGTCAGTGGGCTTATGGGTTATTTATTGACATTCTTGGAGAGGATCAGTTTATAGAGCAGAAAACAGAGAGGCTCCTTCCCAACCCTTCCCAACCCTGGGGGTTTACTTCGGCTTTGATCATGTTGATGAACAAGCCCCACCTCGGTGGAGACTTTACTCCTCCATAGGGGCAAAGGCTATGGGGAGAATGAAGAGCCCAGGCCACCCACCACTGCAGGAACGGGGGGAGTCTCTAATGACCAGGTCCTCCCAATCATATGGCACCAGGGGGAGGCCCCTGCAGCCCCAATCTCCACTGTCAGTCCTGGTTCCTTTCTTGTCTCTTTCCAGACCCCTCACTATCTTTGTTGCTCTCTTCTAAATCTGCTCCATCATAGCTTGTAACTTGTGATGGAGTTTTCTTCCAAAAATCTGTCCAATCCCCTTTTAAAGGCATCTAGGCCAGATGCCATCACCACATCTTGTGGCAAGGCGTTCCACAGACTAATTACACACTGGGTAAAGAATGCTTCTGCCAGCCATTTTAAAGGCCTGGCCACAGGTGCCATTCTGAAGGTCTCTGCAGCTTTTGGAAGGTTTTTGGATAGCGGATAAAGAGGACAGAGGTGCAGATAACTTGCGATTTGTGTAGACCTATTTATTAGCATGTTTTGGGTGCAGTTATCGAATCAGCTCTGAGCCCACCCAACTAGCCACATTTTCTCATTTTATCCACAAGGATATCGTGGGTGATTTTGTCAAAGGCTTTCCTGAAATCCAGGCATCCAGTCCCATGTCTGCAGCCAGTGGCGCCGGCTTGAATTTGACATTGGGGTGCCCATAGCCCCGCCCCTGACGCTGACATGGCCACGCCCTCTGTCGTCGCCCTGGAAGCGGCTGCTGCAAGCAGCCACGGCCGCTGCAGCCGCTTCCGAAGCCGGAAGTGGGGTGCTGCGGCCTGACAGCAGCCTCCTCCGAGTCCAGGGCAGGCGATCCCCATGGCGATCGCCCGCCCCAGGCTCGGAAGGGGTTGCTGTGATGCGGCCTGATAGCGTGGCCTGGCCTCGGAGGAGGCTGCTTTCAGCACCTCTTTCCGGAGGCTGGGGCGGGCGATCGCTGTAGGGGCTGGGTGCCATGGGGGCTGGCTTGAAGGTGGAGGCTCTGCTCCCACTGAAAAAAACACGTGGGTGCTGAAAAAGCCAGAGCCCCCCTAGTTGGCGCCCATGCCTGCAGCATTCCCACGCTCTACCAGACTATCAGAGAAAGGGATAAGATTAGTCTGACGCAGTTTGTTCTTAACCAGCCCAGGCTGACTCTGAGAAATCAGTTATTTTCTCACAGGTATTCAATTTAATAATCATCTCCAATATTTTTCTAGGTATTGACATCAACCTGACTGGTCTATAATTTCTGGGATCCTCCTTTGCCCCCCGCTTTAAACATAAGGAGATCATTTGCTCATCTCCAGTCATTGGGTACCTCACCTGTTTTCCTGTAGTCCTCAGAGGTGGTTCTCAGATGGCTCCAAAGTCACATCCACACAGAGGCGGATCTGGGGGGGGGGGCAAATCTGTAAGTTTTGCAAGAACCCTTACCTTGCAGTGGAAAACACTCCTCTCCTGCACCGTTTTAGCCAATCCTCACAGGGAAAAGCAACATCTTGGCTTTGCTTACGGGCTACAGCAGCAAGGGAGAGGAGGGATTTACATGACAGGGTAAGGCTTCTTGCAAAACTTACAGATTTGCCCTCCCTTAGATCTGCCTCTGCATCCACAACCTCCTGAAGTGCCCTGCAGTGTGGTTCATCTTGTCCTGGGGATTTAAATTCATTTAATATCACTCGCAGCCCAATCCAGACCTGCTTGACCCCCGCAGGTGCAGCAATAGCCAAAAAACTACTGCTTCATCCAGCAGCAGTGAGGCAGCTGTTGAGGCTCCCCAGGTGAAGGGGACATTTCCGTTCCCCAGGGAAAGCTCTGCCCCCCCGCAATGGGGTTTCTCAGCTCACCGCTGGCTATTTTGTTGGTGGTGATTTGAGCAGCCCCCTGTTGGGCTGCCTAGGCCTCCGTGGGATAAGGTTAGTGGTGGAATCGAAAACGGGAGGATTCGGAACGCTGGGCGGGACTAACCTGTGAGTGGAACGCTACTCCAGCCTAGCTCCGCCCACACGCCGCCATTTGCCCGGCTCTGTGGTGGCCATGGCACTGCAAAGCACTCGCGGCCTCGGAGGGGTTGCCTGCTCGCCGGGGGGGGATGGGTGGGGAGCGCGCCAGGTGCCGTGGGTGAGTGGCGGCGGGGCACATCCACGGAGGGCAGTCCACGCGGCGGGCGGGAAGGCGGCGGACCTGAACGGACAGGCTGCCACTCAAGGTTAGTCCTTGATCCTCCCATTTTAGATCCCACCACTAACCTTATCCCAGCAGTGGAAGCCACCATTGGGTCCCACCCCCTCGTGAGGCTGTCCCACACTTCCCTCATTCAGGAACCTCCTCCTGCCCTGTTCCTTGCAATGCTGGAGAGGGGTAACCTTGCCTCTTTGGTAACCCAACTTTTCCAGGTCTTCGTCACTGGCAATCTAAACTGCAGTTTCGTTTACTGAGCCTGCACCCAGCTGAGCTGCCTTTTTAAGACCGTGGTTGATGGATGGGTGGCCCGTCAGGTGGCAACAGATGGGATGGGGGCAGGAGTACAAAAGGCATATACAGGCTATGCTTCCTGCTCATCTCGAGAGTGGAAGATGAAACATTTCGCTCATGCCTGTTGCCTGCTAAGGTAGCTCGAAGTCGATTAGAAGCTGCCTAGACCACAGTGCCTTAGGACGTGGTGGTGCAGTGGGTTAAACTGTTAGCTCAAGCTCGTTGACCGGAAGGTTGGCAGTGAGCTCCCGTCACTTGTCCCAGCTCCTGCCAACCTAGCAGTTCAAAAGCATGTAAAAATGCCAGTAGATAAATAGGTACCACTTTGGTGGGAAGGTAACTGCGTTCCGTGAGCCTTGGCGTATAGTCATGCTGGCCACATGACCACGGAAACTTGTCCTCGGACAAACACCGGCTCTTGAGCTTAGAAACAGAGATGAGCACTGCCCCCTACAGTCGGTCACAACTAGAGCATTCCCTTGTAATGCTTGTGTAATGCTCGTGGGGAGACCTTTACCTTTACCTAGTCCACAGTGCACCTCCTTTGCATAGTCCCACCATTTATGCTGGGGGCAGGGAAGCACAGCACTCAGCTGGGCAGCACTGACAGAAGATCCTGGAAAGATCTTGGTAGGGCAAAACCTGGACAGACCTGGGAGAGGTAAAGAAGAAGGGAAAATTCTTCCCTTGAGCTGGTGGCAGTTAAATGCAAGAGGATTGTTTTGGGAATCTGGGTGGGAAATGAATGTTAATGGTGACTTACTGTACTTGAGAAGCAATTATTGGGGGCTTGGGGCCCAGACTCAACCTCTGCCTGAACCTTGGTTGATGGTCATCTCCATTCTCAAAAGTGATCAGAAAATGCCTACAGGAAATTCATATGAGGGCAAGCATTTCACAGCAAGTGTATTCACAGTCCTTGTGCGGATGAGCCAAGCTAAGGTCTTGGAAAGCTGCCCTTAATCGCCAGCAATTCAGCATTGAGAAGAGAAAGGAGGGAGGGAGAGCGGTTCGTACTACCTGGAGCTGGCAGGTCTGTCTGGATGTGCAAGGACTTTGATCCTTGATGCCTAGTAACATTCCCTCCCCTCCCCTGTCCCCCTTTGCAGGAATGTCTCGAGGCCTGCCAAAAGGAACTCTCGGACGAGTCCCCTGTGTACCCAGGCAATGGCCACATGCAGCCTCTCTCGGAGAATATTCGGAAGTACGTCATGAGTCATTTCCGCTGGAACCAGTTTGGCAAGAGCAGAGGCAACGGCAGTGACCTTGGCCAGAAGAGAGAAGAGCTGCTCAGGGACTCCGCCGGGGGCACCTTCCCGGTTTCTTCACAAGCCCAAGATGACTGGGATGGCCACCGAGAGTCCTTGGAAAGGCAAGAAGCCAAAAGGTCATATGCCATGGAGCACTTCCGATGGGGGAAGCCTGTGGGCCGGAAGAGGCGACCAGTCAAGGTTTACCAGAACGGGATGGAGGAGGAGTCCTCAGAGAGCTACCCGCAGGAGTTCCGAAGAGACCTTTCCTGGGAAAAGGACTACCCTGAGCTCAGCTCCCCGGAGGAAAAGAAGAGCGGTGAAACCATGATGTCCGACGAGGAGGAGCAGCCGGAAGCCAGCAAGAAAGACGGCACTTTGTACAAGATGCGCCACTTTCGGTGGAACACCCCACCCAAGGACAAGCGCTACGGCGGGTTTATGACCTCAGAACGCAGCCATATGCCCCTAGTGACTCTTTTTAAGAATGCCATCATCAAATCGGCTTACAAGAAAGGCCAATAAGTGTGAGGGGTTCGGGGGACCAGTCCACAGGAGGGACCCTGGGTAGATTTCTCTGACACACAGTGTTTCATTTAGATACAAATAATGAGGATCATTCATTTGCATTGTTCTTACTTATTACTAACAACTAAGGAACTCACCGCTTAGGACACATGCTTGCATTCTGGTTTGGAATGTCCAGATAATGGGTAGGGAAGGAGCTTATGTCTGTTGTGTACATGTAGGGCAGCAGGAAGGAGAGCAAAGGGGGTAGCTATCTTTCAGGCGGACAGAGTATTTTCATATTTAAACCAGCTGTACAATACTGTAAATGAAAGGATTAAAGATATAAAATAATAATTATAATAATTATAATACATCTTTTGCAAGCTACATGGGTCTCTGAGATGTCTTTGGGGGGGGGCAGGTGGTGTAATGAGTACATCACCTTTCTTGCAAGTTGGGCGGAAGGAAGGGGTGCTTATTGAAAACAGCATTTGAAGCCAAAAATTGCACTGAATGAACAATGAGGAGGAAAAATTGTAGACAAAGGTAAGTGCACTCACAGTTTCATGTACACTTCTGTATACTTGCGCTACTGTCCATCCAAAATTTGGTTGCTTGACTTGCCATTATAAATCCAAAATTATAGAGATCCATTCTATATACATACAAGTAATGCTTGGCTCCCCGCATTCAAAAGGCACGATAAGTTTGTGCTTTAAGAACATGGGGGATCAGAGGATGGTAGAATGGTCAGATTCTCCTTTAAATCCAGATAAGTGAGTGTGGAAAGGGCCAACTGAAGTCATGAGAAGGTAATCTGTTTTATTAGTAGGTCACGTGAGCCATTCAGCCTTCCTCACAGCCTGTAACTTTTCTGCTTTCTTTGAACATCTACAGCATGGTCTTTGCTCGTTCAACCTTTGAGAATGCCTATTACAGGTATGGGTGAAATGGCAGGTAGATGAGACTTGAATGGACATGGTCTCAAAACTCAGACAATTCTACTTTTAAAGAAAGCTATACATGTTTGTGTGTGTGTCAGTCTCTTCTGACACAAAACAATAAAGAGGCCAGATTTCAGGCTCTTCCCTCCACAAAGAGGGGCAGGAGGACCTACAGGTGCATCGAGGAGGTGACTGAAGGTGAAGATGCCAGCCCCAGGCATCACCCTTTCACCAACACATAAATGCCCTTGCCCTCAAGAGACACTGTAAGGGCTTTGTTGGAGCAAGGACTGCTCACAACCCACTGTTTGGAACACGCGAGGCAAACCAAAAGGTGTCCCAGAACATGCGTCAAGTTGCCTCCACGGAGAACTGCAGCCCCCTCCCTCACTGCTTGGAGTAGGTCCAAGGCAGGGTGTCAAAACTCATTTAATACAGTGGGTTGAATAACATTCATGGCACGTGCTGAGGGGCAGAAGTGATGTCATTAAGCCTGAAGAGATATCATAAATAGGTTACAACCCGAAATAAGCACTTTTTCCTCCCTTAAGAGCTCATTAGCTGAAAATGGCAGAAGAGGAAATATACAAACCTTGATCATATTTCCATTGAAAGGGTGACTTGCATGATCACGGAGTGTCCAGGCCCAAGGGAGGCAGATGCCACCCCAGCAGAACTGGGGACAGCTAAGTGGTGTCATTCAAATGATTTAGGAACAGGAACTCACTTTTGATTGGCACTTGTCGGGAACCCGGAACCAGCCACGGAGCCCGTTAGGATCCGGAACGCCTGTTCTAGTCCATTCCCCCTGAATGAAATCACTGCCTTCACCCCCCTAGGAATCCAAAGTCGCTCCCTTTAACCCTCTGAGTGCCGGCCAACCAAGAAGAAAAGCTCTTTGCAGAGGAATTGGGAGGGGGGAGGAGGGAGAGTGAAGTGGGCGGAGTCAGCCCTAATTTCAACTAGTGGAACTGAGTTCCCCCGCGTTCCCCCTGCATGACATCACTGGTGGTGGCTCCACCTCCCTCAGGCTTACCCTACCCTCCCTTCCTCCCTCATCAACCATCAGCTCTCCCTCAGCTGGAGCTACAGTGCCAGCTGTGGCTCCTTCCCCACTCCCCCAGCCTGCCTGCCTGCCTGCCTGCCTGCCTCACGAGTAATCCCTCCCCTGGCTGGGGCTGCAGTCCTGCAGTGCACACTGGCGCTGCCCACTGCACAAACAGCCGGCACCTGAAGTGTGCCTGACGTCGGCCCCAAGGGTAGGGCCTTCCCAGCGTCAGTCTTGCTGCTGGAGAGCGAGAGCCTCTCCTCCGTGCCACCGGAGGCCACGTCGGGCCACAAGACCGTGCTGGGTGCAGCTGGGGGCTCCCTGGCTGCCCCACTGGGAAGCGCGCCTGCTGGCGAGCTGTGGAACTCCTTGCCACCCTGGAGGGGCTCTGGCACGGCGGGGTCCTGGGGGAGACCCCGACATTGGGCTATCCCAGCGCCACTTTGTCAGCAGTGCTGCCTCCTCCAGTGTGTCACTTCACAACTCAGCAGCCGATGGGGGTACTGGGGGAGCCCAACTGTCACGTGGGCCAGATAAAGAGTTTCCTCAGGCTGTATCCGGCCCACAGGCCTTATGTTTGACCCCTCCCCCCCCGGTCTAAGACTTGCACTGCACACGTTACAGGTTGAGCTTTGAGCCCTGAACCTTCTCCAGAAAGAACTGCACCCTCCCTATTTGTTTGTTCTCCCCCACCTTGTTGGCGTTGTGCACCTGCTGCCAATGTGAGAACCAGGATGGTAAAGTGGTTCAAGAGTTAGACGAGGAAAAGCCCAGTTCAAATTCCCATTCAGGCATGAAGCTTCCTTGTGCCACTATCTCTCAGCCGCGCCTACCTCTCAGGGTTGTTGTGGAGGGGAGGAATCATTTATGCCACCTGAGCTCCTTGGAGGAAGGGTGGGATGCCAATGGGAAAAATAAATACTCAACCAGTGAAGTCAACCGGTGTGAGTGCCAGATCGCTGGTGGGACGAGGATAAGTAAAGCTCTGCCCCTGCCCCTTTCAGCTTGCCCCTGGTGGAACATTTGAGTGCCACCACCGAGACTAATATGGAGGGGTAAGAGATCCTCTGGCCAGGTGGGCCCCAGGTTTCTCAGCAACTCCCGGGGGAGCACAGTAAGGAGGGGAGCAATCTGCTTCTCACTTGAGCGAGTGGGAAGCAGATCATTGCGTCTTGCACTGGAGGCAAATTGGAGGGAGGCAGCAGTGGCAGACTTGGGGTGAAAGGCACCCTGAATCTACACCCCCTCAGACCCCTCACAATCTGCCGCCGTCCCAGCTCGCGCTTGCTGGTCTCCTGGACGGGCCGGCAGTGGGTTCACCTGTTCAGCCAAGGTTTGCACAGATTCCATCGCCTTTCCCATGCCGGCTGCTGGAGACGGGAAAAAGTTACCAAGACGCCTGGAACCTCAGGAGACGGCAAGAGGGATGCTGCATTATGCGATGGTGCGCAACTGGGCTGTGAAAAGGACGTCAGTCCTTGTTAAGCACTAAGCCAGCAACCTTGAACTGGGCATGGAAGTATCCTCATCTTCATAATGTTCATGAGTTATAACGGTACAACGCCTTAACTAACACTTTCTCTGAAGTTGTGGATGACTAATATCCCAATCCGAATAAGATAAAGATAAGATAACCTTTATTGTCATTTTACAGTGGACACCCAGGCCAAGGCCCACAGTATACACTCAGATGAAATTATGTTGCTTACTTACACCCAGGAGGTAAACCTTACACTCACAAGTAACCACCGCTATACCCTGTTTCATCCCAATTAAATAATGACTAACCGTGCTGAAGTACATAGCGGAAAGAAGCAGCGTGGGAGTTTACTAGATTGATACAGTATGGAACAAAACTGTGACTGAACCTAGATGTTCTACACCAAAGACTCCGAAGCCTCCTCCCCAAAGGCAACAAAGAGAACAGGTCATGAAGAGGGTGAGTAGCATCCTCCGCTATTCTTCAAGCTCTGCTCAGCATCGCTTTTGTGCAATGTCCTGGATGGAAAGGAGTGGTCTGCCGATGATCTTTTCCTCCTTCCTTACCACTCTCTGCACCGCTTTCCAGTCTGAAGCAGTAATACTCCCAATCCAAACTGTGATGCAATATGACAAGATGCTCTCAATCGTCCCTTTGTAGAAGGAGATCTGGACAGGGATAGGAAGGTGCGATTTCCTGATACGACGAAGGAAATGAAAGCGCTGCTGAGCCCGTTTCACCAGTGAACTTCTGTTAAGCGACCAGTCCGGCCTACTTGTTAGTTGCACTCCCAAAAACTTGATGCTACTAACCATCTCCACTGGTGAATTGTCAATATGTAATGGTAAATGGCTTTGCTCACCTTTCCTAAAGTCAACAACGATCTCTTTAGTCTTTTAGTCAGGGCTGTTTCCCTTGAAATCCCTGCAGGCCATGCAGCAATGATAGCATGGCCTCTGCTGCATCCCATGGGAGTTTGGACTGCTGGGGGTCTCCATGAGGCAAGAGGGACATATGTCTTCTTGCCCCGGGGTAAGCCCCATTAGTCGCTAGGGATCAATGTGGACCTGCTCCAGTGGAATGGCTGGCACAAGTCCATGTTGACCCATGCAGGTGGATCAGGGTGGGTAGGGGGTTTGGATTTGATAAATGCTGCTGCCACCAAACCCACCCCCTCCCAGGCCTGCTCCGCCAAGCCCCCTTCCTGGCCCTGATCCACCTGCATGGGCTAACACAGACTTGAGCCAGCGATATCACTGGCAAGATCACTCCCAAGATTCAGGCTGCAACTGGGCCTTTCCCCCACCACTCTGGTAGTGTCCCTCTCAGGCAGCCACCAGCTGCCACTTTAGTGTCCCAGAATGACCCTCAGAAGGACAGTGTCATCACACTAGTTGCTCCAATGGCTAACAAAGGAAAAGTTAATTAAAGTTGGTGTAAAGGGAAAAAAAAAATAAGCAGGCTGACAAAACGACGAGGGCACTGGATGCACCTGGGGTGGATCTCAGGAAAAGCATAGCATTACAGTAAATGCATGAAATTACTCTCTCATGCATCTAGCAAATTTTGAAGAACCAACAGAACGGAGTGGGGAGGAACATGATGTAGGTGGAGAAAGGCTGGATCGGGGCCAGGAAGAAGCAGTATTGGCATCAGTGGCGCATGTCAATATTCTATTCTTCCTAGCCTTGATCCCCCAATCTGGGTTCACACTCCATAGAGCTGGCACAGGGCTGAATAGACCCAGAGGGCCAGTGTGGGCTTATCCTGAGGCAAGGGAACAAGTGTTCCCTTATGCCAAGGAAGCCTCCGGAGGGTGAACCTGCTCCGTGGGAGGTTGAACCTGCCACATGCCATATTGGCGCATTGCATAGGATTGGGCTTCCCAACACAGAAAGGTCTTTCCCAGCCCTATCTGAAGATGCTGCCAGGAATTGAGCATTGAACTTAAGCTATGTGCCATGCTGGCTTTAATGTGCTGGTGCCTGCCATCCCCTCCAGATGGGGGAACTCACCAAGAATGGAACCTCCACCCCGGAGCCAGCTCCCAACCTTTCCTGCTTTGCGCATGAACCCCAAATAGAAGGCACCTGAGTGGCCTCTGCCAGACCCACTGATCTTCCCACTGAAATAAGACAACTGCCCTTCTGCAAAACCTCTGCCTGCCCAGTGAAAAGGGCCTCTGTTTCAGCAGGCTTTGGGGTGGTATGCAAAGAGGGTCACAAATGTTTGTTTCTTTTCAGGTGGCAGCTTCCACTTTGAATGAGGTGGTCTACGGAATCGTGCATGGTGCAGTCCCTCTCCAATGGTTGGCAATGCTATTGTGCTGTGGATCACTAATTAAAAAGCAATTTAACACTGTGGTTTGGCAGCTTGACCTTCAGTGTTAGCTTCCCCCCCCCCACATAATGTTTGCATAGAAAAATCAAACCACATGGAAATTTGACATAACCCTGAACACCCAGAAAAATATGGAGATGAGACTGCTCTCACTCTCTCGTATTAAATACACTCTTGGAAAATAAAGATAATAAATAAAAACCTGCACTACTTCTCTCCCAGCACAAATACAGAGAGAGCATGGCCTATTTTTCCATTCAATCCAATGTCCAAAATTCACACAACCTCTCCCAAGTGCAAGGGAGTGGCAAGGCATCTTGCAGGCATCTTTCCTTCTCATGTGCTTCTTGAGGCATCTGGTAGGCCACTGTGAGATACAGGAAGCTGGACTAGATGGGCCTTTGGCCTAACCCAGTGGGGCTCTTCCTATGTCCTTTTGTTCTTAAGTCAGGGCACAATCCTATGCATGTCTATTCAGAAATAGGTCCCATTGCATTCAGTATGGTTTACTCCCAGAAAAATGTGCATAGGATTGCAGCCTAACATCCCAAACCTAAGCAGTGCTGACATAGTAAGGCTGACATAGCAGGGCCATATCCTAAGTCTGGCAGGAGGTAGCAGCAGCTCAGTGCAGGGCAAGTAGAGGTTTTCACCTTGCACATGGGTAAGCCCCAGCCAACCCTATGGGGCTGCTCAGATCTGTGCCTGCTGCTTTGCAGGCGCAGGTCAACGTGCACAGCAGTGGCCTGAATCGGGGCTGCCCTGGCCAGGGACGGGGTTTAGGCTATGGCACTAAGCCCGTCGTGTGTCACCGCCCCCATCGCTGCCCACTGCCGCCATGGTACGCCCCCAGCACGTCTCTGGAATGCCTTTGGTGAGGTTCTGCGCTGACAAAACACCACTGGCGTCCGACCAGTGCTGCTGACAGGTGCGGCAGCGCCCATGTGCAGACGCTGCTGCTTGAGCTCATCCAGCGCTTGACTCGCTGGCACAGATGTGCCTGATGGCACGTTTGCTACAGTGCTGGACCGGCGCAAAAGCGTAGCGCCAGCACAACACAGGTATACACAATTATTACCTGTCGGGGGTAGCTACTGCAATGCCATAAAAGTGAAGGAGGTAGGAGGGGGTGTCCCAAAAGAGGCTTATTGGGAATTCCTCTCTGATTTTTTTCCAAGCCAAGGAAGGATTTGAGGGTTCAGAGTGCTCCCCACCACTTGAAGGTGCACAGTACAAGCCCCCAAAGCCTATTTCCAGACCTGAGCCTGGCGCGTTTCCCTGGCATCCCTAAACAGGCATTCCACCTGTGGCTGTTGTGCAATTGTCAAACATGTGTCCTAAACATTCCTTGTTTTCTTAAAGAAAGTCCAGACCAAATGTGTGACTGTGACAACATTAACATTTATTTGAAAAGGGCACCCAGACAGCTTTATTCAAAAATAAATCAACACATGTCCCCCTCCGATAAGTGACCTTTCTGGAGACCAATAATGTAATTCCCACTAGTTCTCTGTGCCTCTCCGCGCAACATCAACAGCGCACTGTGTGCCTGCAGTAACAAGCAAGCCATTGTCATGCACTCCTACGCCATACATCGATATGGACTCTCTCTTTGTTCCATTGGCCGTCTCAGGACCAGGGGCTCCTAGATATGTGCAAACTTGTGGATGACTCTGCACGATGACTATGTGGATGATCTGTGCAAAGAATCGATGCTGTTATTGCGGAGAAAGGAATCAGCTATCAGATTAAAAGTATAGGATATGTAGATCTGTAAATTCTGAGTTTGCCATTTAAACCATCTTGACAATGACGAACATATTCCTGGTGAAAGTGGAGGATGCAGTCTTTGAAACTTCCACAAGCTATTGACTGCGAGAACCCTGGCCTCAGTGTACGCTTTGTTAGATATGTGCCATTTCTACCCACGGACATGCTCAAGGCAACACAGGAAGGAACAATTGCACAAAATAATTCAGGACAAAATCATAGCAAAACAGAAATATCACAGCACGGATAAGGATTCCTAATAGAAACCAGGTGAGCTGGATTTGGTCCTGCCTGTTGCTATCATCAAAGGTCTTTCAATACTGGTGGCAAGCGGAGGGCAGGATGATGCTGAGAGTCTGCTGCCTTCCCTAGCAGAAGTAGCCTTGGAAAGAGGAATGTCCACTTTCTTGGCACATTCCTTTGCTGCCCTTCATGCACTGAACTGAGCCTTTCCAGGCCATGAGCTGAAATGCTGAGGCATCGTGGAGTGTTATGGGAAGCTATTGAACACCAATTTCTGGGGGTGTAGAAAAAACCCCAAACACAAGCCAGAGGACAGAGGGCTCTGGGAGATCAGTGGACAAGGGACTAAAGCACTCATCAGCTGCTTTTGACAGTACAGGTGGTGTGTAGGTGTGGCATGTGAACGGGGCATGGACAGGCAGAAAATAAGACAAACACACAAAAAACCAGAACCACATTCAAACACATGAATGTTCATGTGGCTCCCCGTGGTGTATCTGTTTGCATGCCCAAGGTGCTGATGTCGGGAAGGAAGCCTGTCCCACACTAGACAGAGCAATATTAGCTGCATTTTAGTCCCGCTCTGGGGCTCAGAATTTGGAAAAACAAACGCCCCCCTCCCCAACGTGTCTGCAAGCCCTATGCAACAAGTGGGAGCCAGAGAGTGTCCTGCCACCGATGCCACCATGTGTCCATTATTTGTATCTGGCTCATTTCGAAAACACGCAAGGAAGATGCAACAAGCTTCTTAGGCAGTTTGGTCCCCTTTGGGATCATGCGAGGAGTTAGAAAATGGTGTCCTCATTGCTTCACTTAGATGAAAGCTGGTGTAGCAGTACAGGGCTGAGCACGAGAGCCCTGGTGCAACATTCCCGCTCCACCCGCAATTCACTGTACCGCAGATAGGATCATCACCCAGACTGAGGGGTGAGAGGTTTGGACATGACCTGCCTTAGGCTGAAAGCAACTGACTGGGCTAATCTGGAGAGGTGGTGGCTATTGTCCACAGGAGGGGCTAACCCTGGGGGCGTCTGCAAGCCAAGCAGGGGCTCCTCCACATATCTACTGCAGCCAACAGTTTCTTTGAAGCAGTACTAAAACATGTTAGACACACTAGGTTGGGGCGGGGAGGGGAGGAAGTTCATTACATTCTTATCGGCAATGTGGGTGAGCAATGCTCATTCAGAAAGGTCCTTAGGTGGTGGCCTGTGTTCACACCCAGGTTCCTGACCAAGTTGACAAGCAAGACTGCGGCATCAGCGCACTGGGGGTCATCACATGTGGCAAAGATAATGAACATGCACCAATCATAACAGGCCAACCACCCTGTACAAACCAACCAGGACTTTTAGCCCTTTTCTTTACAGCTGCCACGAAACCCCATGAAACAGATCTGGTTCCCAAAGAACCTGGGAGGGCTGGAAGTCACTCTACAATACCCAAGGACCTTTTGTCTCTGGTCGACGTGGAAAAAGGCAACCACTTGAGTTCACCTGTCACTTGCTGCAGGTCGGTGTCTGCAGAGCGACAGGCAGGTTTCATTCACTGGACACTTTCAGAGAGAGACGTGGTGAAGCTACCATGATCCAGACAAAACGAGACACAACTGAACACTGGCTACAGAGCTATTCTGGAGGGAAGGACAAATGGAACATGGAGACACACGCACAGAGAATAGAGTCACTTTATGTAATGGATTATCAACACACATTTCCACTGGGGATGGGACAGAGAGACGGAGAAAACATTCAAAACCCTCCCAAAGTTCATCTTCTAAAAAAGGGGAAGTCAAAACCACCTTCCCGCTCCCCGACTGTCCATCAAAGGCTTTCTGCGGAGGGCATGCCGGAAAAGCTACAGGAGCACAAAGTAGGAAGACAGGCAAAGTACGCTGGGAGTGTTGAGGTGCAGGGCGGGGGGCTCTGTCCCTTCTGGTGTTGCTGCCCCTTCACCCAAAGCCCCACTTTGGCTCATGCAAGTGGCATGATGGCATTCCACGGGGCCCCAGGTGACTCGGGGCCTTGTCCCGGCATGCAGGCTGGCTCTCAGTACACGCACAGGTCTGGAAACTTCATCTCGTACACAGGGATGGAGTGGCTCTGCGGCTGGCCATAAGCTGCTGTGATGGTGCCTGAAGGGCTCGGAGGGGGCCTGCAACGAAGAGAAGAGACATGGGGATGTTAAGGGGGAGCGGGGAAGGCTCCAGCCTGGGGTGAGACAGGAGCAGTGATGTCATGCAGGGGGAACGCGGGGGAACTCAGTTCCACTTGTTAAAATTAGGGCTGACTCTGCCCACTTCACTCTCCCCCCTCCCCCCTCCCAATTCCTCTGCAAAGAGCTTTTCTTCTTGGTTGGCCGGCACTCAGAGGGTTAAAGGGAGCGACTCTGGATTCCTAGGGGGGCGAAGGGGGAAGGGCTGCAGTGGGGAAGTCCCGTCCTGCACAGCCAGTGATGTCATTCAGGGGGAACGGACCAGAACGGGCGTTCCGGATCCTAACGGGCTCCGTGGCTGGTTCCGGGTTCCCGACAAGTGCCAATCAAAAGTGGGTTCCTGTTCCTAAATCATTTGAATGACACCACTGGACAGGAGCCAGAGGCAGAAAGGCCAATGAGTGGCCCCCACCCTGCATACTGAGCAACAATGGCAGGAAGTCCTTCTCTGCAGTTCAACGCCAGGATGCTGAATAAGAGCAGGTAGCACCAGCCACATTGGCATGGAAATGGGCACTTATCACAGCCGCACCCACGCACTGTGGAATTCAGTCTTTTATTTCACTCCAAGGACACTGCAGAGAAGGAAGAGAGGAAGCTGCTTCCCACCAAGTCAGACTGCTGGTCCAGCTGGGGTCTGTCTGCTGCTAACTGGGCAGAGAGGCACCTGTATAAAACGATGCCCTCTGATATCCAGCAAGGGGAGAGGCAAGGCCCTCTTCAACCCAGGGTGGAGCCTTTTCAGTCTAGAAAAAAGGCACCTGAGGAGGGACTGGATTGAGACGTACCAATTATGCATGGGATGGATGATCTTTTCCCTCTCTCACAACACCAGAACCAGGGGACATCCACTAAAACTGAGTGTTGGGAGAGTGAGAACAGATACAAGGAAATACTTTTTTACCCAGCGGGTAATTAATCTGTGGAACTCCTTGCCACAGGAGGTGCTGATGGCATCTGGGGTAGGTGGCTTTAAAAGAGGAAGGGACAAATTTCTGAAGGAAATGTCCATCCCAGGCTACAGGCCATGATGGTTAGTGCAACCTCCTTATTTTAGAGGTAGGCTACCTCTGAGTGCAGGATACAGGGGAGTGGCAATAAAATGCATGTATCTAGTTGTCTTTTGTGCTCCCTGAGGCATCTGGTGGGCTGCTGTGAGATGCAGGAAGCTGAACTAAATGGGCCTTTGGACTGATCTAGTGGGATCCCTCTTATGTTCCAGGGACTGTTGCTGATGTCTCTCATCTCCATTGTGTTAAGGCTGTGAGTCCTCTGGGACTACGGAACCATTTATTCATTTGTTTTGCAACGGTAATCACTTGACCAGTGCCCTTTGGTTGAAAAGAGATATATAAATATGCTGCATTATAATCTTGCTCAGGATTGTGGGCATTGATTGGAAGTTCTCCAGGGCTGCAGGCCAGAATTCTGTGCTCTTCCGGGAGATGCTGCTGGGGGGGGGGGGCTGAACCCCGGGCCTTCTGCATGCAAAACAGGTAAGGGTGGGTGGGAACGCTCTGCCACTGAGCTACCACCTCTTGCCAGCTTGCCTGGAATTGGGTGGTGGTGGTGCTTGGGAGTGGGCTTTGGCCCATCTCTGCTTTTTGGGTAAACCTGATTACTCTGTGAAACGTGTTCAACAGGGCATCAGTGGCACAGGCAAAAACGGCTATTTCCAAAACAACGCTTGCCTTTGATGGCCTCTTTGGGCCATGATGGAGTCTCAAAAACCCAAGGTCCAAAGCTCAGCCAGGGCACCATCCCATCCTAGATCCTGAAGCATCACCTCACCAGTCCTTGCTGAGCAGATGGACTGCATAGAGAGGTGGGCGGCGTGTTCTCCACCACCAGCTCCTTAACGCCTGTTGCTTAAGACTATTCTCCAAGGCCTGGTTTCTAGTGCTGCATTGCCCTTTCGGTTGAAACATGCCTTTTATTTCACATTTGCTTTTCTGATGCTGTGAAATGCTGTGGGTCTTTCTCGTAAATGAAAAGTGGCATAAACCCGATTGGCAGTGGCTGTCCGGGCTCCCGTCACTCTTTCTCATCATCCACTGCCTGCTGCTTTGAGGGGGAATTCCAGGGACTGAACTCAGGACTTTCTGCATGCAAAGCACGTGGTCTACACTTTGGCTGCTCCCCAAACAGCGACTCTGACTGGTCTCTCCAGTGCTCACATACACCCCTCCCCTCTCCTCCGAGGCATCATCCCTTACCGTATGGTAATCTCAAAGATCTGGTTGAGTTTGCTCTGCAGCAGAGTCGCCTGCAATGAGAACAGTCCACTGTATAAGCATTGCAACGGCAGCTTGAGGACAAAGCAGGCGTCACTTCTCCAACATCGCCTCTGCAATGCTCTTTTATAGGACAACACTGACGGTACATCGATGCAGGAAAGTGATAGATTTAAAAAAAATAGTGGCTGGGACTGGCCTGCTGGCAGCACACTGTTATGTAGCATTGCAAAGCCATTTATGGCAGTGGGATTCTGTCACGCTATCGTAGGGCAGCGCACAGGATTGGGCTGTGAGTCAATGTAAAATGGCACAAGGTAAAGGTAAAGGTTTCCCCGTGACCGAATGGTCTAGTTGTGACCGACTGTAGGGGGCGGTGCTCATCTCCAATTCTAAGCCAAAGAGCCGGTGTTTGTCTGAGGACAAGCTTTCGTGGTCATGCTTGACTATACGCCAAGGCACATGGAACACCTTCCTACCAAAGTGGTACCTATTTATCTACTCATATTTTTACATGCTTTTGAACTGCTAGGTTGGCAAGAGGTGGGACAAGCAACGGGAGCTCACTCCGTTGCATGGTCTCGAACTGCCAACCTTCCGGTCAACAGCTCAGCGGTTTAATCCCCAAAATGGCACAACAAGCACATAATTTACATACTCTTCACACATCAACTAGGGCTCTTATTCTTAGGCTGACTAACCATGGTTAAGGCTACTAGGAGTCAACCTACCTTCTTCTGTTATGTGCTCTCCAGCAGTGCTTGTGCAAGAAAGCAATGCCTTGGATGATATTTCCCCAGACCACCCACTACTATTACCTGAGAATATACACCTTTTGCACTCTTATCATTGCTTCAGCAAAGTTTTTTTTAATAAACTTTCTGGGAGTGATCACTTGGGTGGTCCCAGGTGATCAGAGACACGATGAACAGGTTGATGTCACAGTGATAGGTGGGCAGAGTTGATGACGTGTCCCTAACGGCAAATAAAGCATTGCTTCTACTCGATGGGCGCACATTTTTGCTCTTTTTGACCCAATGCCCAAAACACTGCTGCTGAAAACGTTTATGAAGTTGGCAGCCTTTTAAGCTCAGCCCTAATTTGTTCCATTTTCCCCTATGCATTTAACTTAGGGCTCAATCCTAACGAACTTTTCAGCAGCGGGGTAAGGGCAATGCAGCTCCGAAATAATAACATTCCCTTACCTTGAGGAGGTCTCCGTGACTGCCCTCCAACTGCAGGATGCAGCACATGCCCCACTGGCACAGCTATGTCAGTGCTGGAAAGTTGGTTAGGATTGGGCCCTAATTCTCAGCAAAGTGCTGTTTTGTGTGTTAACGTTGACCTGAAGTATCTTGGTCAGGAGTTGGGAACTGAAGGGCAATGGCATTCCTATTGGGGGGGGGAGCTACGTCTTGCAGGAGCCTGAGCTCCTGTGTAATATAGCCCCTCCCGCTCACCTTCAGAGCCATTGGCAGCTTGGAGAGCAAAGCTTCTGAGTCAGCTATCCAAGCAGAGAATGGCTCTGAAAGTTGGGGGGTGGGGGTGGGGCGAGAAAGAAAGTTCGGGTTACAGAGGAGCTCAGGCTTCTGCAAGGCTTAGGGCCAGTTCCAGAAGGCCCTTTCTCTGGTGCTGCACGTGTAATGTCATGAACATGCCGTAAAGCATGTCCGCGACAATGTACCGCCCACGCTGAGCTGGGGCTCCGTTAGCGCCAGGTCCCAATGCAGGTGGATGGGATGCTGGCACTCCAGCAGCACCGGCTGCCGGTAAGACCATTTGGGGCAGGGGGAGGAAGCAGGCAGGGGGATGGGAGGGGCAGCCCTGCGAGAGGGTGGGACATGGTGGTGGCTTCCACCACAGGATCTTATTCCCATCAGTGGCCCGAGAAGCCCAACAAGGGACTGGTTGATCCACTGCTGGCTAAATAGCCAAGGAACCCCATTGCAGGCAGCGGGGCTTTCCCCGGGGGAAGGAGACAAACATCCCCTTCTCCCGAGGAGCCTCTGGCGGCTGCCTGGCCCCCGCGGGATACAACAATTGCCATTTGGTACCCCTGCTCCTATAGGAACCGGGCAGTTCAGGACTGGGCTGCCCGTGTTTTGCTCCCCCTGTAGGAACACCACTGCTGAGACGTGCTGGTTAACACTGGGCTGTTCTCTGCACTAAAGAGCAAACAGAATTGGAAGAAACAATGCCCTATCGCCAGAGATGGTGGTGCTAACAACAACACACTCCCTTCCCACTTGAAGCTGCCACTTCGCAGTCACACGCCAGATCTTCCGTGCACCAGTTTGGCCTCCCTGCCTCCTGTGCCAAGTTCTCCACACCGTGCACTGCCTGATGCTGGGCAGTGGAGGCAGTACTGACAAGGGGGCGAGGGAAATGGGGAGAGGCAGCCAAGACCCGGAAACCGTCACTCACCCGGGCTCCACAGTGAGCAGCAATTTCTTCAAAGGGAGCTTTCTGGAACTTCTCGACCACCTGCCGCCTTCTTTCCCTCTCCTGTTCCTCCACAGCAACACTGTCTACTAAAAGAGAGTAGAAGAGGGCAAAGGCTGGGACAGGCATAACAAAATGATACTGATGCCATGGGCCATCCATTTGAGTTCCTGTCCTATACACCTCAGTGCAAATCTCTATTGGTTTGGGATCTGCCTAGCACTGTATCTACCTAGCACTGGAGCTCAGCTTTCCTCAGTTTCTTCAGGGTCTAAAATTTAATTCTATGTCCTTGTGGAATTCTGAGTTTAAAAAGGTGTCATCCCAGAACATTTGCTCACATGCCTATATCCAGTGATGTCATTCAGGCGGAACGGACCAGAACGGGCGTTCCGGATCCTAACGGGCTCCGTGGCTGGTTCCGGGTTCCCGACAAGTGCCAATCAAAAGTGAGTTCCTGTTCCTAAATCATTTGAATGACACCACTGCCTATATCCCACCATATACACACTGGAGGGGAAGAGGAACCAGATGCTGAAAGGCTCAAGAACCCAAATCAGCTCAGGGGTCCTCAGCTTGTTCTTGGAATCAGTTGTCTTAAGTGCAATGGCTCTGGTTCTTCATTCAGGCTTATAAGAGGGATAAGGCTATGGTGATGTTTTGATCTCACCGCACTGCAACACCCTCCCAGGGGAGGTCTTCCTGGCCCCACCTTTGCTTGCCTTTTGGCAGGCTGCAGAAACATTTTTATTTCACTGAATGTTTGGTTCTTGTGACTAGATCAGGCATTTTAAGAAGAATGTGCTTAGCTGTCTTCCAATTCTTATTGGTAGTTCTTATGGCTTAAAGCTATGCTTTAAGTGTGTTTATTAAAGTTCTATACATTTTTGTTAGTCACCTGCACGATCCTCAAGACAGAAATTCAACCCAATCCTATCCTTATCCCTACCATAGCATGCCGCCTTGCCCACCCACCCCGCCCCGTTACAATCACCCCAACTGAGGTTGGGGGATCTTCTCCCCACTGCAGTGTGAGGGCTCCTCCACAGTGTCTGCAGTGGTGGTCTAGAAGTCCGTGGCTGTACACGCTTCCAGACTGGCATCTGTGACACCGTAAAGTGCATTCTGCCACCGGAACGCTAGTTCCACCAGCAGCAATACTGCTTTGGATTGGGCCATAAATACACCTGGGCCTACTCCTTCTGCTGACTAAAACAGAAACAGTTCGTATCCACAAGAACTTTGGCTGTGCCTCCACCTTGCAAAGATACATACCTATTGCTTTCTTCAGAGTTTCATAGGTGATCTCTTCAGCAGGTGCTTTCTGTTGAGAGAAAAGCAGGAGAAAAAGGACACATTAGGACATGCAGGCTGGAAAGGAGCGCCTAGGTACATAGAGCGTGAGAAGAGCTCTGCGGGATCAGGCCAAGGGCCTATCTAGTCCAGCTTCCCATATCTCACAGTGGCCCACCAGGTGCCTCAGGGCGCACATGAGACAACAAGATGCCTGCATCCTATTGCCACTCCCTTGCACCTGGCATTCTGAAGTAGCCTACTTCTAGCAAAAGGAGGTTGCACCACCCATCATGGCCTGTAGCCCACGATGGACTTTTCCTCCAGAAATCTGTCTAATCCCCTTTTAAAGGCACCTAGGCCAGATGCCATCACCACTTCCTGTGGCAAGGAGTTCTGCAGATTAATTACCTACTGGGTAAAAAAAGATATACTACCTCCAAACCCGGAGGTTGCATACAGTTGTCATGTAACATGTTCTTCATGACTTGTAAGTAGGAACCCTACTGACAGACACATGGAGGACACGGAGATACTATGATTCATACCCAGTGAAAATCATCTCCTGCTCCCTCCCCTGCTCCAGGAGCTTATTGAATCCCTATCTGAAGCCATCAAAGGCAGGGGCAGCAAATCGAGTAGCACCATATCCTGTGGCAGCAAATCCCATAAATTAATTGCATGTGGAATTTTTTGCCAGCTCTGAAACGACTGCCAAACCCTCCACTGCCGACCAATTTCCATGCAGTTTGAACATGCTCCCAAGGCAAATTGCCCCGCCAGTAGAAAGCTAGCATGTCAGGAAGATGGGCTCTAGTTTAGCCTTTCCCTCGAAGTGCTAGTTTTCTCACACACATAAAATTATGCTCTGGGACATCTTGTTTGGAACACAGTTGCACTGGACAATCAATCAATGAAATTAATGTGCCTCACCACAACCAAGACCAGAGCAGAGGAGCGACCAGTGTGCTGCCTGCGATCAAGGCATCAGAAGACGAGATTGCACAATCCCAGTTTGACTAGCCTCTCCGTGTTAGCTGAAGATGCCGGCTGAAGCCACCCACCCTAATTCCTGCTGCTCCTTGAGCGCAACTGTCTGCCTGCTGGCGCCCGTTTCCAGGCAGATAATGAGACACTCGGAATGCCGTGCAGCCCTTCACTGCTCTTCCACCATGGCCGGACACTGCAGTCATTGCCACGCATGTTTAACTGCGTGGGCAGGAGGGAGCAGAAACATGTCCAGCTGTGATGTTCGGGATGAGAAACAAAGCAACCTGGCTGAGTCACTATGGCTGGGTGTCCATCCCATGCTCTGAGCAAGTTGAGCCAGGGGTTCTTATTTGTTAAGCAGCCAAACCCCCAGGACGGCTCCCTGTGCAAGGCTCACTGGAATGCAGGCTCTTGCCCAGCTCCCATTCATTCCTATGAGGCTTGTACAGGAGAACATCCCAAGAAGCACCATCTAAAATGCCTGCCTTTGTCACCTTCTTTTCATTGGTCACTCCCATGTCCCACAATGGAACCCCCCCAGGTGGGCTCTCTCGAGATGTCTCACTCAGGCAGAGAGGAGAGCAGCATCCAGAGAAGGACAGAAGAGTTCATCTACCAGTAAAGCGGCCACTAATTGATGCATAAAGCAAAGTGCTGACCAAACCCTACGGCCACCAAGAGGCTTCTGCTCCTGAGCTTGTCCCCGTTTCGGCAGATACCCCTGTAATATAGGGCACAGCCAAAGCAGCTCTGATTCACAGCCACAGTGCTGACGTGGGCTAGAATTCAAAACAAAGGTCATTTTGAGGCTGAGGTCATGTGAACAGCCAACCAAAATAAAACAGAGTTAAGCAGCTTTTGTGGCCCAATGATATATTTCATCTCAGTTGCACAATAACTCCCTCTCTTGTTTCTTTTAACCCAACAGCCTGCATAGGCAGGCTGTGAATCCAAGTAGAAAGGCAGCATCTCTCTCTCTCTCCTCCCCCCCCCCGCAACAATTCTGCATGAGAAAAGGGAGGGCAGTTTCAGCTGAAAACCAGCTGGGGGAGAAAGGGTTAAGCATCCCCTCCACCGCCACTCTTTCTCCACTCAGATCTACAGCCTACCAAGAATGTTTGCATTTAAAAAACAGGAGAAGGAATGGTTAGGACCCCACCCCCATCCCTCTGCTCTAAGGTAAAGGTAAAGTTCTCCCCACGACCAATTTGTCTGGTTGTGACTGACTGTAGGGGTGTGCGTGCTCATCTCCGTTTCCAAGCCTGTAGAGCCGGCGTTTGTCCGAGGACAAGCTTCCATGGTCATGTGGCCGGCATGACTCTACGCCGTAGCACACGGAACGCCATTACCTTCCCACCGAAGTGGTCCCTATTTATCTACTTGCATTTTTAGGTGCTTTCGAACTGCTAGGTTGGCAGGAGCTGGGACAAGCAACAGGAGCTCACTCCGTCACACAGTCTTGAACTCCCAACCTTGCGGTCAGAAAGCCCAGCAACAGCGGATTAACCCGCTGTGCCACTATGTCCCTCTGCTCTACTCAACAGTGATTTGCAGGAATGCTCTACCTCCTCTTTTTCGGGGCTGTTCCTGGACTCCACTTCCACCTGCAGGGAGATGGTTTCTCCAATGCTCTTCCTCTTTGACAACCGATCTTCATCTGAAAGAGCAGGGAGAAGAAAGGTGAGTGGTTCTACAATGCCACCATCCTGGCAGCTGGGAAGGAGTAACCTTCTGGCATTGGCAAGGAAATCAGCAATTTCTGTTGTTCTGCATAATTCAACCTGGCTTTCCTAGTCAGGGGTGCAGAGCACAAAATACTGCCAGAAATTGTATTCAAGCCTGCTTTAGCAGATTTGGAGTGCAATTTGGAGTGCACCTTTGCCATCATATCAATCCATCTACAATCAACAGTATTTATATACTAAGAAGCGGATACAGGCAAATAAAGTTCCATGGCTCCCTGTCCCAAAAGGGCTCACAATCTAAAAAATAAAATAAAATGCAGAACACCACCAGCAACTGCCACTAGAAAAGGTCCTGTGCTGGGGTGAACAGGGACAATTACTCTTCCCCTGCTAAATACAAGGGACCACCACCTGAAAAAGTGCCACTTGCCCAGTTAGCAAGGGTTAGCAGTATGGACCAGAACTTTGTTTTTAAAACTCATCCTGCACCTCAATGCCGCATTCTGGGTTTGTCCCCTTGCGCCAAAGGGACGTACCTGTCAGTTGGGGGATGTAGGGTGTGCTGAGCCTGTCAGAGTTGTAGCCACTCCCTCCCAGAACTTCACTGATCTTGCTTTGCCGGAAGAGGATCTCTGGCCCAAGACGGTCCAAGTTCCTGGACAGCCTATTGGACGGAACACAACTGTCAGTGAGGGTCTGTCCCCATGCGTTTCTCCATCAGATTGCTTAGCAGCGGGTCGTGAAGGGGAGAGCAGGGAGGATGCAGGATGGACAGAGCTGAGGGAAGAGAGGTGCACCACTAGGTGGCGCCAAATCTCCTCCGCAGCTGTGACTATAAAGGGATGCTTCTGTTATATGGTTCTCCCACTGATGGAGGCGGCAGCTTCGAAGCCCACAGAGATTTCTCTTACCTGGGTTTTTCTGTAAACACCCCTTCAGGGAGCAAGTACGGAGCCTCCTTCTGCCTCATCTCTATGACCTGCAAAGGGGAAAGATTCACTCAACCTATTGAGAGCATCAGCAAGCCCAGGATTTAGGGTGATGATGGTTTGCCTTTGGGTACCCTGCCTGACACCCACTGAGAATTCCCCCACCAGACTCAGCAACTGTGAAATGCAGTAAAGACACATGCGTAGCTATCTGTTGGTAGCCATCCATGCTACCCTGATATCATGGATATTTCTGGAGGCAGCCATCCTGTGCAAGACCAACACATTCAAAGAGCACAGACGGCCTAAAAAAATCCACGAGCAGTTTGTCAGTGGGGCTACCACGAAGGAGGCTTAATTGCCTCGATTGCCCATCTTCTAAGCCTGCAACACAGTAGCTTCAGGGCCAAACTAGACCCTGCAGAGCAAGCCAAAGATGGTTCTTGTGGGTTGGCAACTTCAGCAGCACCCCCCCCTCCCCCGCTTTGTGGTTCTACCTCCTGTGGGGTAAGGGAGAGAGCCTGGAACTTGCCCTAGCTAGAAGACACTGCATAAACACCTCCACAAACCTGCAACACATAATATCTTTTGGTGGATTTTCATTGTAAGATGCTTTGGGAGTCTATCTCGGCTGAAACGTGGGGTTATATACTGAGTAATTAATGCCAGTAACAGCTGAAACTCTTGGTGGTAGCTACTGATCCACATCTCTTCCTCACGCCTTCCAGTAAGCAGATGTAATCAACACTTCCTTGACCATATGAGACCTTCCTTGACCTAATGAGATTCTTATACGAGCTGTCGTCATGTATCTGCTTCCAGGAGAGATGAGGAAGGAGAGCCAAGGCTCAGTGTTTCAGGTAGCCACATGTTTCAGGCAATGCCAAGCCTAAACCTCAGGGGATGACTGAGGAGACCAGATCTGGTGACCAGGAGACGTCCCAGAAAGATGCAGAGAACAGGCACGTGCAGCAGGAGGAAGGGGGCAGGGGGAGGGGAGGGAAGAAAGGCCAAGCAGCTGACCTCGTGGATGTGCTGGCAGAAGGCGGGCACTGTGGTCAGCTGGCTGATGAGGTTCAGGTAGGCAGCTCCAAGGGCATACAGCGCACAGCGGTTGTACAATGGCAGGTTATCCTCATTGACCTGCGCCAGCTCCTGTAAAGATGAGTCTGACGTTATGGATCCTTGGAGTGGGGAATGGCTCTTCCTAGGAAAGGGTATGCAGCTGGTATGTGTGCACTTCCTTCCCACAAGTTGCTGCTCTTCCCCATTCTTGCATCTTTCAGATGCAGGTTTGGAAGAGGGAGGATACACCTGGATCCCTGCGAGGGGCAAGGCTAAGGGTTCCCCTCCCCTCCCTCACGTCTCCACACCACACCACACCACACCACCTCCCCCCAAACCTGCTTTTCACCACAAGGAGCAGTGCATATATTTGCATACACTGGAGTTCGCCAGCCACAGTCTGTCCCTGCCCCAATTGGTTTGTTTCTCTTCCCCCACACCATACTTACAATACCAGGGGCTCTTGGTCTGTGTTTAAGGTTGGCACTGCAAGTAGTCACATGCATAGCTGACAAAGCCCAGCACTAGGCCCCCCCTCTGGTGCACTGAGCTCCACCACTGCCACCGATACTGAAGGTTCTCGAGGCGGCCAGGTGAGGTGGGCCACCTGATGGACATGGGTTAGGGCCTAATCTGGCTGACCTCAGTTGTAGCCCATACCTGCATGGCCAGCACCAGGCGGATAAGATCCACCACCACTTCCTCATTGGCCAGCTCGATGCTGATGAGCGCCAGCAGGCTGTAGAGGGCCTCATAGTGGATGTGCCCGTTGCTCTCCTCCTTGCAAGTCAGGTACATGTGCCGATATAGCTGTTGGGAGTGCTGGGGGTAAAAACAGCAGAGCACGAGTGAAGGAGGCACATTTTCCCATGCAGGGCTTCCAAGTTATTCACCCCGATCAGATAGGGTGACTTTTTTCCCCTCTATACTATGCATTTTCATCCAGTTCTCATCCCTGCCAACACAAAGTCATTCTTCCTCAAGCCAGAGGGAGACCCTGCTGGGGGATGGGCAAAGGACATCTAGGGCACCGTTTGGTCCTGGGCCAGTCCTGGTGAGGTTTCATGGGAGACAGGACAAGCACATTCAGGATTCCACAAGACAGCTCCCGACCAGAGAAACAGCTGCAGCCACAGCAGCGACCTGTAGACCCGCACTCTGCATGCTGCTCACTCTGACCCATACATCTTTCCCCTGTGTGTTGATCAGCAGCCAGCCCACCCCCACTGTACACCCCCAAGGTTCTTGCCCAGCTTCCAGCACTTGCCCTACCTTCTTCATGAAGACCGTATCCTGGCGCGAACATTTCTCCACTTTCAGCTTCAGGATGGAGATATCACTGATGGTGCTGTGCGGAAAAATGACAAGGGATGCAGACCACAGCTCAGGCAGGTCTTTGTGATTTTGCAATGCATCAATTAAAATCCTTGTTATGTGCATTGATTCAATCATGTGAAAAATTGTTTAAATCGCAGGAAGCCCTGACCAGGGGAAGGGGGAAATCACATCTCTTTCCGTCTCATGAAACAAGATCAGTCAATTTGGATCCAGGGCGACATTTAGATGGCGAGAACTACACAAGCATCCCTGGCTGAGGAAATTAATTTGGAGGACCAGCCACTGGAGGCGAAATGCTTGTGCCGCTGTTCATTTTAATTTCTGCTTATCTGTTTGTTGTGTTGAGTTTTTGTACTACAAAACAAGCAGCATGCCTTATGTACCATGGAAAACCAGGATAGAAATATTTCAAGTTACAGGATTCATAAGAACATAAGAAGAGCCCTGCTGGATCAGGCCAAAGGCCCAGCTAGTCCAGCTTCCTGTATCTCACAGCGGCCCACCAGGTGCCCCAGGGAGGCATGAGACAACAAGATGCTTGCATCCTGTTGCCGCTCCCTTGCACCCGGTACTCTGAAGTAGCCTACTACTAATGTAAGGAGGTTGCACAATCTATCATTGCCTATAGCCCATGATTCACTTTTCTAGGGATTTCACAATGTACAGGGCTGCCCCTATATCTGTGGAGGTTCACCCCCCACCCTGTGGATACAGAATACAGGCATGCCCCAGGCTGGGGTTCTGTTTGGGACCGCCCCATGGATACCTGAAACCATGGATACTGGGGATGCTTTTTTTAAAGATAGGGGAACATGAAGCAAACCTCTTTTTTTATCTTGTTGCAGCAGAATCACTGATGTTCCCAAATTTTTATTAGGCATCCCAGTATCCGTGGATAACTGAAACCGTGGATGCCAAATCAGTGGATACTGGGACACACCTGTATTGTAGCAGCCTCTGCACGCCTTTCCCCATGCCCATTCCATTAGTTTTTCCGTACCAGTGCTGGAAGTGCTGGTGTTTCTTCCTTACACCAAGTAAAATCCTTGCTAAACTGAAGAATGACGTGCTGGCAACAGACCTGCGGGCTACAGGCAAAACATGAGTGGGAAGCACTTCCTGTTAATGTTCAGTTTAGCTCCCTCTAGTGTGCAGGTTGGGTGCCTGCCTGTCTCTCTTCAGTTTAGCATGAATTTTGCTTGGTTTCAGGAAGAAACGCGAGCTAGTACACAAAACTAAGTTAATGGAATGGGCTCCAGGCTGGTGATGGTGGATCCGTGGATAACGGAATCTGTGGATTTAGGATCTGCAAAGATGCCCCCCCCACCTGTACTCTCTTAAGAAATGTTCAGTTATTTGCTGCTAAAGGGCAGAAGATTTAGTCGAGAGGGTTAATGCCACCGTTTGCCTGAAGATAAGAGCTGAAGATCTGAAGGTTGCCAGTTCGAGACTACCAGAAGTCTCTGTGAGCGGTAGACCTTGTAAACTGCGACTGATTAACAGCTGAGCTGTCTTCGGCTGCCTTGTGTGAGGGGGAGTTGTGCCGAAGTCAGCTGCTTCTCTGGTGGGAGCAGGGAAGCCACTTATCAGCCAGCAAGAAGACAAACGGGTGGCCAGAAAGAAGGACTAAATCCAGAAAGATCCATCTGTATGTGTGTAGTTCTTGGAAGATAGAACGTTTCTGTAAAAATTGTAAAAACCTTTGGGTTTCTGAATAGTCTGCTTATGTAAACCGCCTTGAGTTATAGTCATTAGAGAAATCTGGTGACCTAAGAAAGGCGGTATATAAATACAAGTATTTATTAATTATTATTATTATTATTAATGCCCTTACTAGCTCTCACTCTCAACTGCCCTCACACAGGCAATTCAATCAATAAATAGGAAAAGAGATGTGCTCATACTTGATAAAAAGCAAAAAAAAAGTCTGTGTCAGTGATTGGAGATTTAGACACGAGGAAGACATAGGTGAGTCACAGGCCAAAGGAGCACAACAGCCATTGCAGAGCAAATTGGGGAGTGTCATTTCATTGCTCTTGATCGTCAGAAACAAAACCCGGATGAGCCACAAGGTCAAATTGTGCACAGACTCCAATAGAAAAGCAGGCCCTGCACACCTGATTGTCTGGAACTTGTGCTTGTTTCCATGGCGGTCGATGAAGCTGATGAGAATCTGGAGGACAAACTGCCGGATCTCCGCATCTTCCATCAGTGCCGCTGAGAGAAGCCTGTCCAAGAAGGAGCTGGGGAGGGCCGTCAGCATGTTACTGCACTGGAAACCAGTAGAGACCTGCAGGGTCCAAAAGGAGCACTTCTGTTAACTGGCCCTGCAGGGCTCCACCCACAATAGTGGGCAACAGCCACAACTAAGGAGTGGATGCTACAGGGTAATGCGTTGGGCCCCTAAATTTCTGGGTAAAGCAGCTGTTTTGAGTGATGGACTGGGGGTGGCAGCAAACTGGCAGGGGATGCCCTGCACCCCATGCCTGTCCCTCCCCAGCCACTTTACCTCCTCTTGGGAAAGGGAGCAAGAAGAGGATCAGAGCAGCATCAGCCCTCTTCCTCTTCCTCCAGCACCACTGCCAAAATCATGCAGTGCCACTGAAGGTGAAGAAGGAGGGGGCTGTTGTGATTCTCTTCCTGAGCACTCTCCTGCCAGGACAGCCATCAAGAAGAGGGATTTGTGGCATACAACACCATCACCCCTTCCTCATCCTCAGCTTAAAAAGATGGGGTGAAGCAGAAGAAGCTCCTGCCACCCAGGAGGAGGGGTGTGTGTGTGTGTGTGTGTGTGTGTGTGTGTGTGTGTGTGTGTGTGTCTGTCTGTCTGTCTGTCTGTCTGTCTGTCTGTCTGTCTGTCTGTCTGTCTGTCTGTCTGTCTGTCTGTCTGTCTACCTGGGAGTTGAGAAGCCCAGTATTAGATCTCTCAGGTAGAGGTTGCTGTTGCCTAGATCAGGTCCAGCTTGACTTGGTTTTTAGTCTAAGGAGAGTCAATGGAGTCTAAGGAGCAGGCTGCCTGAGTGGGTGGAGTCACCCTAGCCTCTAAAGTCACATTATGATCCAGAAAACCACTACCCTACAGCCCTGGTAGGGTAGTGCACAGGAAGCTACAGTACACAGAGCCCCAGATATTTCAGGTTCTAGCCCTGGAGTCTCCCAATATCCAACATCCAAGCAGGGAATGCCAACTGGTGGGCTTTGGTTTGCTTAGCATTCTCTGCCCAGGAGTTATACACACTCCAGGTATATCTGCTGGTCTCTATATCTGCTGGCACAAGGGACACCATAAAGTATGTTTGGACCACTCTCGGAGTCAGAGAGGCCAGCACATAGGTGGGCACCATCCTCCCTGACTCCATGAGTGGTCCAAATGTGCTTTACGATAGCCCTTGTGCTGGCCAAACTTTGTTGGCCTAACTGTGCCGGTCTAACACCAGGTTACGATTGCGCTCTAAGTGTATCTTAAGGAACATTAAGCAGATATACAGTAAGTCACGGCAGAACTGGATCAGCGGGTGACACGAGAAAGCAAAACTCACACATTCAGAACAGATCAATGCTGCCAAGCAGCCAAGCTGTTGATGGCGCATACCTGCAGAAGTGATTTCAACAGCATTATCTGAGTCAGGCGATTCCTGTTCTCCCTGTGGAGACAAAGGTCATGATTAAAGTCAAGTGGAAATAGGCCTTGAGAAGCGAAAGCAGCCCCATCAAATCAGAGAAAAACACAGAATTTCCTCAGCTGGAAGCAAACATACAACGCAACCAATACCAAATAGTGCAAGAAACCCTTGCACAGACACACCCCAGGCAAAGCAGCATTCAAGCCAAAGACAGGTTGGAAGAGGACAAGGCTTGCTGAGTTGACCTTCACCTGCAAGGTGAAGGAAACACAGATCTAATGCACAGGTGCCCCAACAGGGGCACTGAGCCCACACCCTGCAGTCTAGAATACTGTTCTTCTACTGCAGGGTTCTTCCAACTGTGGGTTGGGACCCACTTGGTGGGTCGTGACCTGATGTCAGGTGGGTCTCGGAAAGTTGGGAGCAGCCATCTTGGAAGCTGCAGACTTTACTCTTGCTATATTCCTCGTGTGAGTATTAACAGTTTGAATTTTCAAGTGAGGGTTTTTTAGAATTTTGTTTTTATTTCAGTGGGTTTACACGATATTTTACCCTAATCTTGCTTCCTGTCAGGGATGTTTCATGGCTGTGCAATTGCTGCAGTCCAAGAATGCCAGTTTGCATTCCAGGAGTGTCATTTTATTACGTCACAATGATGGCACTTCCTGCTTCCGGCTATGACATCAATTCTAGGTTAATGACATCACTTCTGGTGGGTCCCGACATGAGTGCCATTCTAAAAGTGGGCTCCAGTTTTAAAATGTTGAGAATCACTGCCCTACTGCAACTCCTGCAGTGGGAGGGGCTTCACTCACGGGGGGGGGGCTTTCCCCATTTGCCAGCCGACACTGTGAATCCCTGTGAACATCTAGCAGCACCCCAAAATATGTTACAAAGCCGTTCATTGTGCAGACTGAGCCTATTCACGCTTACTCAGAAGTCCAATGTATTTCAGTGAGACCCACTCCCAAGCAAGCACAATGGGGACAGCAGCCTCCCAAAGAACAGAGGACAGATTAGGGTGCGAATGCTATGACAGGAGTGGCGGAGAGCTCTCCCTCACTTCTACCCCAAATGTAGAGAAAGCTCTTGCCAGATGGGCTGCTCTCCTTGTTCTGCACCCCACAGGCTGCGGCCAGGACTTGCTCATTCTTGCTCCACTTCGCAAAAATGCAGGCTTGCTCCTTCCACCTCATTGCCTTCAATTATCCGTAATTTCTTGCTCTTCTCAGCCGCTGCTGACGATATTTCCCCCTCCACTTTCCTAGCCTCTCATCTCATCCCAAGCAAAAATTTAAAGAACCGACTCCTATCAGCTCAAGCTAAGAACTGCTTCTTTTTTTTTGTAAGTGGATAATGGGGGTGTGGGAGCTGCTCCATTCAGGATCGAGAGGATGGAGGTGTCTCGGAAAAGAAAGCACCAGTGGGCTTGAAAGAATCCTCTGCTTCTCCCAAGCAGGTCAAAGCATAATGGAGACCAGAGGAATGTTTTAACACCCGGATGAACAGAGCGGGGAAGTGCCAGAGACATTCTAAGCTTTTAGCAAAATGGACTGCCAATTTGCAAAAAGATGATTGGCAGGGAGGCTTCTCCCCACCTCACCCCTGCCGCACATGGAATTCTTAAGGGCTAGATCTCCCATCATGCTTTGCAGCATCCAGAGTTCCTCCTGCAAGTCACCCCTACATTTAAAAATGCTGAGAGGGAAGGAGCAGCAGACAACGCCATTGTAGCTGCGTTTTTGACTCTTGCCCTCCGGCTAAGGTCTTGTGGGTCGTCTCACGTTATCCACACACAGGCAGAGTGTGCCTGGCTCATATAATAGGCACCTGGGGAATTGGGAAGAGCGGGAATTTGAACACAGACCAAGCCCAAGGATTCCGCTCATTAGAACCACCCTCAGATACTTGGGGGTCTTCAGCAAAACACCTCCCCACAGGTCGCCCCTTGTCATCCCGAGAGCTGGTGGGTGAGCTCTCAGCAGTGGTGGTGAGAAACTCAGGGACTGGGTCTTCCAGGATCCTGGATGTCAACCACTGCTCAAGGACAGCAACTGCTGATCCCCATCACACCACCCACCCTGGCACACAGGCCACCTCCCCCCTCCAACTCGCCCTGCCTTCTTCCTAACGTCTTCTCTCGTGCATGTCTTGCACGGTTTCAGAAAAATGCTTAGGCACAGACTGTGGTGAGAAGGCATTTCACAGCAGAGGGAGGGGAGCCAGACTGAGTGCACCCTCTTCCGCCACCTGCTGCCTGAACCCGAGATCTAGAGAGCAGTGGGAAGAGAAGGCTCTTGCCAGCTCTCAGTCTGACAACCAGAGAGTACAAGGTGAATTGGTCCCAAGCTGCTATGTAGGTAGACCAACAGTTCTGGGAGCTGCATCTGGGATGGTGCGAGTGCAGTGCCAAGCCTATCTCGACCCTCGCTGGCGCTCCAGAACTCAAGCACAGGCATTTCCCAGGCCGTAATTGGTGATAGTGGGTCCTAAGCAAGCTGGGACCTCTGGCTTGCAAGACCTGTGCTCTGCCCCCCCCCTTGCTTGTCTTGTGACTTCCTCCGACAATAGCAATGTGTGGTAGCTGTCCCAGGTGGGGTGTACAGATGTAGCTGGGACTCTCCTAATTAAATGTAAAGGAGGAGATGTAACTGTGAGTCTCTGTGGCTCATGCACACTGGGATGCACCATCTCACACTGCAGGTGGGATGCTCAGGCAACTGGATGCTCCTTCGTATTCAAAGAACATTTTTAAAAGTCTGCCCATAGTAAACTAGGAAGCCAAGGAGAAGGCTCAGCTAGAACTCTTTTCCCTGACATGCTAATTTTCTATATAGTATTTTAACGGAGGAGCACTCAGTCATGGGAGCCTAAAGTGGAACAATTCAGGCATAGCTTGGCCACTTCCATGCAACATCTGTGGGGTTCTTTCATGCCGACCACATTGACCTGTTTCCAGGATTGAAGAGCAAAAGCATTTTCTCTGAAAATCAGGGGGCTGTCAAACCTGACCCCTTGCTTGCAATCTGAAGTGGAACACCCTGTGCAAGTTCCCCACACTCAGGGCACAATCCTAACCTGGAGTTTGGCCAACACAGTCAGGCCAGCAAAGCTGGGCCGGCACAAGGGCCACCGTAAAGCGCGTTTGGACCACTCTCAGAGTCACGGAGGATGGCGCATGCCTGTGTGCTGGCCTCTCTGACTCCAAGAGTGCTCCAAACATAATTTACGATGTTCCCTGTGTTGGCCAAACTCTGCTGGCCTAACTGTGCCAGTCTAACTCCAGGTTAGGATTGCGGCCTCATTCATTTCCACGGGACTTACGTGCTTCGGGTGTACTGTGCACAGATGCCACCTCCACTGAAATTAGTGCAGAGGAGCACCATGTGCCCGTACGAGTCTGTGGGCACAATCCTAACCAACTTTCCAGCACTGGGGTAAGGGCAATGCAGCTCCGAGGTGAGGGAACAAACCTTTCCTTACCTTGAGGTGGCCTCCGTGGCTACTGCTCCACTGCAGGATGCAGCACATGCTTCATTGACACAGCTATGTCAGTGTTGGAAAATTAGTTAGGACTGCGCCCTATGTGGAACCCTGGGCTATGTCTAACACAAAGGCAGAAGCATCATTGACAGCCCCCCAAAATTATGCATCTCCAGTGTGCTTCTGCACTGATGCATACTGGAACGCCAGAAGCCGTCAGCAAGAAGTTCTGTTTTCATTAGGGAAGACGGCGCAAAAAAGGAGAAGGGAAAAGAAACAAGAAGAGGGTAGTTAAGGTGGGGAGAAAGAGAAAAAAGATGAAGAAAATGCATTTGTCCTCACCCAGCTTTGCCCGTGTCTAGAGGGTGATGTAGAGAAGGAAGCGGGACTTTGCTCATGATAAAGAGCATGACCTCCGACCTCTGATAGGTGGGCAGGGTGCTGGCAAAGGAACCTGGGGAAAGACAGAGCAGGGAGAGCATGCAAGACAGTCCAGCAGAGGGGGGGAGGCACAGGTGGTGGGAGGGACCAATCTCTTCTCAGGCAGGAGGCACCGGCCAGCATCTCACCAGGATCAACTCTCCTGTTGCAAAGAGGACCTCTCAACCCCTCAGGCATCAGAAGGAGCAGTGACAATCCAGACCCCAGGCACAGCTGAAGAAAGCCACAAGCACGGTATACGTCAGGGGAACGGGCTTCTCTCATGAGGGCCTCTGGCTAAGGTGGCTTTAAAAGAGGGCTAGGCACATTCATGGAGCAGCAGCCTACCCATGCCTAAATGGAGCCTCCAGCTTCAGAGGCAGCATACCTCTAAAGACGATATGCCAGGGACAGATTGTGGGGGGACAGGACAGATACCTTCAGGGCCTGCTTGTGGGCTTGCACCTGGCTGGCTATTAGGGGATGCAGGATGCCAGGTCAAGGAAGGTGCCCCCTCCAAGCCAACAGAGCTCCCTGGCCAATCACACTTCCACTGCTTGAGCTCCAACTGCACTGCTCAGCTCCGCTCATTAAAATGCAGTCAAGACAAGGCAGTCCCAGCCATCAGGCCCACCTACTGTTTTTTTTTTAAAAGTGGGGATTTAACATACAACTGTTGGAAGGCGAGTCACTGAGACAAGCCACACACATATGGGATGAGGATTCTAAACAGCTCTCTCTGACACACAGTGTCTTTTCCTCTCTGTCTAAGATCACAATTTAACATCCCACAGAAGTCCCTTTTATTCCCCAACGGCAAAGACAGCTAGGAACCAGCCATCACCCCTGTCTGTCTCTCCCGGCAGCAACTCTGACTATTCCCAAGGCTATTACGACCTCTGCTGGCGGCACGAATGCAGAGCTCCAAGACATTTGCTCCGATTCCTTTCAACGCAATGGCCATGGCTTCCTTCACATTTGCATCTTTCGGGCAGATGAGCATGGCTTAATTGGAGCCACAGTTCAGCCCCCCAAACCTGGTTTTCACCTGAGCAAACCTGACACACGTACTGAGAGCCTGCTGACAGCTTGAAAAGGAACTGCGCTAGGCTTCTACACACAGACTGGGGCACATGGCCTCAGGGCATTAATTGGTTATTAAATAAGGTTACCAGCTACAAACAGGGACAGAGTGCCTGTACCTTGAACCATTGTCTAGAAGAGGGAATTTCGGCAGGTGCAGCTTTTGAAACCCTTCCATGTTGAGCTGCACCTGCCCAAATTCCCTCTTCATGACAATGGTTCAAGGTATAGGTGCTCTGCCCCAGTTTGTTTCTGGTAACCCTATTATTAAACACACTAGTGGTGTTCCTGGGGTGGGGGAACACTTAGTTTTGCAGGATTCCAAGCTCTGGCATAACATGATCCTTCCCCCTCGCTTCAGAGCCATTTGTGAGGCACTGAAGGCGAGAGGGTGGGGCCCCATTCCCCAGGTGCTCAGGCTCTTGCAAAACTTAGCATTTTGCCCCCCCCCAGCAATGCCACTGAAACACACTGATATATTTCCCAAGAGCAGCTGGGTGGGGGCCACTGTGGGAAAGAGATGTTGGACTAGCTGGGACCCCTCTGGCTGTTCCAGCAAGACTTTTCTTATATTCCTGTGAGGAAAGCTAGACTGAGGGGCAGTAACAGGCCAAAGGGACAACCTAATAAACCTCATGGTCTGGCAGGGGTCTGATACTTTCAGGCCAACACTCTAACTCCTACGAGGGACTTGGGAACCTTGTAAGTTGTTGCAGGGGTGGGGCAAAGGCAGCAACAAAATCCCCAGGATTGCACTGCTGCCCTGGCCAAAGGGGGTTGAGTTATCCCAGCCTCTGGGGTGTGTGTGTGAAGGCCTGGGGACACCCCTGCAGGGCTCCCCAAGCCTCAAAATTAGTTAAAAATGTGATTGTGACCCACTTCCTGTTGCACAATTGCAACCCGGAAGTGGGTTGCGTTGCATTTTTAATAAATTGTGAGACTTGGGAAGGCTTGTGGGGGGTGTCCCCAGGGCTCCCCACACACTCCCAGAGGCCAGCACTGTGAGGGATAAGTGTAAATCAAGCCCCTTTGGCCAGGGCAGCAGCACGATCCTTCCCCCTCTCCCTACCCCTTAAAGAAGTACAGGACAGTGCTTCCCATGGTGGTGGGTCGCGACCCATCACTTCGAAAAGCACTGCTATTCTGAACCAGGGTTCTAGTCCCAAGCTTGCTTTGAAGTAGTAGAATTAACAGGATGTGGGCGATAGAGGAAGGGTGCCCCTGAGCTTGTGCAGATGGCATGCCTCTCACTACCGCAGAATGACGTCATACACGAGAAGGACCTTTGCTTCAATAAGTGTAACTTCCTAGCAGAACCATGCTCGTTTTTATGGACTAAGCCGAATGCTAAATGCAAAGCAGAGCAAGGATTGGGGCTCAGGGCTCTCATCCTCATCTCCTTTGCCCCAGGTTTGGGATGTCACACCATGCTTCGCATTACGCACGGCAACAGCCACCCTCTTCAGCAGCCAGCAGTGACAAGGGAGAAGGGAGGAAAAGAGGCGTTATGTGATACAAGAGGCACCATGCAAGGGGGCAGGGAGAGCAGAGCGCCAGGGTGGTATTTTTTTTCCTTGTACAAATGCTCTGAGGAAGGGGAACAGGTGACTTCATGGGGTGCCACTGCTGTGCAATGGTGGTTTCTGCTGCAAATCCTCTTTCTCCCCTCCCACTTGCTGATGCTGATCTCTGAGAGCAGGATATACATTTGCACTGAAGACAACTAGAATGCTTCTGCATAGGGCTGACTGTGCTAGTTTTTGGATATCCATCTTTCACCTGAGCAATTTCCCTATTTCTTTTCAATGGGCTGTCCTGCCTAGCTTGCCCAGAGGATGCAAACCTCTTATCTGAACATATAAGGCATTTTCCTGAACCATCCATTTGGTCCATTGCCTGGGATCACAGTGACCACTGCCTGTTTGACTGGTCCACCTAGGCAACACTGTCTAATCTAACCGGCAGTGACTTGCCCCAAATTTTCCCAGTTCCATTTGCTTTCTAATTAGGGATGCTGCCAGGGATTTAACCTGGGAGCTTCTGCATGCAAAGAAGATGCTCCATGCCTTGAATTTGTAGAATTCAAGGAAGGCAAGAATCCTGCCTACACTGCAAGCAAGATTGGCCCAACTCTCCTGCCACTTGAGGTGGTGTCCATGTGATGCACCCCCTTAGCGAGTGATGCACCGGCCTCTATTACTCTTGCTTCCTGAACAGGAAAAGGAAGCAGGTCTGGAGAGGAAATAGAAAGGAGAGTGGTAGGCTAGACTGTCAGCACTCTAGCCCAGCAGTCCTCCACACTTCTGCACTGCACCCTTCTTTTTCCAATTCAGGAAGCAGGAGAAGCAGCAGCAGTGGAGCCAAGTGGGCAGACAGAGGGGGGCACCTTCCTGCCCATGTGCGGCTACCATTTCTGTTGGCTTCATGGATGGGCCAGTTCCGACTGCAAGAGTTACAGAAGAGGCAGTATTCAGCTGGGAGCCTTGCAGAAAAACAGGAAATGCATTCAGATACCAGCTTTGTACAGCCCACAGGGAAAAAAAATGTTGTCAAGGCTAATTCAGTCCCTTCAGAGCTTTACTTAGGCAGTGATCCAAGATGTTCCTTTTTTAGAATGTGGTTGGACTGCAAGGGTGAGGGGACGTTGGTGTTAAGGGAAATGAATAGATTTGGAATGCTGCAGCAGCTGTAAACTCTAATTGGCTGGGATTGTTCCTCATGGTTTTATTACTGTATTGAGGATTGTCAAATGAGTCACCCCAGGGGGGTCTGAGTGGGCCAAAAGGCCCAGGCCCAACCAACATTAACACTCGCAGGCAAATCCTGAGAAAGCATCCCTGTCTCCTAAGGAAGCTGTGAAAACTAAAAGATCAGGATACAATTCAACTAAAAAATCAGGATAAAAGAATAAAGGGAATGAGAATGATTGTGCTTCCTCCTACTGTGAAGTGAAAATCAATATTACATTCTTTGTAGGGGCCGGAAAAGGGTCCCTGCAAAAAAAAAAGTCAGTGAGTGTCTTTCTTGCAGCACCGAGAGGGAGGAGTCATTCAGGTGAAAGACAATCATCTGCCAAGAGAGGCCTGGCATGTCTCCAGCTGTGCTCCTTAAGTGTGTTTTGCTGCTTTAGCCCAACTCAGAGTGCTGCTGTGCTCCACTAGAACCATGCAGAACAGATCAGGCCTTGGGTGCTGTTCAGAATTTTTGAGGAGCACATCTGCCTCCTGATCCCTCCTTGGTGGTAACCAAGTGCAAAGGGAAGGCTGGGCTTTGGAAGAAGGTTGGGGGCCTCTCTGCAGCCTGACTTCTCAACAGAATTGCCCAGCAGGGTGTCCCAGAAGCTCCCTGCGGGGCCTCCCCGAGGGCTCTGACACCCACACTAGGCTGACTTGTTTCCCCTTTAAGCAGCCTGAGAGGTAGGCAAAGGGGAGGGGGTTCCTTCACCTCTCTTCCAGCAGCCTTGCTTGGATTCACTGGCTGGCCAGCCTCCTCCAGACTGCCCTCATCACCAGCTTGCCTGGGGTCATATAGAGCCTCCCCACTCTCTTGGTCCACCTCTTCCTCCCAGCCAGGCTGTGTTGTGCCAAATTGTCTTGCTGCAACCTTATACCCCCAGTAGGCTAATCAGCTTCCCTTTTATTTTCACAAAACAAACAGCTCAGAACACCCTAGGTCCAACTTGGCACCACCAAACAATAGGCAGTCAGCTTGCCTAAGCCACACCGGCCTCCGGCCTCCTCCAGTTGGTGGCTCCAGGGGCATGGCAGCCCCACAAGAATTCCCTACAGTCTCCTCCCACAACAACCTTACTTTCCTTTATCCAGTCCATTGATTAATCCATCCATCCTGCTCCAACATCTGCCGATATCTGCCAACTTACTGCAGCTCCTGCCTCCAACTTTATACTGAGGGCAGGCCAATCAGTGTCTGTTGCTGGGCAGGCTCTAGCTCATCAGCTACAGCATTTTCCACCTGTGCTAATCTCCCTTCCTTTATAACCAGGGCCCTCATCAGCCTGCCTAGGCTGCAGCTGTGTTCCTGCTGCGGGCAAAGGCCTTGGGGTTAACCCTGTAATCCCTGGCTGATATGGACAAGGGGCCAGTGCTGATACCATTCCTTCACTCCTGGGGGTATTTTCCGCCTTTTCCAATACACAGGGTTCTAAGAGTGATGCTGAATTTTTTAGCAGGTGTAAATCTGAGGCACATAATGGTGGCAGTAAGGGAGACTGATGGGATTAGGATATCAGTGCACTCATGTGCTGCCAATATGTCTCCCGGACTACCTCCTTCCACACCCCATTTCCACTCCCTCCACTCCCACCCCTCCTCTCTCAGTCCACCCACCACTATCGTAATTCTCCCCATGTGCTGGTCCAATCCTTGATAAAATTAGGCCATCAGTCTAGCTCAGAAGGATCCCTCCTTGCCCCCAGTCTCCCCACATCATCCATCACAGGCTCTTCAATGTGACAGTCACTTCAAATTACAAGATTGAGGGTGCAATCCTAACCAACTTTCCAGCACCTGGGTAAGGGCAATGCAGCTCCAAGGTAAGGGAACAAGCATTCCCTTCCTTGAGGAGGCCTCCGTAATTGTCCCCCAACTGCAGGATACAGCACATGCCCCACTGGCACAGCTATGCCAGTGCTGGAAAGTTGGGTAGAATTGCACCCTCAGACCCACAATTACACTGCAGAAAATCTCTCTTCGCACCTCTCGTGTTCACTATCAAGGTGACAGAAGGACATAAGAGCATAAGAAGAGCCCTGCTGGATCAGGCCCATCTAGTCCAGCTTCCTGTATCTCACAGCGGCCCACCAGGTGCCTCAGGGAGGCATGAGACAACAAGATGCTTGCATCCTAATGCCACTCCCTTGCACCCGGTACTCTGAAGTAGCCTACTACTAATGTAAGGAGGTTGCACAATCCATCATGGCCTATTGCCATCACCACCTCCTGTGGCAAAGAATTCCACAGATTAACGACCCGCTGGGTAAAAAGGTATTTCCTTTTATCTGTTTTAACTCTCCCAACCCTCAGTTTTAGCAGATGTCCCCTGTTCTGGTGTTTTGAGAGAGGGAAAAGAACATCCCTCTATGGACTCTATCCCTTCCATGCATAATTTTGTATGTCTCAATCATGCCCCCCCTCAGGTGCCTTTTTTCTAGGCTGAAGAACCCCCAATGCTGCAGTCTTTCTTCATAAGGGAGGTGCCCCAACCCCGTAATCATTTTTGTCGCTCTCTTCTGCACCTTTTCCAGCTCCACTATGATCCTTCTAGCTTTTCACGGAATCCTTCTGGCTAGACTGGAGGTTTTAATATCCATTGAGGGACTCTCAGGACAAAAACAGGAGGTTGACTCTGTATTCGAAGCATGATCTTGCTGTACCAGCTCCCTAGATACATCAGGCAGCAGCCATTAGAAACAGGGTGGCAAAATCCAACATGGCAGCCTTTGTGTTTATTGGCGAAACACTATTTGCTATGTGGTTCTGATTTCATTCTGCAAACGGCAGGTGATGCCAGGATGGAAAGGGGTTTCACTCTTCTGTTCTAAGGAAAGAGGGTTCCACTGATCCTTTTTTAAACACATGGGTTTCCTTTCTTTTTAATGCGTTGAGACATTTGCTATATTGTGACTGTCTCTTTTTATGCCTTCTTTCTGCATTTGATTTTTTGCCTAAATGGTCTTGGATAAACAATCCCAAACCTGATATGTGGGACTGTCAGTGTTGATTGATAGAGAAAGCACACACTCAGAGGCGCACGGCTTCACATATGTCTGAATTTAGTATTTGACAGAGAATGCAGCATTCAGATAATCTCTGTTTTCCATTTTAAGACAGAGTTCCATATTTCCAGCCCTTGTGGCTTTTTAATATATTTCTGCAGGCAGTGCCAGTGGCATCTCAGAAGCTTGTGTGACTGTGTGGGTGCAATCCTAACCTGAAGTTAGCCTGGCACAGAGGCCAGCAAAGTTTGGCTGGCACAAGGGCCACCATCAAGTATGTTTGGACCACTCTCAGAGTCAGAGAGGCCAGCATACAGACATGTGCCATCCTCCCTGACTCCAAGAGAGGTCCAAATGCGTTTTACGTGGCCCTTGTGCCAGCCAAACTTTGCTGGCCTAACTGTGCCAGAGTAATTCCAGGTTAGGACTGTGCCCTATATGTGATCTCCCTCCCCCCACAATACAAATAAGGAGCAGGAAGTGCGGTGCTCAAGGGATGGGGTGTCAATGCTCCTTCGATCTCCTTGATGCCTCCCTCCTTTGCTCAAAGACTCAAGAGGACAGCAGGTGAAAAGGCAAAAAATTAGCATTTGAGTGACAGTATACACAATTTGGATGGAGAAGGTAGAGCCCCACAGCTTTTGGGGTGCTTCCCCTTCCTAAGTGGAACTGCCTCCTGTTGTATGCAGAAGGGAAGAAATAGCCCTGGGACAGTATGTAGCATACCTGTGGTCTTGATCACAGCCTCCTGGAACATTCTCTCTTCATGCTCTTTGATTATCTTGGTGCCCCCGACGACGGCACAATCGTAGCTGCCAGTCAGTGCGTAGTCGATGCTCAGGCGCAGCTGCCTCAGGAGTGTATTGAACACCTCCAGCACAGTTGGTCCTGGGAGGGGCACAGAGTATGGTGGGGAGGGGGCAGAGCATGGGCTTCGCTTTGAGAATCAATACTCAGCTGGGCCTCCCCACAGTTGAATCTGAAAATTCACTGACATCACAGACAAAATGGAGGAACTTCCCCATCATAAATTGGGGCGTTTTGTTTTTGTGCCCCTCCTCCTTGTACACACACAAATATACACACACACACAAGGTGCAGAGGCTTGCGTATGCTATAGGGAAACATACAAAATCAGGTTTTTTAATGTTATTTAAAACAAAAAGAAGGCTTAAAGAAGGTACAATGCCTAACCTGAAGTTAGGCCGGCCCAGTTAGGACAGCAAAGTTTGACTGGCATAAGGGCCACCGTAAAGAACATTTGGACCACTCTTGGAGGCAGGGAGGATGGCGCACGACTGTGGGCTGGCCTCTTTGACTCCGAGAGTGGTCTATACATGCTTTACAGTGTCTCTTGTGCCAGCCAAACTTTGCTTGCCTAACTGTGCCAACCTAACCCCAGGTTAGGATTGCACTCTTAAAAACACTAGGATTTTTTGATTGTTCAGCAGAAGAAAGCGGGGGAGGGAAGAGGGGCTGCTGGATTTTTCCCCTTTGTATTGTGTTTCTGCTCAAAATCCACCCCCACCCCTTCCTGCTTGCCTTGATCGTTTCCTCTGTAGGGAGAAAGCAGGTCGGGGGAGAGGTTTTTAGTAAACAAGTGGTGGGAGAGGAAGGGCTGTGCAACCCCTCTGCTCTCTGCCGTTCTTCCGTTCTGCCTCCCTCCATGGCTACTTTTCAGGTCCGGAAAACACAGGACAGCAGGCCGGATCATGTGCTTCCTGTTTCAGTCTAGCATGGCCTGAAGAAGCTCCTTAGCTCATCCCAAACGCCTCCTCGCTGCACCTCCTGTTTATCTGCCTGCCTGTTGATGAGCTCAATGTGCGTCATCCCTTGTGGAGGCAGGCTGTTGCTGGAGCCTGAGAAGCTCTGCCTCCACCCCAGGCACCCTCTGGGGCTCCACGATGCTCCTTACCAACTGATCCAGAGGCTGCAATGACGGCAGCCTCTGACAGGACCTCCACAATCCCAGCACGCACTGTGGCAGCACTCCTGCTGTTGCCGTCCAGGTGGCCCAGAAGCTGCTGGATCACTAGATGGGAATGCTGGGGCTGGAAAGGAACAGAGAGAGCTGATGAGGGAGGAATCTGGTGAACGAGAACTGGAGTCTTATGGGGAGAAGGGGCTTAGGGGGGAGTCGGCAGGCCTCTGGTCCCTCTAGGCCGGTACTGCCAACAATCTGGACTCCAGCTTGTCCAGAGGTGGGACTCACCTCGTGGCCCAGGGTGAAACATGGGATCGGCCATCACAAGGGATGTGCCAGTGAAGGTTGAAGAGAATTGACAGAAAAGGGGTAGCATCTTATCTCTTCTCCTTCAAGCAGCAGGAGAGGAGGAGTTGAGAGTGGCCCAGCAAAACCATGTGCTCCATTTTCAAAGACAAAGGGACAGAAAGAGGAAGCGAAACAAGGCCAGGCAGAGAAAAGGAGTGTGTGTGTGTGGGGGGGCACAGCGGAGGCAGCTCCTCTCACCTGAATTGAGTACATGATGATCTTAAAACAGCGGATGGCAAAAGTCTTCGGCTCCCACAGCGTGTGGTTGTCCAGGTGGCTGGCAGGAAAGCAGCGAAAGGGCAAAAGTGAGAGAGAAGCCAAAAAGGGGGGTTGGTTTCCTTTTTTTGTAGCACAGATGTGACAGACCCAAGACAGCATCAGGCGGCATTCCAGGTCACGCTGCCCTGGATAAAATCCTTTTTCCATAACCTGCAAATCTTTAAAGTTGTTTTCTCTCCATCTCTTAAGTGGTCACTTTTTGCTGATGCTGGTCCACACCCTGACCGATCTTGCTAAAAAACCCTGATTTTTTTCCAGGCAGATTTGTGAAGGTAGAGTGCATGCTCCACAGAATTTCAGCTACCCACACATTATTTCCCCATATTAAACCCAGGGGTGTAACACCTTAGCCTGTATAAGTTAGAAGCCAGGCTTTCCACTTCAGAGCGTGAACGGCGGGGTGGGGAATGGATCAGAGTTTCGAATCCTGCTCTGCAGAAAAGCTCCCTGGATCCAGTAAAATAGCACAGCAGGGAAAAGGCTCATTGCAGCTTTTCTTCCTAGCTCGCTGCTTGGGTGAAAGGTTCCCTCTCACCCATGCCCCAGTACAGCAATATGGTATCTTCTACCTGCAGTCTGAAAGGCAGTAAGCCTATTTCTTTTTTATAATCGATCCAAATATGGCTCCCAAACTCACAGCCATTTCCACATCCTGCAGCAGTGAGTTCCACACTCCCACTGTGCCAAGCGCCACCATTCTGGCGGAAGAAGCCATTCACAGCCGTCTCTACCCCGGTGGAACACACACACACACACTCTCCAGGGACTCACATGAGGACCGGCTTGATGGCGTTCTTGATGTTGCCATAAGCTGCCCGGCCCAGGAGCTCCCGCAGACATCGCTCTGCCAGCTCTGCCGGATTCTCTTTCTCCTTCTCAGTTGTTTGCAAGGGAGATGGAGAACGGCTAAGAAAAAAGGAAGTAGCAAATCCGAACAGGGCCATGCAAACACATAACTACGTATATCCTAGCAGCCGGTTTTCGTTTGAAAGCCAGCCCCTTGACAGCCAAAGAGCATTCCTCCTCCTTTTCCCTCTCCCCAATTGAGTTAAAACTGGAAGTGCATTCTAATGTTCCTGCCAATGTTTACTCTTCAAGGGCAAGAGCCACCCAGAGGAGCCTACCACCCACCTTTCTACATCTGAGTGGGATTCCTTGCTGGAAAGAGGCCACGGCTTCAGTAGAAGCCCAACACAAAGAGTCTTCTGGCTAATCCTGCTGTGTGTCATTCTGCTTTGGGTGCAATTCCCTCCCCCCTCCACCCCCCAGCGGAAACTGACTGCACAGAGGCAAAGCCAGAGCAACAAGCATGCAGATACCCGGCAGAAACCCACTTTGGTGGACAGGTCACTTCGGTTCACAGGCACATTTTATTAATTAATGGACTTATTTCTGGTGACACCAACAAACACATGAATCAGACCCTTGGGTCATCTGGTCCAGCACCACCTATTCTGAGGATGAACAGGGTCTCTGCAGGGGCTGTGCTGGGAATCTTTCCAGTCCCACTAGCCAAAACCCCCATTTTTAAGTGGAGATACAAGACATGGATCCTGGGACAATTGACATGCAAGGATGTGCTGTACTATTGACCTGTGTGTGCCCTGGCACACAGCTTGGTAGCAAGCAATCGTCTGGCATCCTCCTGGCATGCCAGGATCCCATCTTCCTCTCTTCTGCCAGACGGAGCAGCTCTGGTGCTTCTCACCTTTCCGTTTCTTCTGCATGCTGCAGATTGAAGAGCAGCGAAGGCACAATCTTGTCCATGTGCTGAGGGTCCCAGATGTTTGCCTGCAGCTCATCATTCACTGTCTTTCGAACCACTCCCTGCAGGCCTTTTATACCAGACATCCGGATCCTGGGGGTGGGGAGAGGGAGAGAAGAGTTTTTAAAAGGAGGAATGGGAGAGGCAATCTCTCTGGAAGTCCAGGCCCCTGGAGGATGCCTGGTATGGATACCCTCCAAGTAGCTGATAGAAGTTTCATAGAATCATAGTGCTGGAAGGGACCTACAAGGTCATCTAGTCCAACCCCTCCTGCAGCAGGAAATCCTCCGAGAGCATTTCCAGCAGGAACCCATCAAGCCTCGGCTTGAAGGTCTCCAGTGAGGAAGAATCCACCACCTCCCTCAGCCATCTGCTCCACTGTCAAACCGCCCTTATCGTCAAGAAATTCTTCCTGATGTCCAGCCGGAATCTCCTCTCTTGCAGTTTGTACCCATTGGACCTAGTTCTACTGTCAAAGGCAGATGAGAACAAATTTGTCCTTTCTTCCTTATGGCAGCCCATCAGATATTTGAAGAGTGCCATCATATCCCTTCTCAGCCTTCTCTTCATCAGGCTAAACATACCAAGTTCCCTCAACTTTTCCTCATAGGACTTTCCAGTCCTCTGATCATCTTTGTTGCTCTTCTCTGAACCTGCTCCAGTTTGGCTTCAACCTTCTTGGTCCCCAAAATTGCACACAGTTCTCCAAGTGAGTAGATTTGTTATCTAGGAATTGGAAGGAAGAGATGCACTCTCTCCTAAGGCAGAGTTAGGATTCAAGGGGGGACATCACACTGTCCTCAACGGTCTCTTCACAGACTACATGAAACCACAAATCATAATTCTATGGCACAAGTACTTATCCAATACAAATAATTCCGGTTTCTTACACACACATATTAAGGATTGTGTTCACTTTATTATTAATGATTACTAATTAATTACTCATTTATTCTAATTCAAAATTACTAATTATTGAGGACTGATCCACACTGTCCTTGCCAGTGGGGCCAGAATGGAAGAAGGGAGAGGCAAAAAGATATCTTATGTCAGGGCTCAGCTTGCAGACAACTTCGCAGAACCTAGTGTTCAAAGCCATATTTCCTCTGAATGAGCAAGTTGTGTACCATCAACAGACCCTAAAGTATGTCTGGACCACTCTCGAAGTCAGAGGCCAGCATACAGACGTGCGCCATCCTCTCTGATTCTGAGGGTGCAATCCTAAACTGAGTTAGGCCGGCATAAGCTAAACCAGCAAAGTTTGGCCAGCACAAGGGCCACCCTACAGCACATTTGGACCACTCTTGGAGTCAGAGAGGCCAGCACACAGACATGAGCCATCCTCCCTGACTCTGAGAGTAGTCCAAACACTCTTTATGATGGCCCTTGTGCTGGCCAAACTTTGCTGGCTTAGATTATGCCAGCCTAACTCAGTTTAGGATTGTGCCCTAAGTCTCAAAGACTTCTTTTTGTTTTAAATAACTTTTAAAAACCCGATTTTGTATAATGTCTCCCTATAGCATCTATAGCCCTTATAGTCAAGCCTCTGTGCCTCCTGTGTGTGTGTGTGTGTGTGTGTGTGTGTGTGTGTGTGTGTGTGTGTATTTATGTATGTAAGAGAGGCTCAGCGCGAGTGCAACAGGACTGGCGTTGCCTGCAGCGCCAGTCCTGTTGCTTGAGCGCCAATGCGGGGGTGCAGATTGGCGCCTCTGTGTTGGCACTCTGCCGCTTGCACCGACGCTATGATGTAGCGTCAACGCAAGGGGCGCAATAGGATTGCGCTGCCCGTGTGAGGAGGGAGGGTTACAGATAAATCTAAAACAGGCATAGAAGAACACAAATAACTTCCCCCTTTGTCACCACAGCTCATTTAAGGGCCTTAGTCACGGTTGTGTCAGGTTCTCGCCCACCACCCTCCCCCTGACCTCAGCTCCTCATTATCCCTCTGCTTCTGAGCAGCTTTGCTTGGCATCCACCTTTGCCAAAGGGGCGAGACAAAGCAATTAAAATGCCTTCCTAGCAGGCTAATTGCAGGTTAACGATCATTCTGAGATAAGCGGGGAGGGGGCCCGCTGAAAGGAGCTTACACCCAGGGAAACAAGCATTAGATGGTGGCCTTGGTGCCTTTTCCCCTGCCTCACCTTGATTAGAGCCGGGTCTATCACCAACGTCATGCATGTATAATAAAAAAAAAAATGTACCCTTTTATCTTTATCAAAGGAGGCTCAAAGCAGCTAATATCATCAAAGAATTAGCAACATCAAACCAAGACTGAATGGCTGCAGCAGAAGGAGCAACAAAACAGAGCCAATACATTGCAGTCAAAAGACTTGAAAAGGCAACATCAGTGAATTAATCCAGCTCAGCAGAAGAGCCAATCTAGTCTAGTCTAGTCTTAACCTATTGTGAACTGCCTTGGATTAAAGTCAGGAGAGTAATCCAATGACTAAGAAAAGTGGTATATAAATACTGGTATTAATTATTGTTGTTGTTGTTAATAACAACAACAACAACAACAACAACACATGAAACAGAAAGTAGAGCAAAAAGATCACACAAATAACATTGACTAGTACTGATGGTCTGATATGGGTCTCCATCGGATACTTAGGGATCAACCAAACATCTAAGCAGGATGTATGATGTTCCAAGCAGTGCAGTGCCATCCAGTTCCAGTTCCAAGCAGTTCCAGGGATGCTATGGCAGGGAGCTGCAGTTTTTCTATATAGCTTGAGAAATTTCTCGATATAGTTCCCAGTGCCCCAGTGACGATGGGGATCACTGCGATACACTTCATCCACAGCCTGGTGGTTTCAATTGCCAGGTCTCTATATTTGCTTCTTTGTTCTTGACTGACATCTGGAACTGCAATGTCAATATCCACACTTTCCTATTTTCAATCATATTATTGAATTTTATTTATATTTATATTTATATTTATTATTATTAGTAGTAGTAGTAGTAGCCAGGCCCTGACACTTGTTAGGTAACTATAGGGCAGAAAAAGAGCCTGGCTGAAAAGAGGATCTTGCTGAAGGGGGCCCAGGGATTCCCAGAGGCCCACTGAAGCCATTGGCATCCACTTGCAGAGGCGGATCTAAGGGAGGGCAAAGCTCTAAGTGTCGCAAGAAGCCTTACCCTGTCAGGTAAATCCCTCCTCTCCCTTGCTGCTGTAGCCAGTAAGCAACGCCAAGATGTGGCTTTTCCCTGTGAGGACTGGCTAAAACGGTGCAGGAGAGGAGTGATTTCCACTGCAAGGTAAGGCTTCTTGCAAGACTTAGAGCTTGGCCCTCCCTTAGATCTGCCTCTGTCCACTTGGCACTCACTTTGTCCGGACGTCAAGGTCGTCATGGCTGGAGTGGCACATCTCGCTGAAGCGGGAGACAAAGAAGTCATAGCTGCGGTGATAAGAGGGCGTGTCCTCTTCAATGTTTGCAAACTTTACAAACTGCAGGCAGGGAAAGAAGGAGACAAACATGTTAACAGTCCTTCCCTCTTGCATCAGTCCAACTCCTGTAACCCTTGGGGAACAAAGATGACACAAACGTGACAGAGAGGATTCCCTGAGGACTTGGAGTTTTGCTTTCTGCGCTCACTTGTGAGGATTTGGTGGTGACGGAGTTGGAAGAGCCACATACATACAGCTGGCATTATTTATTTATCATATTCTGACCCCACTTTCTCCCTCGAAGGAGACCCAAACTATTCCAGTACTGACTATGTGCAAAAATGTGCACACATTGCACTAATCCAGGGGTCTCCAAACCTTTTAGGCAGAGGGCTGCATCAAGTATCTGGCAGTATGTCGAGGGCCAGAAAAATAAATAAATTTAAATATAAAATTTAAATAAATACTGTACATTACAGACGAAACTTAGGGGGCAATCCTAAACTGAGTTAGGCCGGCATAAGCTAAGCCAGCAAAGTTTGGCCAGCACAAGGGCCACCCTAAAGTATGTTTGGACCACTCTCGGAATCAGA
>JAJKFI010000038.1:3231252-3261883 GCA_029204185.1 Lerista edwardsae
GCCGGCATAAGCTAAGCCAGCAAAGTTTGGCCAGCACAAGGGCCACCCTAAAGTATGTTTGGACCACTCTCGGAATCAGATAGGCCAGCACTCAGATGTGCACCATCTTCCCTGACTCCGAGAGTAGTCCAAACATGCTTTAGGGTGGCCCTTGTGCTGGCCAAACTTTGCTGGCTTAGTTTATGCCGGCCTAACTCCAGTTTAGGATTGCGCTCTTAGATGAAGGAATGAATGGGCTCAAAGTTCTAGGATTCCTCCAAGCACCATCACACACCACAGAAATATAGCACACACCTTTCCCCTACCCCACAAGCAGCTGACTTAAATGTACTGGAGTAAATATCTCAGTACCAGCAGGTAACAGAAAAAGAAATACCCAGAGCACGTTCTGAGGGCCTTCAGAGGGCATAAAAACATGTCCAGGTCTTTGGGCAAAGCTGGAAGTGACTACTTTTGGCCTTCCAAGGGCTGGGGAGACTGCCTGTGCCCTCCCTGGCCCTCAGAATACCCTCCACCCACAATAAGAGCCCAACCAGTGGGTGCAGGGCATGCCAGCAAGGTGAGGAGGGCTAGAGGCTCATAGGGACCCAGAGGCTTGCTGTGGGCTGGATAGCGGCTCTTTGAGGGCAGCTTCTGGCCCCCGGGCTGAGGTTTGGAGACCCCTGCACTAACAGAAGGAGCATCTTGTGCCAAGATAACCAAGACCAATCACGAAAAACAGAAACACGAGCACCTTATACAGGTGCCGTAGCCCTGAGCAACGGCCCCTTCCCTTAAAAGCAGAAAACTGGTTGCCTTCCACTAATTCAGAACATGGGTTCCTCCTGCTGGCCTGGAACCACAATAGTCCTGCTGGCACCAGCTCCCAGGCAGAGTTCTCAGGCCTGCTTCCAGGGACCCTTCCAACAGGAGACATTGGGACTTGAACCTAGGGCTTGAGCTGCTGAGCTCTGCCCACCCCCACCTGGTTAAAATGAGGCCAGTTTTTTTTAAGCCTCTGGACAGGTAATTTGCAGCATGGTCTCTGGAGTTCACATCAGCCCCAGGCTACAGTTTGTCCTCCCTAAGCACTAAGCAAAGCTTCTCTGTTGATAAGTCTTGTTCTGCGTTTCTTGCTATGCTGACAGTGCAGCCTGAAGAAGCTAAGTGCACACACCAATCTGAGCTACCCAACCTGCCTGGGTAGCTGGCAGAGCTACATCATCACACATCCCTGACCATCACCTGCACTCTGCCAGCACCACCGTCCTCAACCGTGCAAAGGTCTTCGGCTCCCTCAAATGCCTTCTCTGTGCTGCCTCTTTCGCTTGGAACTGCTTCCCAGATCACTTGCCGTAGTTCTCTCCCTGTAAATGCCTCCCTCGATGCCCACCTTTTCAACAGAGCATTGGTACAGCCACAAGTCCCCATTCCCTACAGTAACCAGGTGTAAGCACTGCACACACAACTGAAATAATTCTATATTCTTCCCCATATACTGATTACTCTGTAAACCGCCTTGAATTCAATCATTAGAGAAATCTAGTGATCTTAAGAAAGGCGGTATATAAATAAATGTATTATTATTATTATTATTATTATTATTATTATTTCCTGCCCCTTCCTGCCCCCTCTTGTCACTTTCTAGTATACTCCTTGGAGTAGACATCCAGTTTCTGGAATGCCCCATGTACAGTATATAAATTCTTCTTGTTTTTCCATTGCGCCAGCCAATCCATAGTTGAAAAGAAGGCATTTCCCATAAAAAATGAATAAAAGAAGCAAGATTTTCCCATCTAAGCAACAGTACTGCTTGGAGAAGCTGCATTTATCACATTGTCACTGCCCTGTTCTGTTCATTCACTTCTCTTCCATCCTTTTTTTCTTTTTTGCAATCCCAGTGCCTAGTCTGGCAGGAAGGTGATGGCAGAGGTGTTCCCTTTCTATGATGCAGCCCAGATCTATGGTGAAGTCATACTTGGAATACCATGTACAGTTCTGGTCGCCAACACCCCAGAGTTGGAAAAGGTGTGGAGAACAACAAAAATGATCAAGAGGCTGAAGCACTTGCCCTAACAAGGAAAGGCTACAATGTTTGGGGCTCTTTAGTTTGGAGCAGCAATTTCCAACTGGCGTGTCAAGAATGGTCTGCAGGTATGCCATGGAAGTCTGGAGGACAATGATTGAAAATTGCTGAAGAATTCCTTTGGGTTCTGTAGCTCTTTTTTCCAGGGAAACTGTTTATAATAACAAATTGTCTGTCCATCTTCCTCTGCTGGTGCTGAGCTCTTGACCTTCCCCCTCTGGGGGGCTTCATGGTCCATTGAGTTGGATCAAAGTCAAGTTCAGGAGGAGGAGGGGGAAGAAGGTGAACAACAGACCACATGGTCAAGAAGGTTCCCAATTCAAATGGCTCGGAAACTCCTTCACGAGCAACGTGGGACCCAGATTTGCTCTGGGATGGTCAGAGGGCAGCCATGGCCAGAAGTGTCTTTGCACAGCTTTAACACACTTTATCCCACTTTTCAATACCCCCGGGGCTGACTCTCCTCCTTTGGAATGAAGGCAGATCTGGTTAGCACGACACACATTCCAGTCACATTGAGGCTGGACTACTGTAACATGCTGTTTGAGGGGCAAAGTGTACTTATTACAGCCCCTGATTGGCAGCTCCCATTTAATTTGATACCATCTGTAGTGGCTGTCGGTTTGCTTCTGGGAGCAATTCAAGGGGTCGGCTTTCACCTTTGAAGCCCTGCACAGCCTGAAGCCAGGACCCTTGAAGACTGCCATTCCCCTTCCCCTGTCTTCTTCACAGCGCAATCCTAACCTGGAGTTAGGCCGGCACAGTTAGGCTAGCGAAATTTGGCCAGCACAAGGGTCACCATAAAGCATGTTTGGACCACTCTCGGAGTCAGAGAGGCCAGCACACAGATGTGCGCCATCCTCCCGGACTCCAAGAGTTGTCCAAATGTGTTTTATGGTGGCCCTTGTGCCGGCCAAACTTTGCTGGCCTAACTGTGCCAGCCTAACTCCAGGTTAGGATTGCACTCCCAGTCCAGGTGTGTGACCCCAGCTTTCAGAGGTCAGCTGGGAGGGACGAGGGACACATAGCCCCTTGGCTCTGGAATTCTCTTTGACATGTTGATACTTGGTGAATTTATTTATTTTTTCTTAAAAAAAAAAACCTCCCTAGTCATTTCAGTTGCTTTGCTTTCCCCCCAGGTGGTTTTGTAGCTCCACCGCCTTTCAACTCTGATCTGCAACACCAGTTTTATTGTACTTTTCTTAGGTTAGTTCTTGTTGTTCAACTGAACTGTTAATGTTCTATTTTTTTCCTCTGGTTTGAGCTGCATTGGGAGCCCTTCTGGTGGCTGAATTTTAAGTACCGGCACCTAGATCCAGAAACAGCATGTGCCTCTCCTCCACTCAGATTTCCCGTTTTCCTCACAGTGAATGAGCTGTTAGTGCAACCAGGAAATAGAACTGGCTGTTTTACGTGCAATGCATCTCCTGCATGGACATCATTTCCAGATAGGAAAAAGCAGGCACATCAATGTGTGGATTTGGGACGCACGTACACTTTGCCATAGGCACACATGCAGCAGACCTCGTGTACAATTCTAGGTGGCAGGATCAGTCCCTGTATAGCCAGACTTTGCAAAGTCAAATGCCAGGCACACTAAACAAGCTTTGAGTTTTGAATTCCCTGCTTTCCCTCCAGGGAAAACAGCCTCCAAAGTCACCCTTACATAAATCAAAGGCTTAAGCGGGACTCCTTGGCTAGCCTGATTTCACACTTCACGGAACATCTCCCATACCTGGGCCATCCATCATACTCATAAGGCTCACAATGACTTCAATCACCTTGGAATGGGCTCAGGCGCCACTGGAAGCCTAACTGATGGCTAGGCTGGCCTCCCTCGCACAGTGCAGCCCTCTGCCTGTCCATCATCCGCCCTGCCCCTTTTCATTTCTTCTGCCACTTAACCTTGTTAAGTCAAAGACCAGGGAACTGAACTAGAAGTGACTGAGCTTCTGTTCTCCTCTCCCAACCCCTTCAGTCAAGAGGCTGATCAGCCTCAGTGGCATCTTCGGAACAACCGAGAAACAAGGAGGTTCCCAACAGTTCTTTCTCTCTGCAGTTCAGGCCCCCAAAGTCCTCCCTCCAGCAAACTGCTGAGACATGTTTTTCCCTCCTGAAGCAGCAGGCACAACTCAGGAGCCTCCATCTGGCTAGCAGCAAGAGTGGCTCGGCTCTGCAAGGAAAGGATGTTGAAGCAGATCAATGTTTACGACTTCTCATTTAAGCTCATCACCTTCCCATTGACTGACCAGCAGCCAGCCAGTGAAGAGATAGATGAACCCTCTGACTGTCCCATCACTGCTCTGGCCTCCATCTCTTCCATTCCTTTTGGGCATAGGAGGGACAGAGCAAGTACCACCCAAGTTTCCCCACATTCCGTGGTCCCCAGGAAGACAAGACTAATAAGTTACCCTGTCTCCTAAGGGACCGTTTACAGCTTAGCACAGGGTGTCAAACTTGTTTCACATAGTGGGCCAAATAGCAATCATGGTGTCTGCTGAGGGCAGGAAGTGACATCATTATGCAGGAAGTTACATCCTTAAGCAGACGATGGCCAGTAATAAGCACTTTGTTCTCACACAGAAACTCACTAGCTGCAAATGGCAGAAGAGAAAATGTGCAAATCTTGTTCATACTTTCAAGATATGAGAGAGCCCAGTTGTCATGCTGGGAGAACCCAATTATAATGGGGTGGTGGTGAAATTGATTCCGGGAGGTCCATTCAACCCCAGGCTTTATATTTGTCAGCCCTGTCTTCGCTAGTAGAGCGCATACTTCTACATAAGAAGCTAAAGATTTGATTCACTGATATCAGTGGAACAGTTCTTTGGTCTTATCACAGGAAACAACATGTAGCCATGAGAAGCTTGATTTAGGAACTTGAGCAAATCAGAGACAGTTACTCCAGTGCACCAGTGATCACATACTATGTGCTTTGCAAAGCTTTGCAAATCCTCACACTACAGGGAATTCCAAATTATTTTATGCCCATTAATTTATTAAACTAAAACCTCATTCTTGCATGTGATTCCCAGTGGTCCTCCATCGGGCAAGGCTGCATCCACGCCAATCTACTGCCACTTGGAGATTTGCACTCCCACTTGGATCAACTGTTCAGGTTCTTGAGGAAGAAAGGATGCCATCCCTTATGAAGCTGTGACCCTCGCTCTTCATTAGGGCTCTGATGGCACGGGGAGGGGGCAGGAGATGTCGTGACATTGCCCCCTGCATCACCGCGCCTCTAGTGCTATTGCCCTGCCCCCTGTGCCACCCCGTCCACCCCCAGCATCCATGCACGCTCCATTTTGAAGCCAAATGGACACAGGAGATGGTGGGCGAGCCATCTTCCATTCTGTCTTTTCCCCCCTCTCTGTCTTCACCACCACAACTGATGGTGCCCATAGCATGCACCATCTCATGCCCCCAAAATGATCCGCCTCTGCTCTTCATAAAGGAAGAGCAGCTCATTTGCCTGGTGGGCTTTATCTTAATTGCCACTACTAGGCAGCAGGAGCAATTGCTGTTCATAGAATAAGGGTGCAACCCTAACCTGGAGTAATAGTAGTTGTTGTTCAGTTGCTTAGTCGTGTCCGACTCTTCGCGACCCCATGGACCACAGCACAGCAGGCCTCCCTAACCTCCACTAGCTTCCGGAGTTTGCCCAATTTCATGTTCATCACTTCAGTGACACTATCTAACCATCTCATCCTCTGCCGCCCCCTTCTCCTTTTGCCTTCAATCTTTCCCAGCATGAGGGTCTTTTCTAAAGAGTCCTCTCTTCTCAGGAGGTGGCCAAAGTACTGGAGCTTCAGCTTCAGGATTTGTCCTTCCAGGGAGCAATCAGGCTTGACTTCCTGGAGGATGGACCGATTGGACCTCCTTGCAGTCCAGGGACTCTCAAGAGTCTTCAACCTGGAGTTAGGCCAGCACAGTTAGGCTAGCAATGTTTGGCTGATACCAGGGCCACCGTAAAGCGTTTTTGGACCATGCTTGGAGTCAGGGAGGATGGCACACGTCTGGGTGCTGGCCTCTGATTCTGAGAGTGGTCCAAACGTATGTTACGGTGCCCCTTGGGCCGGCCAAACTTTACTGGCCTAATTGTGCTGGCCTAACTCCAGGTTAGGATTGTGCCCTAAGACTTCCAGAGATTTGTGGCAATAAAGCAGGGCAATTACTTAGCACTTCAGAGAGAAAGGAAAAGAAAGCAGAGCCTGAGTACCACCACCCAGCAGAGTTCACAGCAAGCCTCATGGCTGCCAGATGAAGCATTTATACAGAACCAGAACCACTAAGAGCTCCTGGGCATTGTCTCTGCAATCCTCATCACCCCCCTGTTAGAGCCACCAGTGCCTTTATCCCCATTCTGCAGATGGGAGGGCTGAGGCTCAAAGAAAGCTGTTGCCTCAGGCCCCCTTGTGAGCCGTGCTAGAGGCAAGCTTTGAGGCAGGGATGTTCTGGCTCATAGCTCACTCTCTTTGTCACTAATCTACGCCTCCTCTCTGAATCCTGGAGCAGATCATGGCTGAGTGGCAGAGCACAGGCTGTGGACGCAGAAGGGCTCCGGTTCAGTCCATGGCATCTCCACGCAGTACTGCGAGAAACTCCAGGGAGCTGCCGCCAGACAATGCCTCTGGGCCAACCAGGGTGACCTGACTCAGCACCAGGCAGCTCTGGGTGTTCAGATCCCTCCCACTGCTTCCACCGAATCCCCAACTCGCCCGGCCACTTACAGAGTTGGTGCCGAGGATCTGCAGGTCTGGCTTCTCCGACTCCAGCAACTTAGCCACCATCTTCAGGAAGCTCTCCACAAAGAGGTTGATGCTCTGGCAGTGGCAGGCCATCAGCAGCTGGTCTAAGGCTTCCATCGCAATGCACACGTACCTGGGAGGAGGAAGAGAGGCCCCCCCAAGGGGAGACCGTGGATGCCTTATTCACAACCGCTGGGCTCTCAACAGTCTTAAATCAGGGAGAAAAAGGGACCCCCCTCACTCAGTTCTCAGACCAGTTCTTTACAACCTGGAATGTGACAGTGATGCCAAAACATACCCATTGCACCCATATCATAAACTTTCCTTTTCTGCCTGTCCCCCTTTCTTAGTTGCTTTTGGGTCTTTGTGGTTGTACTACATATTTTGTTTTAAAGCTTTGCTATTCACTATTCTTCATAATTATTTTATGATTCTTGCTTTTTGCATTTCATTCCTAGTTTTGCATCTTACTGTTTCTTCTCTATATTGTGTGTCTTTGTGATTGCTCCGTTTATTCAGAGGGCAAGGCAGGATGTAGTTCATTTTTGGGTGCAATCCTAACCTGGAGTTAGGCTGGCACAAGTCCCTTGTGCCAGCTCAAGAGTGTTGCAAATAAACTGTAAAGCACATTTGCACCACTCTCTGATTCAGGGAGGCCAGCGCATGGACATGCACCATCCTCCCTGATCCTGAGAGTTGTTCAAACACACTTTATGATGCATTTGTGATACTCCTGGGCCAGCACAATTGACTTGTGCCAGCCTAACTCCAGGTTAGGATTGCACCCTTAAACAGATAATTGATTTGCGCAGAAACTGACAACTTTTCTAATCCTTTGGAATGGTCCATTTCACAACAATATGCTCCATATTCTCTGTGTTCATTAATTTTAGTACAGGAATCAATTTGTGTGTGTGTGTGTCCATTGTACTCAGTGTGGGTATATTTGTATGGTTAATGCAACTGTTGCATGTTTATATCAAGACAAAAACAAAGACTCAAGAAGCATGCACACAGGGAGAGTTGGAACTTTTCTTACACCCACTTTTTCTTTTCCCTACAATTGCCGTCAACCCAAAATAGTGCTTTTCTCCCAGTTGGGGAAGTCACTGTGACAGCTAAATGGAATTTGGGCAGAAGATTTAGCTGAGAGGGTTAATGCCTCCCGTTTGCCTGAAGATAACAGCTGAAGATCCGAAGGTCCTGAGCTTAAGACTACTGGAAGTCCCTGTGAGTGACAGACCTTGCAAACTGCGGCTGATTAAAAGTTGAGTTCCAGCTGCCTCGTGGGAGGAGGAGTGTGCTGGTCAGCTGTGTCTCTGGGGGAGCAGGGAAGCTTCTTATCAGCCAGCAGAAGACAGATGGTGGCTAAGAAAGAAGGCTAAATCCAGAAAGATCCATCTGTATGAGTGTTGTTCTTGAAAGATAGAACGTTTCTGTAAATTGTTAAAACCTTCAGGTTTGTGAATAAAAGTCTGCCTATGTAAACCGCCTTGAGTTATAGTCATTAGAGAAATCTAGTGATTTTAAGAAAGGTGGTATATAAATACAAGTATTATTATTATTATTATTATTATTATGTGTTCTGAGGGCAATGCCAGTTGCTGGGTTCCAACCGACTGTGGCCTGCAGACCTTCTGGAACCATCTAATTGCGCAGGATGCAAGATGAGATGTGCTGTGGTCTGGCCCAGCAAGCCTCGTTTTATTTAGCTAAGTGGAACCTCCACATCTAGGGGCAGACTGCCTTGAATACCAGTTGAATATCAGCAAATAGCAGAGTAGGGTTGCTGCCTTCATGCCATGCCCTGGAATATTCCTGAAGCGCCTAGCTGGCCACAGTTGAACTGGAGAGGCCCACCCAGAGTCTGATGCAGAGTCTGACTATTTTGCCAGTTTCTGAACTGAATTTGGACATTGGGCAGGGGACTCAATGCTGCAGAGTCCTGGGTGACACTGGGTCCTGCTTGAGGAACAAGAGAAGGAACAATACGTTTTTCTTTTTTCCCTTTTCCTTTTCCTTGCCTTCCATTCTGCAAAGCCAAGGGGGAAATCCTTGTTCTGCTCCCCAGCAACTGCCACTGACGTCACTGGGTGTTGCAGGGACTTTTTGTGCCTCTGTGGATTTAGCCAGGCAGCCACAAAAAGCAGTCAGCCGGCAGGACAGAGGAACGGCGCACTTACGGCCCAGACTGTGTACACAGCACTGCTGCAGCGGGTCTCCCAGGCTACTGATTCAATCATCCCCATTATGGTTCTTTATTGGAAGACGAGAAAGAAGAGACAGGAGATCAGCCAGGGTGAGAAAGAGACAGAATGGGAGGCTATGAATCTTGCCTGGGCACAGTCTGCTGGGCGGCCAGCCTGATTAGGCTTCTGTGTCAGCATTTGCCTTGTGTCACATTTGGCTTCCGAGACAAATTGGATCTGCTACTGAACACAATGCAGAGCTCCAGGGCCAGTATCTGCGCAATTAGCAGATACAAGCAGCAAACCCTTTCCTGGACTGCGCTCCACAGGGGGAGAAAAACTAGCAGGGAGAAGAATGGCCTTTACTTCCCCCACCTCATTTTGTATTGGAAGGATTCAACTACACTGAGAATTCAATAACCTGCTTTGTGTGGTTGGAGGATCTAAGACTTCCTATCTCAGGGCGTAACCCTAACCAGGAGTTAGGCCGGCACAGTTTGGCTAGCAAAGTTTGGCTGGCACAAGGGACACCGTAAAGCATGTTTGGACCACTCTCAGAGTCAGAGGGGCCAGCACATTGACGTGCACCATCCTCCCTGAATCTGAGAGTGGTTCAAACAGACTTTATGGTGTACCTTGTGCCGGCCAAAGTTTGCTGGCCTAACTGTGCCAACCTAACTCCAGATTAGGCTTGTGCTCTAGACTGTCATGGTGCTAGCCTTGTGGCATGGGCTCCTGGTTCTGCACCAAATGTTCTCAGTTGCAGAGCAAACTGCTCTTTCACACACTGTTTGGGGTCAGCTGATTCTGTACTTTTTTAGGAGTTACTCTTCCTGTGTTGTCAGTCCTTTCTGGCTTTGGAGTCTCTGCTGACATGAACACACTGCTGTGTGTAGCCCCACCCAGGTGCCCTGTAAGCACAGACACCATCTGCACATGCGAAAGATCTAGGAGGGTGTGGGCAAGCCCCATCTCCCCAAGGACAGCATTTTCCTCTTCAGACATACAATGTCCCTGGGGACAGTGAGGGGCAGAGCTGACAAAAGCATCTGAATAAGAGCTTATGTGTCTTGATGTCACTGCCATAGCTAATGAAAGTGTAGCCTGGTGCAGAGGGCAAAATGATGCCCCGCAAGTGATGTCATAACAGGAAGTGACATCACAGTTGAAGTTTCATTTTCTTGGGTTTTTGGCCATAACATTTGATAGAGTAAAGATATTGCACAGTGGTTTGTTTCATTGCATTCTGCATTAAATTCCTCATCGAATGGTATACAACATGATGGTATTAGTCATACATACCAAGGTTTTCACCATTTGGGCCACGAGTGTCAAGCTTAGCTTTTTGCCCCCTAAAACTTGTTGCACGATGCAATTGTGAAAACGGCACTTCTTTAGCTATGTCCCTGCCTGATGTGACATTTATTGTTGGACATTTATTGTTAACTGCTTTGACTTCTCTATGTAATAAAAAAAAAGCAGGAACTGTTTTTCTTCTGTTTAATAAATGAATGAGTCCTAAAGGCAGGACTCCTAAACAACTGCCTGCAAGAACTCTGTCCCAGGGCATCCAAAACAGCACAGATTTTCAGAAACAGAAGCAACAGCAAGGTGTCCGAGGGGCTGAGGAGCCCCTCCCTCTCCCCCGCTCAGCCACCAAACAAGAGTGAACCTTATGCAGCCAAATGGAGAGGGCTCCTTTTTTCAAAGCACACTGGTAAGTTCCCAAGTCTTAATGACTTGCTATCACCTGCTGAGATTGAACATCACCTGCCTGTCACAAGAACTGCTGATGAAAGGAGAAAATGGAAACTCAAGTCCAGCAGGTCCAATGGCTGGAAGGAAAGGCTGAGAAAAGATGAACACTCCCAGGCACCAGCTCGAATTCTGTAATTCCATCTCATGACTGGGGAGTGTGGGCTGCTGGGGGCTTCTCAGCCCCTGGCAAGGAAGACAACCGAAGGAGAGGGCCAAAGCAATGAGGATCTTTTTGAAATGAGATGGGGAACGAGCAATTAATTTTGAAAAGGGGTCTAAGCTTTAAAATGGGATGACTTGAAACGGCTGGTTAAAGCATACAATGAAATTCAATACATGGACACTCTTATCACAAACATGTTGCGATGATTCAGAAATAATGCCAAACCCACAATTAGTTGTGATGCCCTAATCCACAGCAGCCAAACAGGCCCTCATCTGAGAAAAGCCATGTGCAGATTGGCAAACCACAGCCTACCTGGCTGGTTATCCTTGCACAGAACTCACAAAACGACAATTGTGATGCTGCTCCCCCCTCTGCTTAGGACAGCCCCTGGGGATTCTGAAGGAGGACAGAAACAGCACAAAGCCCTGTTTGCTCGGATGTCTCGAATTCAAATCAGGATTTGGAATTCAAATGGTGGGTAACAAAAAAAAATGGGTGGTGCATCTGAACAATCAGCAATGCTTTGCTCTTTGCTTAAAAAGAAGGGGCTAGGAAAGAATGAATGGCCTTCTGCCTCTTGAGCGTCAAGCTGTATAAACATGGCTGGCAGGAGCACAGGTTAGAAGCTGCTCCTTCTTCCGTTTGTGTGAAGTTGGCTAGAATTCACATCACAGGTCTCTCAAACCATTTAACTTCAAAGCTGACTTGAATGGGGAGGAGCTAAGCAGCCCCAGAGCACGCACAGAAGCCAGCTCCCAGCCTAAGCTGAAACAGAGCTCAGACCACTGAGCTGCATCACAGCTGAATCGCATTGCTGAACTACTGGAGAGCAAGATTGCTACCAACGTGTCCTTTGTACATTAGCCTGGTTCTGTTGAAAGACCTGCGTTGTCCTGACTTCAGTCCTGCCCTACATTCTGATAGAGTGCCAGCCAGGACACCTGGACAGTATCAGGTGTTGCAACTCACAGTTTGGGAAATGCTGCATTAGCCATCATAGCACTGGGGAATTCCCATGTTCAGATGCAAGACGTCTCTGGATACCAGCTGCTGGAGGACAACAACAAGGAAGGCCTGACACATCTGAGGATGCGGAAGAAAGTGTGGTTGAATGATGTGCACCTTGTGGCATGCATCCTCCAAGCTTGATCCCCTTCTAAGGGGAACGTTTAAACAGCAAAGGGAGATCTTCCTTTACAGCTTGAAAAGTTGGTGGGTTGGGGGCAAGAAATCTGATCTCCAAGAACAGGCTTCCTAGCTCCTCAATGTCTTCACTGCTGAAACTTTCATAGCTCCCTGCTTCTTAATAAGCACTCTCAAGTTTGGTCACATGGAATTTACTTTCATATTAAATACATTCCCGTGTATCTGATACATCCCATGTACATGTATCTGAATGCTAGATGAGCATAGTCAGAGCCTTGCTGAGCCTTGCTCCTTACAGGGAGCCTTGTAGATCCCTGCTACACTCAGGCTGCAATCCTATGCACACTTACCTGGGAGTAAGCCCCATAGATTACAATGGGGCTTACTTCTGAGTAGACATGCCTAGGATTGGGCTGTGTCCCACATTATACTCATATGATGCATCTATTGCCCTGACCAAGGGCTCCCCAGCTCACACACCACCCGTGGTCTTGACACCAATGTTGTGAGTTCAACAAGAAAAACACACCGTCTGTTGCGGTTAAATAGCTAGATTTCCAAACAAAAACACCAGCATTCAGGACCACACTTGTGAAAGATGGGACTGCAGAGTTCTGTTCCCTTGAAAGAATTAGGCAGGCTCCAAGTCAATTAAAAACCTGAAATCAAAGGAAAAATACATTTTTCCTCTGGAAATCTTTGCATCTGACAACAACCCATCGGCCATCAAAGGTCTCACTCCCATGTTGCAAAACCTCATTAAACACCCTCTTGAACACAACACCTCTGACACAGCTTGAAAGGAGCTTGTCAGCTCTGATGAAAGCAGAAATCTGTGCCGCTCTGAAGCAGCTCACATCTTTTACAGAGGTGCTGCCGCCTCCCCTTCTTCATTCCCCTCTTTCATTCTCTGGCACATAAAAGCCAAATTCTAAGCGCAAAAGGCAGAATAGAGACAATAAAGGCATTCGCCTGTCTACGCTTGGTTGGCAAGACGAAAGGAAAGCCATCCCAGAATGTGCTGAAAGTCACAGTCCCCATCCGAGTCCATCCGGCGTCGCTAAAATCAGAGCACAAATCTATTCTCAGAGACAGCAACGCCCACAGAAGGCAGAGGAACAGCTCTCCAGCAAACAACACCAGCTGTACGTGCGAAGCGAACAGCAGGTGTTGGGGGGGGGAAAGAGGGCGGACACAGCATCCATGCAAAACAGCTGAGCCACAAAGCTGGAAAGCAGGAGGATTTTTAATAAGAGCATCTCTTGTAGGACCAAGTGGTCAGGAGACATTAATGGTAACCTATTCCATTTTCCAGGAGGAGAAGACTGAGCTTAATCCTGGGTTGGTTCACATATGACTGTAGTGTCAAAGTGATGATGTAAACAAATGGCACAGATAACATCCTTATGACATCACTGCTTTCCAGAAGGAGTTGGATTATATAAGATTAACAGGTGAATGCGTGAAGCGGTTCCATGGGCAGTGCCATCCTATTTCGCCCACAGCGCTGACACAGGGGTGCCAAGCCTCACCCCCGCATCGGCGCTAATGCGCTGAAACCGACACTATGAGTAGCGTCGGCTTCATAGCGCTGATGGAGAGCCTCCCTTGTGCCGACCGAAGCCAGTCGGCGCAAGGGAAGCTCTGTCCCATATCTGGATGGGGATTGGTGGGTGGGAGGGAGGCAGGGGAGGGACTTGGGCGGGACATGGGTGGGCTTGGGAGGTGGCATATACGGCCACATCCTAAGCCCGTCTGCGAGGCCCCAATTCAGGCCACGCGGTCTCCACGGATCTGCGGGCGCAGATCAGGGGAGCAAATAGGGGAGGCTGGAGCCTACAGTAAGGGGGCAAATGCTCCCTTGCCATGGGGGGGGGCTCCAGCCTCTCCTATGCTGCATCAGATATGGCGCTGCCAAGTTGGCCTCGCCATTCCAGCGCTGCATAGGATTGTGCCCTGAAACAAAGGCAAAGTATGGAAAGCAGGGAGCGGGAGAGGGCCAATGTGGAGCATTCCCGTGGGGCCCCCCACCTTCCCCACAGGGCCCCCCCACTCACCAAGAAAAGCATTTGTGGTGCCATGCACTAAGAGCAGCACCTGGAAATAGTTGCATCATGGTGACATGATGACATCACCACCAACTGCTTCCAGGAGGCCCATTTTGGGCTGTTCAGAGGCAGGGGCAGGTGGGAGGGCCTCTGCTTGTCCCACTGACCTACAACCCATAGTGATACCAGCTGCAGCAGCAGACGATATGCTCACAGCACGGGCGTGGGGTCCCCCAAAGAGCAGGGCATAGTGTGAAGACATTGGTCACACTGGCCTAAGGCCGGCCCTGATGGAAGAGTCTCTCCTAGGTCTGTGGTGGCCCATTCACATACAAATCAGCATGTGGTACCCACAGTCATCAAGCTACAAAACTGAACATGTGAACCAGCCCACAGGTGGTTATACAATCATTCCAGGATTTTAAAAGTGAAATGTGTCCCACGTTGGAAGTCGTGGTTGGTTGGAAAGAGACATCAAGGGAAAGTCAATGCCTGTTTAGCCTAGACGTCTAGGCTAAGATAGCTAGAGATGTACCCACGGCAGGGCACACGTTGAGAAGTAGCTGCCACAAAATGGCGCTCACAGATTTGCTGCCCAGAAATTAATCTGAAGCATCTCCCTTGGAGGTTTCCCATCATCCCATTGGGCCCCTCCTTACCCGTATCGATGTCTGCTCACGTCTCTGATCAGCTTCTCCGACAGGTAAGCACCAATGCGGTCCAGTTTCTCAGGCGCAGAGAGGGCATAGAACGTCAGCTTCTCCATGTTGGTTTTCACCAGCCCATCCTGAAAGAGAGGTTGCGGCAGAAAGTGAGCCTGGGGCGGGTCTCCAAGTGCTGGTCTGGGGGTGGGTGGGATGTCAGATGATCCAAAGAGGGAATACAGGGAGGCCAACCCGATCAGCTTCTTGAAAAGCCACTGACGAAAACAGATTCTGCTGCAAATCCTGGTCACAATTTACTTGGTTTGCAAATCCTGGTCACTGGGTGTGAATGCATCCAGGTTCGGCTTGCCCTCTAGTTCGAGCAATGAGGAGGGTCTGCAGCATTTCCTCATCTGTTCCACAGGCCAGCCTCTCTTCACTCAAGCGTCCTAAACTTTGCTTCTCCCCCAATACAAACCTTCTCTACTACTGACTCGGAGCGCCATCCTAACCTGGAGTTAGGCTGGCACGGTTAGGCAAACAAAGTTTGGCTGGCACAAGGACCACCGTAATGCGCGTTTGGACCATTCTCAGGGTTAGGGAGGATGGCGCACGTCTGTGTGCTGACTCAGAGAATGGTCCAAACTTACTTTAGGGCAGTGATGGCGAACCTTTTGGGTTTGCCATGTCAAAAATGTTTATCTTGACTCTACTGGTGTGTTACTCCCCACCCCCAACAAAAGAGAAACAATTATTTACATACTCCTTTATCTAAAAAAATATAGTCAAATAATTTGTGGGGCAATGCATTATATAAAGAAACATCGAACCATTTCAAAACAGTACAAAAAAACAAATCATTACAAAAAACAAACTCAATTGTTGTTGGGTGTTGGCAAATACTGGTGTGTCATTCAAAACATTGTGGCACGTCACCTTTGACACACATCATAGGTTCACCATCACTGCTTTAGGGTGTCCCTTGTGCAGGCCAAACTTTGCTGGCCTAACTGTGCCGCCTAACTCCAGGTTAGGATTGTGCTCTCAGTAGAAGACAAAAACACAGAACTGATTTGGGCTGCGGGAGATGCAACAGATCAGGTCCAAGAGTCAGTTCCTCTCTAGAAAACGATGTGCAGCAAGGAAGCAATTTACTTGGTTTTCAGTTTTGTATGGAGGCCTTGAGTGTTGTCTTTCACTCTGTCCAGATCCAGACCTTTTGTGTTGCACCAAACTCAAGAGGCATGTTGGCACTGCCCTCTCTGCTCTACGTGGGGTGTGAGGAGTACCCAGCTAGTTGTGCTTTCCCCGCTAGTTCTGCATCTATAGAGAGCTGGCATGTGAAACTCAAGGTGGCACATGTTGCTGGAGGTGTGTCTACCCATTCAGTCTACCCCTGTAATAAGAAGATCAAAGCAGGATGATGAGAGGGCCTTCAGAGGAAGCCGTGGAGGAGGGGGACTGCTGCATCACATGGCCACAGAACTCTCAGCAGCGGGCTCATTTATCAACCACGCTGTAAAAAAGATTTGGCTCCTAGCGGAAATGATTGGGCAGCCCAGACACACCTCCTTCTCCTTTTGTGCTTTGCATCTTAGTTCAAGACTGCAGAGGGAATGCAGGGAGGGGGGATGCGCACAAGGAGATAAAAACACAGGCTGCCCCACTGCTTCCCATCCTGGCCAAGTGGCTGCCCCATGCAAGTTTGCAAGCCACAAAACACCAGCCGTGGCTGCAGCCGTTTGCCCGGCTCCATTCGACCTCCTCGCCCAAGATTTGTACCATTTCACTTAAATGAACACAACTGTTTCTGACAAATTTGGCTGAGGCAGGGTGGAGTCAATGACCAGCCTGGAAAATGCTCGAGGCGTATCAGCTGCTGGTCCCACAAGATCTCAAATTGTTTTCCAAGACACACACAGCCACAATCTCACTGTGCACTGAAGCATTTACATCACAAGACCCGGTACAGCAAAATCCTATCCCCGAGATACGTTGGCACATATCCACATATGCCAGCACAATGATAGCCCTGCCAGCACAGATGCCTGTCCACTAACAGATGCTGGCACAACACTGGAAAAAAAATCACCATGCTGACATGGCACGGACACCAGAGCAACTGCTGGGGGAGAGATCGAAGCAGGGAGGGGTTTGGGGTGTAATGTAGGATGAGAAGAAGTTGGCACAGGCCCTATCCTAACCCCCATTCAAATGACAGACATGCTCCTGACCCTGGACAAAGGCTGCCCCGAGAGCAGAGGTGGCATAGGAAGGTGTAAACCCATCAAGGACAAAATGGGGACAGGAAAAACACTAGCAAATCTCAATCTTCTGCAACCCTCTCACTAAGACAGAGTGTATATTTGGCAGCCATTCAGAACACACCAACCCCCATACTAAACCCTCTCCTAGGGAGACTACAGCTCAGATGAGAAGATATGTGGCCGGGGGCTATAGTTCTCTAGTGCCACAAAGGAGAACTTTGGTGCACAAAGAGCCCAATCTTATACTTACCCAGAGGCAGATCTAAGGGAGGGCAAAGCTCTAAGTCTCGCAAGAAGCCTTACCTTGCAGTGGAAATCACTCCTCTCCTGCACCGTTTTAGCCAATCCTCACAGGGAAAAGCAACATCTTGGCATTGCTTACTGGCTACAGCAGCAAGGGAGAGGAGGGATTTACATGACAGGGTAAGGCTTCTTGCAACACTTAGAGCTTTGCCCTCCCTCTAGATCCGCCTCTGTACTTACCATGGTGATCCATGCATTTCCAGTTCCTCTCTTACAATGAATGGTGCCCTCTGACCTAAAGCAGTCAGCACCTGGTACAAAAAGTGCTCCAACCGTGCACAATTTAGTCTGCTGCAGGCAATGTCACCAGGAATGCCTGAACCGTCCTGGCCAAGTCCTTGTCCGTTCTCCCACTTGCCAACGAAGGTAGGATTATGGGGGAGGCAGGGGAAGTTTGTGGGAGGGCAGAATGGGAGCAGGGAGGGTTGAAATGGAACTTGGGAGGGCAGCCGTCACAGGTCTGAATAGGCAGCCATGGGTGGAAACCCCAGAGAGGTCATGGGCATGGATGTTATCAGGAAACAAGGGCAGAAAGACAGGAGCACAGCCAGGCTTCTGAAGGACACCCATCTTTCCTGCCCTTTCTCCTCAACCCACCTGCCCCAATGAAAGCTACATGTTTTGAGATCTGCACCATGGCACGGAAGAAGTGATGCACATTCATGGACATTTGCTTAAGGCTACGATCGCAAGCACATTTCTTAGGGAGTAAAAACCATATGGGACCCAGTGAGGTGGCCTCCTAAGAAAACATGCACAGACCAAGTTGCATTTTGCATGAACCTTGATCAAAGAATTGGGGTCTTTCGGGAAGAATTTGGGTTGCGATGAGCGGGGAAAAGGATAAGCTTACTGTACACAAACCACAGAGTATCACATTGCCCTGCACAGTTTGACTGAAAAGAGTCACTTACCTCTGGATCCTCTGGGAAAATGTTGTCAACAAGCCTCTTGTAACGAGGACGCAGAGCTCCGCAGCAGCCACACACACCTGAAATTGAAAAGAGACCCCTCCTCATTTAACAAGGCGGCTACACAAACTGTGTTCCATTTAAAACACAATACCTTCAATAACACAAAAATGCTGCCCATGAGCTCAGTAGTGCCCCTAGAGGGGGGAGGAGTGCTATGTTTTGCAAAGCGCCTTTACTTACCTTTCCGTGTAAACTGTTCCTCTCCTTCTCCGTCTTAGTCAGTCCCTGTGGGGAACGCAACACACCTGCATTGATGACTGGCTACTACAGCAAGGGAGAGGAGTGGTTTACCTGGCAAGGTAAGATGCCTTGCAAAACTTAGTGCCCTCCCTTCTAGGGATGCAACTGCATGCACTTGTGGTTCTACAGCCGTAATCTGCAAGGTGTTAAGATGGGCACACATTTAAAAAAAAAAATCACTCCCCAAGCTTGCATTTGCTTTTCCCTTTAGCTAGAATAAAAAACAAGAACAAAGGAGGTTTTTTTTTTTTTCTCAATGGTACCTCTGCATAGAATAAAGGTATATAATATATGAAATAAGAGGTCCACCCCATGCCCTGGCCTGTTGAATGCACTGAACAAACTAGACGCTGCCCTCTCATTGCAATTAACTTAGTTGGGCACAATATGCAAATAGTTCTCCTGTGTCAAGCAGAACTGAGACCAGCAGCAGCCATACAGGTAGGGATGGTTTTTCTCGGTGAACAACACAGAACGCTAAATAATGATAATTTCTACTGAGAACGCAACATAAAATGAAATTTAGGTCAAAATTCAAAAAAACACCACTTTTGCCTATTTTGACAAATTTAGATTAATTTCACAAAAATAACACTTTATTTTTGACACAATTTTCAGGAATCCACAAATAGTTTTCAGTAAGGGATCAGGAGGAGGAGTGGCAGAAACAGGAGGAAGCTTACTTAAACTTGAATGAACCTGCATGTTCATAGTTCACAGTGTATCCTGGGGCAACTTTAATGGAATGTGGAAGTAGTAAGTGGTAGTTTCTTGATGCTCCTTGCTAAATCAGAGTGCAGCTTGGGAATTTCTGAGCAGGTTATTTCGGGCTGGGGTGTGGGTACCAGTAATTGCTTGCCCTTATGGGCCCATTCACCCTTATTTATTGCACTGTTTGTATAATTTGCAATTTAAAAAATTGGATAAAAACACACAACACCCCAATTTGCTATTTTAATCAAGAAATTTTGGAAAAAATATCACCGAAGAAAACCACCCCTACATATAGGAGAACATTGCTGGTGAAGGGGGCCCTTAAATCCTCAGCCCCTCAGTCTGGTGCCATCTGACACTTTGCTTATTCCTCAGAAGACAGAAAAGGTGGCAAATAAAACTTTTTAATCCGTACCGGCGTGCCCCAGTATCCACTGATTTGGTAACCACGGTTTCAGTTATCCATGGATACCATGGATACTGGGATGCCTATTTAAAAGATAGAGAACATTAAACAAATCTCTTTTTTTTTTACCTTGTTGCAGCAAAATCACTGATGTTCCCCTATCTTTAAAAAGGTATCTCCCCAGTATGCACGGTTTCATTTTATCCATGGTGGGGTCCGGAACAGAACCCCTGCCGATACTTGTACATGCATGTAATGTTATAATTCATTGGGACACAGCAAAAGCTTTTTTGAATCATCCATCCAGTACAAAACAGTGCTATTGGGTATGTAGGATAGAGGCATAATGGACACAGGCTCTGATTGGGCCAGAATGCACTGCTTCCATTGGGTAGCATCAGGGTCGGCCCAAGACCCTTAAAGGAAATGCTGCCCCTCCCAACCCGATGATGTGACTGTTTCGCTTGGCCTCGTGGATGGGCCGGTCCTGGGCAGAATGGCTGTCAATCACTCCAGGACAACGAGCGCTATAACGAATCAGTACTAAAGGAATCTGCATCCTCTGAGGTGAATATATAGGAACTATATTCCTGGTTTTAGGAGATCTTGTTCTGAGATCTCCCTGCCGAGTAGTGCCAAGTTCAAGACAGCCTTTACAGAGAAATATGTCTTTGGAAGTTGCAAGACTGGAGACTTCGGGGCCTTCTGTAGCAACATGCGGCTTTTCGAAGGCACTAAAAGGGTCAAAAAAGCAGTGCACCGAGAGGCTGGAAGAGCCTGTCCCAAAGCAGCATCAGGAAACTGAAGGCCAAAGACTGCAAATCCCCAGGGAAACTTCAGTCCTTTTGTCATATATACCAGTGTCAGCATCAGAGCACAATCCTAACCTGCACTGGAACAGGCAGGCCAGCTGGCCTATGCTGCATCCTACACAGGTTGGGAGCAGGCTGGAGCCTCCACAGGGAAAGGGGACATTCATCCCCTTACCCCGGTGTAGGTGATAGCTGCCCCAGTGGGGCCACTAGGATCTGCCCTTGTTGTTTAGCAGGCACAAGTCTGAGCATGCGGCGGCAGCCTGAATCGAGGCTGTGCAATCCTAACAGCCACATCCAAACTCCACCCCCTCCCTGGGCTGCCCTGCTCACCAGAACACTGCATCGATGCAGGAGCCTGCATTGGCGCTGCATGCCTTGTGCTGGCACAAACTTCACAGCATGTTTGCTTGTGCTTTATAGCATTGTGCACCCGGCTGGCACAAGTGGCTTGCACCAGCTGAAAGGAGGGTTAGAACTGTGCCCTCCATCTCTTCCCACTCCCCACCAACACAGGGGTGTCAAACATAAGGCCTGAGAGCTCTTACTTACTTCTACTTATTTCTAAAACCTTTATTGGCATAACAAAACACATAGAACAACCATAGCAATATAGGGACAGAGTAAAAGAATTAATATGAATATGACGAGGTTACTTTGAGAACCTCAGATAAATAGCCAGCAACAGCTGCAGTCAAGGAATCACAAACATCACTCATAAACTCAGAGAGAGTAACATCAGAAGGAATGAAATCTGGTGGAATCCAAGGGGCTAAATAATGATTTCGGATATCAAGGTGAGCTGGACAAAAAAAAAAAAGAATGTTAAACAGAAGATCAGGAGACTCGTGACAAAAGAAACAGAGCCTTTTTTCCCGCGGGATATTAAGAAATCGACCAGCGTGGACTGCCGAGGGGAAAATGTTAAAACGAGCTAACATAAAGGCTCTTCTGTTTAACGGGTTGGTTAATGAATAAATGTAATTGGGTGCATGGTCTAGGGATGGAACTAAACCAAAAAAAGGGGGGAACAGGTAGGATTGAGATTGTTACATAGATAGTTAAATTCAAATGACAAGAGTTTAGCTTTTATTAAGGTGTAGGCTCTTGGGAGACTCGTATCCGCCAAGGATTCCAAAGAGAGATCAAGTGAAGCGAGGCCTGAGAGCTCTTAATCCAACCTTTGTGATAATTGGGCTCTCACCACCATCTCATTTGCTGAGCTGCAAAGCGATGCGTCAGCAGAAGCGGCACTGCTGAAAGTTGGCACTGGGAGAACCACCCTTTCAGCAGCACTGCTCCTACCAAGGTGTCACTGCTGAAAGGATAGCCCATGTGATAACTGGATAACTGGGCTCTCCCAGTGCTGCTCTTTCAGCAGCGTTGTTTCTGCTGTGGTTTCCTGGCCTGTACTCATCTGTCAATCTTAGAGGGGAGGAACGGTACCGGGAAAGGGGCAGACCAAGAGAAGGGAGGTGCTGGGAGAGACAGTGCTACTTCTGTCAAGGTATCACTTTGCAGAGCATCTCTCAGCTGCCTCGGCTGAAGCAGCACTGCTGAAAGGGTGGCCTGTGTGATAATTGGGTACTCCCATATATTGAAAATATGGTCAAAATTTGCATATTCTGCCATTTGCAACGTGTGTTCCTAGGTACGGAAAAAGTGTTTATTTCTGGTCATCCCCTGCATTTCTCATCCTGCTTAATGACTTCACTTCCGATTCTCAGCAGCCTACATGAATGCCAGATGAAGAGTTTGACCCCTCCCACACACACTCTAGCAGATGGACATGATCAAAATTCCCTGCCTGTGGATCAACCAACTGCCCATTTGCGTCCATCATTCTCATCAAAGACCAGGCAATAGCCAACAAGAGAATCATTTCTCTGCTTTACGTGCCTGAAAGCATCATATCCAAAAGGCATATTTGCTGTCCAGCATACGTTTCTCCTCTCTTTTCTCCTCATCCAACCCCCCTCCCAGCTTTCAATAACCAGGATCAAGTAGTTACAGGAGTAATTTTAATCCAATCTAGTATTTTAAAAATATTTTACATATGGTTTTACTAAATTGCAGTTTTAGTTCTATTAGGTATAAGCAAACTCCCTCCTCCCCCATTGCTCAATTCAGAATTAATCCAGGGAGACCATATTTATAATTAAACAGATGTGTATGTGTGGTCCAGCTGCACCAAAATTCAAGAGTATGGAAGGAAGGTATAACGCCAATTAAGAATGCAGTATGACCAGCCATTTAATTCTTTTAACTCCAGACAGCCTGCTAGAGAGGACACAGTTGCCATAGACAGTAATGGTCCATAATGGTGAGTAGAACATGCTGAAAAGATCATAAAAAAAACTGGCTGAGAAGAGTGTGGAGAATACTTGACATAGTCAAATTAACATCTGATGAGGCTACAGGAAGGCAGAGAAAACATTACTAGGAACTAGACTTCTTTGGAGGCTCACACCAGATGTGGAAATTTCCAGAAATGATACTGCCATGAAAATAGGTCCATATCAAGACTTTTGCAGACATCTCTGATCTTCCCTCTCCTGCCAACCTAGCAGTTCGAAAGCACGTAAAAATGCAAGTAGATAAATAGGGACCACTTTGGTGGGAAGGTAACGGCGTTCCGTGCGCTACTGCATAGAGTCCTTGGACATGTGGCCAGCATGACTCTACAGGCATTGAAACGGAGATGAGCACCGCCCCCTACAGTCGGTCACAACTAGACCATCCAGTCGTGGGGAAACCTTTACTTTTACCTGATCTTCCCACCCATGAGAGATGGCTGAGTACAAGCCAGGAAAGCCATTCTCTTGCAGCCTCAGATCCCCTCCATGCTGCCACATTTGCAAGATGGAGGCAACAACACAGCTCTGCCTTTGGGGGCTTGTTGAGGGTGGTTGCATAACCACCAGATACGTATGCAAAGCATAGCTTGGAGCCTCTAGTCTGTTTCTCAAACTGTGGGTCAGGACCCATTTGGCAAGTTGCGACATGATGTCCGGTGGGTCGCAAAAAGCTGGGAGCAGCCATCTTGGAAACTGCAAACCTTACTCTTGCTATATTCCTTTTGTGAGTGTTCAGTGTAAGTATTCAAATGACTTAAAAAAATTAGTTCAATGTTTTTACATAATGTTTTGTCCTAATCTTGCTTTCTGTCAGGGATGTTTCATGGTTGTGCAATTGCTGCAGTCCAAGAATGCCAGTCTGCATTCCAGGAGTGCCATTTGATTATGTCACATTGATGGCACTTCATAAGAACATAAGAAGAGCCCCGCTAGATCAGGCCAAAGGCCCATCTAATCCACCTTTCTGTATCTCACAGCGTCCCACCAGATTCCTCAGGGAGCACACGAGACAACTAAATACTTTGACATCACTTCTAGAGGCCATGACATCACTTCCAGGTTAATGACATAACTTCTGGTAGGTCCTGACACAAGAGTAATTCTACAATGTGGGTTAAATGGTTGAGAACCCCTGCTGAGAACCATGAGTTATGCCCACTATCACCATGCTGCCCCAGAAGCCATCTTCCATCAAGCCCACCAGCTCTCCCGGTGGAGAAGGGTCTTTCCACGATGTGCAACCAAGACCCTTATATGGAAGAGGCTGCTGGGATTGCACTCAGGATCTTTGGCTGTGCCGCTTGAAGCCGACCAAGTCGTCAGTTCAGCATATGCTCCAAACTGAGGAAAAGGAGGCGGCTGGGAGTTCAGAAACAGTCGCCCTGAGCAGACATGTGGCAGCACAAACGCTGCTACTCAACCACGGCTTGAAGCCACCAGTGCCTGCAAAGGGATGATTGAGGGGGGGGGGCCAAACACCCCCACAACACTTTACAAGAGGAAAGACAAGCAGAGCAATGGAAGCATCTCCAGTCAAAGACAGAGAACTAGACTGAGCAAAGCACGACAGAAACACACCGGAGAGAGTCGGTTCACAAAGACTTTTTTTTTTCCGAGCTTGAAACTATTTATGTTGGCCTACGTGCAGCAAGTCCTGAATTATCCCAGCAATCCCAGGTTCCATGTTTTGCTTCTCCCTCCCTGAGGAGAGAAAACATTGGTTTGCAGGGTCCCCCTCGACTTGGCACTTGCCCCCTGACTTGCTTCTCTCCACCCACAACAAGAGTCTACGTTTGGATGGGGAGGGAGGTTCACCTTCCTGGATCCCCCTGAAAAATTAAACCCCCAGCTTACTCATGTCTGCTCTACTGAGGAAAAACAGGACGGATGAAAGGGAAGCAGGAAAGTCCATGGGTGTGTGTCACCTCTTGGTTTTAGAAGGAGGCTACCACAGAATGCCAGGTGCAAAGGAGTGGCAACAGGATGCAGGTATCTAGTTGTCTTGTGTGTTCCCTGGGGCACCTGATGGGCCACTGTGAGATACAGGAAGCTGAAATAGAAGGGCCCTTGGGCTGATCCAGAGGGCTCTTCTTCTTAAAGTGCCAGCATTCCCGGTCATTCATTTCAAGCACCATCTATAAAAGAGTATCTTTTAAGAGTGCACCTTGGCGCACAGAAATGATGCCCCCCCCAATGGCAGCGGATGCTGAAGACTGTTGGAGGGAACCAGTCATTCTCTGGTTCAGAAAAGAGAACCCGCCCCTGGATCTGATTGGTCCATTCCCCATCCATCTTCTTTCTGTTCTGTCCACCCCTTTCCATCCCCTGTTCTTACCAGCTTACCAGTTCTGGCTGGTCTCCTAAGGGCCGCCAGTGTGCACAGGAAGGCTTCAGCGTTCCTGCCACAAAGTACTTTATGGGTGCTTTGCAGCAGCCTGAGCCAGTGCAACGTGCAATCCACCGACACTAGTGTTATAATGGATTGAGTGTTATATAGGATATCGTGTTATGTAAGATTGGCCTTGCATGATGGATCTGACTGCTGCAATTCCTCTCATTTCTTTTATTCTTCCTTTCCCCGCAACTGGCTCCTTCCTCCAAAGCAAGTAATTGATTCTTCCCCTTCAGTACAAAATGCCTTTAATCCAACGTCTTAATGAAATCTCGGTCTCTAGCCATACAACCTTGCCTCTTATGCCTCTTATGATCTCTGAAAGCCTCTAAAATCCTCGTTATCTTGGATTCCCAACTAATGTAAGTTTATCCCATTTAATTGTGCAGCGTAATAACCCTTTACCAGGGCTGTGGAATTCTTGGCCCAAACATACTGCTTTTAAACAGCCTGATCCCTACCATGTTTACACAGAAGCAAGTGGGCGTTACAGACCAAACCAGCCACGGCATTGGTCACAAGATCAATGGAATGGGTGGGAGGTGGGTGGGGAGTGGGCGGGCCAGCAGGCGGGCCAGGGAGGGGGTGGGGCCAGGGGGAGGCCGTGCCTTGGGAGGCTATACAGCAGGATATACAGAGAAGCCCTGTGGGGTGGCCAAAGCCTCCCCTGGGGCAAGGGGACGAATGGGCGCTTGCCCTGGGGAGGCTCTCCAGTGCACCCAAGGTGTGCTGGATTTGGTGTAGGCCCGTCGGCCTCGCCAATCCAGCGCTATTTAGGATGTCGGTGGGCCTCACGGTTGGGCTGACAGTGGCTTCTCAGATCTTGCAATGACACTGATTGGTGGGAGAACTGGGTCAAACAAAATGAGAGACTTCATCACATAGCACATCATTAGTCTGTGGAACTCATTGCTACAAGATGCAGCGATGGCCACTAGCTTGGGTAGCTCTAAGGCAAGCCCTAGGGTGGCTATCAGCAATGGTTTGGGGCTGTAGTTGGAGATGCAGTAAGTTTTTCCACCTCCTTGATACGCAGGTGGCAGTTTAATTGCCCTTTCCCCTAAACACACTCCCCAGGGCACTGTAGCATCCCAAATTCCTGCTAGACTTGAATGACCCAGTGGGCCTCCATTCTTTCCTCCTTGTTCCATCTCTAAGAGGGACAACCCAGCTGTACTCCCCACTTAGTCTGCCAGGCTCTGGAGGAGTCACAGTAGATGAGGGAGCACAGCAGAGCGTCTTTATTCCTTAATCGCTGGGGTCTGGAAGAACTTAAGAACATAAGAAGAGCCCTGCTGGATCAGACCAAAGGCCCATCTAGTCCAGCTTCCTGTATCTCACAGCGGCCCACCAGGTGCCCCAGGGAGGCATGAGACAACAAGATGTTTGCATCCTGTTGCCACTCCCTTGCACCCGGTACCAGTAGCCCTCCACCTTTGTAAGGAGGCTGCACAATCCATCATTGCCTATAGCCCACGATGGACCTTTCCTCCAGAAATTCGTCCAATCCCCTCTTAAAGGCATCAAGACCAGATGCCATCACCACCTCCTGTGGCAAAGAGTTCAACAGATTAACTACCCGCTGGGTAAAAAAAGTACTTCCTTTTATCTGTTTTAACTCTCCCAACCCTCAGTTTTAGCGGATGCCCCCTGGTTCTGGTGTTTTGAGAGAGGGAAAAGAACATCCCTTTATCGACTCTATCCCTTCCATGCATAATTTTGTATGTCTCATCTTCTCCCCTCCGGTCTCTTCTCCCCTGGTGAGGGTCCTTTGGCATCTTGCCAATACCCAGAAGGCTGCTGCAATTTGCATAATGAGGTTTCGCTTTTATCCCATTCCTGCCACGTTGAGCACACTTTGCAAACACTGACTAATTAAATCCTCACAACATGCCCCCCTCTCCCCTGTAAGTTAAGCTAACCATCCTCCACAAAGAAAACAAAAAATGGATGGGTGGGAAAAAAATCACTTGCTGGGAAGGCTTGTTCCACATCAGCAGCAAATCCCAACACCAAGTGAGAAGGACCTTGACTGGATTAGACCAAGATTCATCTCAGCCAGTAGCAATGCCCCACAGGAGCTGCAAGAAGCCTCCAGGAAGTTCACAAGCAGGACACAAAGACCACAGTCTTTCCTGGACTCTGGCCTGCAGAGCTGCACAGTCTCTAGCCTTGGAGGCTCTATTCTAGTAGCACAGCTAGAGGGGGCAAAACACTAAGCATTGCAGGCACTGCAAAGTGCTGTGTATACAGCCCCCCCCCCACTCACTGTCGGAGTCATTCTGGGCAGTGATGGCCACTTGCAGGCTCTCTCTAACCTAAACGGCATCTCCTTCGTGTTGCCATCACTGCCCGGAATGGCTCCAACAGCAAATCAGAGGGGCCACTTACAAGGGGCATTGCAGTGCCTGCAGTACTTACCCTTTTGCCTCTCCTCCAGCTATGCTACTGCTCTATTCAGTGATTGTGGCCAGCAGCAACTGATGGTCTTCTTTTCCATGAACGTTTTCTTCCCCCCCCCCCCCAACTAAACCACTAGTCACCACCATACCCTATGGCCAGTGGTGTCATTCAAATGATTTAGGAACAGGAACTCACTTTTGATTGGCACTTGTCGGGAACCCGGAACCAGCCACGGAGCCTGTTAGGATCCGGAACACCCGTTCTGGTCCGTTCCCCCTGAATGACATCACTGCCTATGGCAGTTAATGCCACAAATTAGGTTGACTAAGTGGAGCAAAATTCCTTTACTGTCTCTCCTGAAGCTCCCATTCAAGAGTTTTGTTGAGGTTCCCGTATTATATTTTTGATTTTTCCATACCACTCACAAGTTCATTAACCTCTCATACATCCCATTCTCAAGCTTCTCGGCCACATTCCTGACCTAAACACTCTCAAATGCTTTTGCACTTTTGAATTGTGCAAAATTGTGATAGCAAACACAGCAGAAATGAGCCTGGGGGTGCAGTCGTAACCAGCTTTCCAGCACTGACTTAGCTGTGCCAGTAGGGCATGTGTTGTAGCCCATAGTTGGGGGGGGGCAGTCATAGAGGCCTCCTCAAGGTAAGGGAATGTTTGTTCCGTGACCTGAGAGCTGCAATGCTCTTACCCCAGTGCCGGAAAGTTGGTTAGGATTGTGCCCTAGGACACAAAGCTAAGCCAGGACTGAGAGTGCACAGCCTAGGCAAGATCTGAACTGGGAATTTCCTGGCTCCCAGCTCTATTGAGGGAGAGAGGAGGGGCAGTGGCACTATTCATGCTCCACGGCTGCAGAGCACTACTCCAGTGACATGCAGTTTCCTCCTGATCTTTCTAAAGCAAAGGGCACCACCAGAAGCTGCTCCCCTTGGGAGTCTCCCACAGTGCACCTGGAACCATGGAAACACTGGCCACATGGATAGTCCAGATCTTTAGTCGAACCGTAGCTTCCAAGCCCTGAGGCATTGTGGTTCCACCTTACTCTGCATTGGTGAGACCTCACCTGGAGCACTGGGTCCAACTCTGGGCACCTTATTTTAAGAAAAAAAAATGCAGCCAAACTGGAGCAGGTTTGGAGAGGAGCAACGAGGATGATCAGAGGGCTGGAGAACAAGCCCTATGAGGAACGTTGAGGGACCCTGGTTTGTTCAGCCTGGAGAAGAGAAGGCTGAGCGAGGACCTGATACCTGGGCTGTCAAATGGAAGAAGGGACAAACGTGTTCTCCTCTGCCTCTGAGAGTACAACTAGGTCCAATGGGTACAAACTGCAAGAGAGGAGATTCCGGCTGGACATCAGGAGGAAATTCCTGATGGTAAGGGCGGTTCAGCAGGGAAACATATTGCTGACGGAGGTGGTGGATTCTCCCCTCACTGATGATCTTCAAGCAGAGGCTTGATAGACATCTGATGGAAATGCTCAGGGGGTTGGATTAGAATACCTTGTGGTCCAGTCCAACTCTATGATGTCGTGATTTCCACAGCAGCATGGACAGGTCCAGCAGGGGGGGGCGGCGGCCTGGCATTGGAATGGGCCAGCAGTATCCAGCTGACCCACACAAAACCAGTGCAGTGCATGAGCCAGTCAGAGGCTGCAGCTGTCCCACAGAAGGGGATGCATGAAATTGGACCGGGCTTTCCTAGGGGACCTCAGGAGCCAACCTTCATGCATGATGCATCTGGTCTGCTGTTTAGCAGGCACAGATCCAAGGAGCACATAGGGGAGGCTGGAGCCTCTCCCTGAACCAAGGGCTGTGGGCAAGGGGTGAGCTAGTCTATCCTACTGAAGGAGGACTCTTGACTGATCCCCCAAGCCTTCTAGAAGGAATCAGTAGAAAAGCCTTATTCTGGAGTCCTTGGTGAATCGGTTAAGGGCACTTGCTAGATGGAGGCCAGAGGCTGACCTGGTGGGTCTCTCCTAAAACAGTTCCAGAAAGAGAATAAAATCATGTACTCACACTTAACACACACACTAATAGAAGGAAAACCAAAAGCACTAAGCACGTTGTCAATTTGACTGCACATGAGGCAGACAGTGAGAGATAGCTGGGAATTTGTGGATCACTAGTTAGGGTGCCAGGTTTACCAAGCCATATCTGCTGAACTCAAATGCAGCACACTGCACGAGATGTGGGACAAGGATGCCAAGACCAGGTGAAATCAAAAGCGGGGTATAAAGGCAATCCTTAATGCTAACCCTGAGGATTAAGCAGTAGCCGGTATTTGCTTAAGGGAGGGAAACAGAGCAAGAGAGATGGCGCTGCTCTTCTCCAGGGGAGGAGCAGCACTCAGCGTGCAATCCTAACCTGGAGTTAGGCCGGCGCAGGTAGGCCAGCAAAGTTTGGCAGGCACAAGGGCCACCGTAAAGTATGTTTGGACCAGAGAGTCCAGCACATGGATGTGCACCATCCTTCCTGACTCCGAGAGTGGTCCGAACACACTTTAAGGTGTCCCTTGTGCCGGCCAAACTTTGCTCGCCTAACTGTGCCGGCCTAACTCCAGGTTAGGATTGTGCTCTCAGTAAGGCAGCCCACAAAGATGGAAGCAATGGTTTCAGTTGCATCCAGGAAAGAAGGAAAGGCTGGAGAGGGAAGGGGGGTTACAGATCCTGGGTACAGTTTGTTCTTACAAGGCAGTAGGAATGGGAGTGACTTCATGCGGTACCAGGGGGTCTCCAGCACGCATGGCAGAAGGTGGGGAGCCCAAGAAGAAAGAAGGAAAGCAAGGTTAGCCCAGGCGTTTATAGGTTTGTCTCCCTTAGAATCCTATGGGATCCTTGGTGGGGTGACCTAATGAAGAAGTCCCTCTTTGGTAAGTGATTGCCCTTGATGGATGCTGTCTGTGTCTTTGCACCTGGCTGAGGGTGCAGGAGCTAGCTCCGTGTGTGTGTGTGTGTGTGTGTGTGTGTGTGTGTGTGTGTGTGTGTG
>JAJKFI010000038.1:3261893-3288442 GCA_029204185.1 Lerista edwardsae
GTGTGTGTGTGTGTGTGTGTGTGTGTGTGTGTGTGTGTGTGTGTGTGTGCGTGCATGCGCCCACATGTGTCTTGTTGGCTCATTAACTTATTTCCTTGGTTTAGTTTAGCCATGGAACTTGCTGTGCCCACAAGGCCTGGTTGCTTCATTGGAATTTTGGAGCAAGCAAAATGATAGATGGGTGAGGGGTGAATGCTCTAATGGGTCAGAAATGTGGCCTTTCTGACCTTGGGTCTCTTGCATCCGTCCTGGAATCCACTCCACATTATTGGCCTGAGTCATTCTCTGCTGGCACACACCCAGCACTCCATACAGTATACGTGTCCACATGTGTGTCTCCTGCATTCATTACAAACAGAAGCCACCAGGCAATATTAGATACTGCCACAGCCATCCCAGCTGGGGAAGGCAAAAGTGTATACAACAGGGTGCCATCAGCCCACCGACGCCATTGAGTGCCCACCTCCCAGATGCCCTCCTCCAGCAGTTTTACAGAGCAATCCCACGCTGCCCGTTATGCACTTAGTGCTGATCGGCACTAATGCACGGAGACCGTGCTGGGCCTTCCTTGCACCAGCCAAGGCCAGCTGACACAGGGGAGGTGTCACGCTGGCACGAGGGAGGGAGTAGGTGGGGGGAGGGCATTTCTGGGTGGGTTGTGGGTGGGCCGGCAGGCGTGCCGGCCTGGGAGGGGGGCGGGCTTCGGATTCAGCCATAAGGCCAAATCCTATACCCGTTCCCCAGGCCATGCAGCCCCGATTCGAGCTGCGCGGTCTCCTCAGATCTGCGCCAGCCGTTTAGCAGGTGCAGATCCGAGGAGTCCATAGGGGAGGCTGGTGCCTCCCCAAAGCAGCGCTGTACATGGCTCAGCCCCGCCGGCCTCCCCATTCCAGCGCTGCTTAGGATTGCGCCCCTAGACGTAGAAAGCAGTGGGAATGGAAAAGAACCTTGTGGAATGCCAGGGGCCAAGCCACTGAGCAAGAGTTCCCAGCACCACCTCCTCGGTCCTCTCCTTCAGAAAGAGCTGCCAGGACTCAGTCCAGGACCAATCAGTTCCATGCTAGCAAGGGAGCCTAAAAGAACACCATGGTCAAGTGTACCAAAAGGTCTGGATGAACCCACAAGACTACACTTCCATCTATCTAGTTCCTAAGTGTCACAAAAACAAGGAAATCAAGTTTTTGAAATGCTAAGAGTGAATTATTGTAACTTAATATATGTGAATGATTCACGGAACAGAACTTTTCTTTGGCTTTTATCCTGGAACACGAGGCTCAGCCTACAATTACAAAAAGAAAAAGCAATTACCACCCAGAAATAAAGCAAAGGAACAAGAACTCTTGAGAAGGAGCCAGTTGGCAAAAGGACTCTTCAACCAGCAGCAGCATGGAATGTTTTTCCAGCCCGGAGTCAACCTGCCATTTCAAACGGCAGCTCTGGGATCCTGCAACTTCAGGACCCAAACCACAATGGGGGACGGCACAGCTCCCACTCCTTCCAATGGGGCCCCACAGGAGAACTTCCCAGGAGATTTTGCCCCACGTTTCTTCAGATGGACGGGTGCCAGCTGGATTCTCCTTTGGGCAGCGAAGAGTCCTTCCTGCATGGAAGGCCCTCCGGCAAGCTCAGCAGCCCAGCAAGCGACATGATTCTGAGAGATGCTTAATGCCACCACCAGGAAAAATTCAAGAAAGAAGAAGCCGCATGGAGAGAGACACAGACTGAGAAATCAACCACCCGCCTTCCTCCCCCGCCCCCTCGGCCCGATTTACTTGCAGCCTCCATCTGCTCTGAATGGATCAGGAAGCCGGCGACAGCCCCAGTCTCGTCCTTTGTCTCTGTGACAAAGAGTTAAATCAACTCGAGCGGGAGCAGGCAGCCGTCAGCAAGCCCGGCCCACCCCTAGCCTGTGATACGCTGTACCAAGGACCGGGGCAACTTCAGCCAGCCTCACGGGGCCCTCTTGCTCTCTGGGTGCCCAGTTTACACAACACCTCAGCTGCTGGAGGCTCAGGATTGGTGCCCCTGGAAGCCTGGCAAGAAGCATCCCCCGCTTCGCGGTTCCGGCAGGGCTCATTAGGAGCAAGCTCCTTTCCCCAGTGGCAGGGGGGGAAGCGCTCCTTCCTCCTCTCCCTGCAGGCCAAAGCCAAAGAGACAAGAGTCAGGGGCGCCCAGTGCAGCTGCAACTTCCACTGTGAGGAGGGGGTAAATCTGGAGCTCTCTTTTCATTTTAAAATGTACGTTTATACCACTATTCAGAGAATGTCACAGCCGCGTCCAGAACAACGCAAACGCAGTAACAAACCAGTACAATAAACGCAAGCAAGAGCTGGGCCAGCCAACGATCCCAAATTGTCATCCGCGCACAAGAGGCTTCTAGAAAAGGACGTTCTTGAGAACACAATCCTATTATATCTTTGCCCTACGCCGATGCTGTGCTCCTGCGCCAGTCCAACGCTGTTGCAAACATGCCGTCAGGCATGTCTGCGCTGGCGAGTCAGGTGCAGGACAGGCACAAGCAGTAGCACCGGCGCACGGGCACCGTGCTCAGTCGGCGCAGGACATCACCAAGGGCGATCCAGGGGGCATAACGGGGTGGCGCAGTGGGCAGCGACAGGGGCGCCGATGGACGACCACACCTTGTGGCAAATCCTAAGCCCTGTCCCCGGCCAGGGCAGCCCCAATTCGGGCCACTGCTGCACACGTTGACCTGCACCTGCAAATCAGCAGGCACAGATCTGAGCAGCCCCATATGGCTGGCTGGGGCTTACCTGGGTGCAAGAGGAAAACTTCCCCTTGCCCTGCACTGCTGCTGCCTTCTAATGGCCTTAGGATGCAGCCAGTGATGTGATTCAGGGGGAATGGACCAGAACGGGCGTTCCGGATCCTAACGGGCTCCGTGGCTGGTTCCGGGTTCCTGACAAGTGCCAATCAAAAGTGAGTTCCTGTTCCTAAATCATTTGAATAACACCACTGGATGCAGCCCTGCTATGCCGGCGCTGCTTAGGATTGGGCTGCCTGCCACAAAATAATAACAAATAAACAAACCCTGAGGCTGCCACAAAGAAGGCCATGCTCTTTGGACCTCAAGAGGCACACAGAACCAAATGTAGTAATTCAGATCGAGTGGTGTAAACCTACCCTGAAACCCACAGTGGGAGTGCTGGCCAAAGAGAGAGGGCAACCAAGCAAGTCTAGAGGGGTCACCGAACATGGAACCGGTAGCCATGGAACAGGCCGGCAAAAGCAAAAGAGGCTGCTGTGATGCACAGCAACTGAGCTGAGCAGGGTTGCTCAGGGCTGAATAGGGAGAAAGCAAAATGGCAAAGAGAAATGGGCAGATGCAATACCAGCAAATAGGAATGAACACTACAGAGCTTCATCTGGACCACAGAGGAGAAAGAGACATTAAAAGGCTACCCTGTTCCACATATGATGCAGAAACCACCAGGTTTGACACCAAGAGAACATGCAACAAAAAGCTGTAGCCGATCCCAAATCCACGTTAAGAATACATGTATGACACACGTTTCCAAACATATGTGGGGGAAGGGCTAGAGTGCTTTCCCTACAAGGAAAGACTAAATGTTGGGGGGGGGGGGGCATTTGCAGTTCAGACAATGGAGGAAGGAATGGCATCATCATTATACATTAGTGCATATTGTAGACCAACCTTTTCTCCCTCTTTTGTAATACCAGAACTCAGGGATGACCAACTATTGATTGACAGGAGATTCAGAACAGACAAAAAAAAATCAAGACAAGACAAGAAGGGATGTCAGGGAAAGCTCTGGGAAATGTCCTGGCAGGGGCAGAACCCTTATTGCATGTGCTCAGTAGAGGTGTCTGGAGATGCTGGTAATAGTTCAACTGAAAGCGGAACCATCCCCTACTCTTCATCCAGCACTGCCCCCCCATTTTGTGGTCTCCTAGAAAGTTGCCCCCCCCCATCCATGATTTAAGATATCTTGGCAGACAAGGTATGTCTTTCTTTTTTTCTTAAGATGCCCCAAATTCCTGCTAGCACTTCTCGAAATGAAAAAGGAAGGAATCCTTGCATTTGGTAAATGGAAACTCTATCAACAATCTGTGACTGATGGGCTGACCCTACAGTGTGCACCAAAACTTGAGAAGGGGAAAAGGGTGGTGGAAAGCCTCAGTCACTCTGCCCCCCCCTCCAGCAGCTGGCAAAAAAGATGTCACATGTAGGAGCCGACTAGGAGCAGAATCTGTGAAATCACCTGGGAGATACATCACCATCTACCCACCAAAGCAAGGGAGTCTCATTAACCCCCTGCTGGAATCCTAGCAAAAGGGGGGCACTGTTGCTCTTTGACTTGGAGGTGGTGACGTCCCCCTCCACAGTGGCACATCAAGCAATCATTCCCGTACTAACATGGCAGGTACCGATGTCCCTGAAGACCAGCTTTCCAAATTGAGCTTGTCCAGCAGCTGCCAATGCTGGTGCATCCTAGACATTCACCTTGAGCATCCCCCCACCCCCACAAGGCAAGGGCTGAGAAAAAGGTACCTCTAGCCTGGTGGACCACCTTCCAGCACCATGCCAGGCTTGTGCCACATGGCTCAGCCAGGACGGTGGCTGCGTCTGCCTGTGTGAGGTGACGGACAAGAGAACAATTCTCGACCATGAGCTCCTTTCCCTGCCACACGCCAAATACAACTGCAGGTGTGACAGGCTGGCTTGGCTGCCGGGCATCAGGCCAGGAAAGAAACTGGCCTCTCTAGAGGCTTGGCTACAGCAAGCAACATCAACAAGGGAGCTTTTGCTGTGCTGGCAGGAAAGTTCTGCTGAGTCACAGGGATGCTAATGAGGCAAGAGGATCCAGGGGGCAAGTCAACCATAGGAGATCTTTTGGACCTTTGGCATGGGGGGCATGGCGGGATTCACGCTTCTTGGTCAGGATCAGTCATTAAAAAAAGGCAAGAGGAAATCAGTTTTTGTTTACACTGCATGAAATGAGCATCATATTCGGAGAAGGCAGGGCAAAATCTGCTTCGTTTGCATGTCTTTCCCCCCACTTTTGCAACAGATGGTTCCTTTGTGTGACGGAAGCCTCCCTAGAGGGCCTTGCTCAAAAAGCAAGGGCCAAGGAAAATAATCCTCAGTGCGTGGTCAGCCAGCTTCACGCCGGACAGCACTGTGAACTCTCATGACAGCATTTCTGGTTTCGGTGGGGAAGGGGAACTGGGATGCTAGGCAAAGGCGTACACTGTCATTAGTTATGCCAGTGATCATATGCATATTTCGCAGGACACTTCTGAGGTCACAGAACAACAGGCAAAACCCAGGACGAAATCAGCATTTCACACAGAATAACGGCACGTTTGGGTGCCAAACCCAGGTGGATTTCCTTCACTGTGAGATTTTGTTCCCCATGGAGAAAGCCAGGCACCGCTTTCACTTCTTAATCCACAAGCTAATAATCTTCCGCGTGGGTTTTGGAAAACTCAGCTGTTGCAGTGAGTTCTGAGTCCTCAGAGGAGGTCAGATGGAACCCTAGACTATCTCCCAGTTGAGCCCACATTCACCAGACCTTTCCAGCTGATTTTCAGTTTAAAAAGTCAGCCATTTCCTCATTACCCCAAACACTCGTGTCCAGTAGGAGAGGAAGGGGCACAAGTGGACCCTGCCTGAACCTTGACTGAACCTTCAGTTCTTTGCGTTGACTAACAATGTAGGAAAGCAGCATTCCAACAATTCAAGCTCCTCCTGTCAAGCAGCAGGGGGCTGCTGATAGCGGGACCGGTCCTACAGCAGTGGCATCCTGTGGTTGAGAGGGCCCCATGCTAGGGCAGTGATAGGATCGCCCACTGTCACAGCCAGCACCTCGTTTGTCAGCTGTTGCTTGTGAGGCCAGTGTGGTGAGCGGACTGCTTCTGCTGGTTGGCCCTCCCAACCGCCCATGTCTTTTTGGCCCAAAATGGGCCCTCAACACATCACTGCCACCTACTTCCAGGTAATGCACTTCAAGGCAGGCTCCATTGGTCCTGGGTACTGTCAGGCTGCAGAAAGAAGCAGAAAGGAATTTTGTCGCTTTAAGGGAGCCAGTTCTCCTGGTGCAGCCGGCAGGTGGTTTTTCCACCACCTGTGAGCAATCAAGACATGAGTGGCTTATAGATGAGAGCGAAGCTCTGCCCTACCTGGCTTGTAGCTTCTTGCCTCGAGCTTTGAGCTCCTAATAGCTTCTAGCGTGCCACTTGCTGTGTGTTCTTGTTGCTGTTACTTGCTTCGTGTTAGTTGCTTCGTGTTAGTTGCACGTTGCGTGCGTTCTTCCCTATGCCTATCTGTTTGGGGAACTGTTGCTGTTGAGGCTGGACCCGGACAGAGAGAAGAGCACAAGGACTGTGTGCCAGAGAGGACCTATTCAAGCAGAAGACTTCTGTGCAGGAACAGAGGACTTTGTGTTTGGTTTCTGTCTGGACTGTGCCACAGGTGAAGCTTTCATCCAGTGTTGTACCACTGTGTTCATCTGTTGAACTCTACTTGTATGTACTGCAAGCTAATCTGCTTTTGTGTGTTGATTCCCTCGTGGAATCCTTATGCTATAAAGAAACCTGAACCTTAAGCTTTGTGGACCTTGCCTCTGTCTGCATCTCCGAACAAAAGGGGACTCTGTCCCAGGTAGAGCAAGTGGGTCTGTACAACTCTGCAGTTAGATACTTGGAGGGCTTACGCCAGTCTGCATCTTGCGCTTGATACCATCCGTGTGCCCCGTCAGGTACACCTGCCATTTGTCCTGGAGAATGAGGGACCATGGGGGAAGGGTCCTGCGAAAAACAGAGCTGTATCAGGCCCAAGAGCTTCTAAAGCCAGTCCTGACTGACAGGAAGCTCTCAACTCTTCCTCACTCCAGAAAAGATGAGTTTTGGATTGGAATCCCTGATTTGGAGCAATTCAGATGTACAGCTGTACTTTTATGCGCACACACGGGGCGCAGTAAGTAATTGGCTCTGCCCCAAACTATAATTTTGCAGCTGGTTCCAGTTATGTGACTAGGAAAAAAAAAAGTGTGGGATTCAAAGGACCTGGAGCCGGAAGTCTGCGTGACAGCATCTTATTCTTTCTCATGACCTGTGGGACCAGAATAAACTGAGCAATAACAGTAAACACTGCAGAAGAAGAACAATTCTGCATAATTTCTACAGGCTTGTCTTTTATTACAGAATTAGAATCAGGCATAGGAGTTTCACTTTTCTGAAGCACAGAGTACAGGCATGCCCCAGTATCCACTGATTCGGTATCCATGGTTTCTGTTATCCATGGATCCTGGGACTCCTATTAAAAAGATAGGGGAGCACTAAACAAATCTTTTTTTTTTACCTTGTTGCATCAAAACCACTGATGATCCCCTATCTTGGAAAAGGCGCCCCCAGTATCCAGGGCTTCGGGAATCTATGGTGGGGTCCGGAATGGAACCCCAGCAGACACCAGGACATTCCTGTACTTATAACATAAAAACACAGCCCTACGCAAGACCCCTCAGCTACATAGGCTCACACCAGGTCAATAAGCTTGCAAGGGACGAGCCCTCCCCCCACCCCGCCCCAGGCTGGTGCTTGGAGGGAGGATATGGTCAGGGCCACAGGTCAAGCCTCCCACGTTGCACCGTGAGACAGCAGAGAGACAGCAGCAAAGTGATCAAAATAGAAGTTTCAGGGCTGAGGAAGTTGATCTAATAGAGGGTAATTACAGTAATTCAACTGTAACTGCCGCCACTCGGGATGGCAACCTTTATTTAGCCACTTTTGATGCCTTGCATGAGCCATTGCTGGTTTATAATAAACACGCTAAATGCATTTTCATATTCTAAATGAGTCTCAGCAGCTCCATTTGGTGACAAAGCACATTCTGCTGTTGACAAAACAGATCAGGAAGAGCCTCGGCAGGAGGAGGCAAGGCAGGCTCAGGCCCAGTTTGTGCAGTGGGGAAGATCCAGTGGGGCTGCTTCCGTTCTCTTCTACGCTCCTTTTTATTCTATGGCGTGAATTCTACAACTTTGGGCTGGGAGGGGAGAAAAGGATGACATGCCTGTGCCCTTGGCACGAGCATTCTGGCAGCAGGGCGTGCCTTGCGGCCATCCGAAAGTGCGAAGAGCCGTGGGCTTCCACGACACCAGTGCGGACGCTGGAGTGGCCCCACGCATGGCTATGGGAAATGGAGCACCACTCAACGAAGGCTGGTCGGCAGGGAGGTAGGAATGAAGGGAAGGCAGAATGGGGCTGTGGGCGCTATAGAGGCAGGAGAGGATTGCACCTGGCGCAGGTGGCTTACACTGGGTGCTATCCCCGCCAATAGCAGCCAGGCATGCCCCTTTCTGTCCTCAGACTTGTGCCAACTAAAGAGGCAGGTGCAGGTATCAGAAGACCTATTGGCGAACAGGAGGCTTACAGGGTGGCAAGGGAAAATATTTTCCCTTATCTCTCCTAAGTCTCCTGAACTGCCTCTCTCTCCCCTCCCTTCTTGGCATAGCTGCATCGGCAGGGCAGGCGCAGGGTTGGGGGGGGGAACAGAAGAATAGAATTTGGCTGTTAGTTTCCAGTATGCAAACTCCCTGCTTCTATTCACCATTTTTTTGTTTTCCATGCTCAGTTTCCAACACGTAAACTCCTTGGGGCAGAGACCTGTCATCTTGTTCTTTTGAAGTGCCACGTACAAGAATGGTGCTAGATCAATTATTATTGTTGAATTCTCCTCCACAAGAAGGGATGGCCTGCATTGAAAAGATAGCATTCCAGGGGGAGAGCCAGGCTGAGCCCTCAAGCCTCTTGTAAGCAAAGGAGGAAAGGTATGCACTGAAAAAGAAAAGGAATCATTGTTGCAGCTGAATGCTAACTAGTGATCAGAGAGTCCTCAACCCTAGGGAGCAAGATGTTTGAATTAAGCCAAGCCACCCCACTCACCCACCCACCACCCCCTCAGATTCACAGTTTGGGAACCACTGCTCTAGACCTTCCTGCCATTTCTGTTTTACTCAGTTCTTCCCTCCCTGAGAAGGTCCATGCAGGCACAGGAACCAGCCCCACGTCTTCTGTAGTGGACTTCATTCAGCTTTCCTGCAATCTCCCTTTCCTCTTTCAGCATCCTCTTCCCTCCTCCATTACCTAATGGTCCAATGGCCTCCCTGTACTGGCAGTTTTCCAGCTTCAGAGGTATTTAAAGAAACCCTTATTGTTTGCCATGCTCTTTTTAGCTTTGTGCATCTCACATTCCTTGTCACATCCTTTACTAACAGCTTGCATTTCTTTTGCTGGAGTTCATGCTCCGCTCCATTCGCATTTGGGAAGATCTCCAGTTTCTGAAGGTCACCTGCTGCCCTTCAATCTAGATGCACTCACCAGCCACGCTGGACTCCTCCTGGACCCAGAATGTCTCTCCTACTTAATGGCACACGTTCTCCTTATGGTGGTTTCTTTAAAAAAAATAAATTATTTTATATATAGGTATAGGTAAGGTAATGGGGAAAACATAGGGAAGGGATGCAGTGGTCCACACAAAAGGTACACATTGATTACAGCTTAATCGTCTTCACTCAATTACTGTTTGCATACATATAGCATGATGGCTAGCATGATGATCGTCTGTTCCCTAGTACTTGGTTCCAAGACCAGCTGCTCTAGAGCACAGTCAGCCATGGCCTAGCCCTTTCCCCTAACTTACAAGAGCAGGACAGTGTCCTGCAGTAATAAATGGCCCTGCGGAAACACACAGAGGCCACCCCTGCCGGGTCTGAGCCACACAGTTAGCTGCACTGGTGCAAATCACGGACTGTGCCAGGGTAGATAAGTGGTGATGGGGGCAGCTTTTTGTGGGTGGGGAGGTGGAGTTACTGGGCAGACTAGGGAAAGGCAGAAGGTGGGGAGCAGGGTGGAAGGGAGAATCTCAGTGACAAACGCACATGCCAAATCCTATCCCCCTTTTCCAACCTCCTTTCTTTCCTCAGCTTTTGCCCACTATATAGCTGGCGTAGATCTGAGGAGTCAGGCCATCAGGGGGTGTATGGAGAGGTAGCATGTACACAGTGAATGACACCAACATCCAGCATTATGAAAGCCCACGAGTACAAAGAGCATTTAACTATTCCTCACAGTGAGGAAGAGTCCATATGAAGGCACAGGAGTTGCAAACCTATAAAGCCTCTTGTTTGTCTGTACAGAGAGGGGCCAAACAGCTTCCACTGCTAATATAAGGGACCAAGTTGCCCGCAATTACCATCTGGTCGCATCCCAGGTGCAAAAGGGCCATTTGCCAAGAGATACCCAATGCCTGGAGTGAATCACGCCCAGACTTGCACTGCCTTAATAAGTTGGTCCCCCAGGAAACAGGAAACCTGGCAGGGCAAGTCCAGGCACATCCCCTGCCCTGTTCCAGGGACCTCCTCCTATGCCAGGTGAAGTCCTCCTGTTGACCTGATAGCCACAGCCCTCTCTGTTACATCCTCACACATGCACAGGCAGGCAGCTAACACATGGGATGGGAGAAAGAGAGCACAACTGCTAGCCACACAGCCTGCACTGATGTGCTGCCCACCACACCCCTCCCCAGATCTCCATGTGTACAGCCAGCATTGTAAATCACAAAGGGGGGAAGACTTCAAATGTTCAGCATTAGCCTTTGAGTGAAACATACGGATCTCCCTGGCACATGACTACAGGCATGGTGGACACCTTCTTGTTTGATGCCCCTCCACACATCAGGCATAATGAGGAACAGAGGAGGTTCCCTTACGGTATACCGACTGAGTAAGAGCATACGTTTCAGTCAGGCAGCTTGAGCCACAGGCCGGGGGTTGGTTTTGGCTATCAGAGGAAGGGATATGCTCAGTCCAGAATCAGGACGCAAAGGCACTTTATTTCTTCTAAAACAAAGCTCATATCACCAAGCAAAGCAGAACTTAAAAAGTGTTATCAAGCGAGTTCAAAGCGGAGCAGAGGCGTGCCGGGGTCCAAAGTCAAGCCGCTTCCTAACCTAAGTTGCAGCAAGCTTACATAGGCTAGGTGCTCGCTTATCAGGAAATCAGTGCTTATTGGCAAAAACAAACTAGTTGACCGCACCGTGATATATGTCCCAGGTCCTTAAGATGAAAAGAATGCGCCTGCAACAGAATGTACCTTTGGCCATCAAAAGGTATCTTATCAGTCACATTTAATTTATTTATTTATTTATTTGAAGAATTTATACCCCGCCTTTCCCATGCCGAAGCAAATGCCCAAGGCGGCTTACATGAGCAGGCTAGTCTAAACCACCATTTTTTTCCAATGGGGTTTTTACAAATCTACAGTATTCTTGTGATCCGCCAATCCTCAGTCCCAGGTGTAGCCTTCACAGTGTGGTTCTCTCCTTTGGCTGCCTGCCATCCAACCTCAGCAGGCAATCGCAAGTCAAGCCTGGACAGGTCCTCAAGGTCGTATTCCCTTCTCTGCCGGCTGGCCTCCTCACACACTCCACCGTAACTCTCCCTTGTGGTGAGCTAATCAGCTCCACAGCGACTCTGTTCTGCCACCACAGGTACTGCAGCTTGTCACAGCCTGGCATTCGTCTCCCACAGAGGCATTTCTACAGGGATGGCAAAGCTATAAGTCTTGCAAGAAGCCTTACCCTGTCATGTAAATCCCTCCTCTCCCTTGCTGCTGTAGCCAGTAAGCAACGCCAAGATTGGCTAAAACGGTGCAGGAGAGGAGTAATTTCCACTGCAAGGTAAAGCTTCTTGCAAAACTTAGAGTTTTGCCATCCCTGTAGAAACGCCACTGGTCTCCCATCCAAAAGCAAACCACAGATTTTCCTGCTTAGCTTCAGGCAGTACCATCAGCTCAACCATCAGTCCACACCTCCTGCCCATGCTATAATGGGGCAAACACAGGCCAACAAGGAGGTCAATAGGAGAAGGTCCACTCACTAGGGAGGAGGGTACCTTGCTTCTTCGGTGTAATGAAGATCAGTTGGCAACCTATCCCCCAGGCCCACCAGCACAGGGGAAGGGCTTCCCCAGCTTCCAAGTTAAGCTTTCTGCTGGCTCCCTTTCATCCTCAGCCTCTCTGCACCTCATGCAGAGAAGAAGCAGCAACTGGGAAGTCTGGGAAGAAGCAACAGCCCAGAAAGTGGGTCCCCTCTTGAGTACGTCCTCTGCCTCCCTCTGGCCAAATGAACTCCACACCAAAGGTTCAGAACATAAAAAGCCTTCATGGTAGCAGTTTGCAATTTTCATAAGTTGTGTTCCAGTCAACAATAGAGCACAATAAAACAATATTACATCGGCATACACAATAGCCCACAAAAGAAACTAAAATAAATCTAGTCTAGTTCTAACTCACAGAGCTTTTGGCACGCTGAGTATCTCAGATGAAGCTGAGCACCTCCCTTGGCCCCAGTCAAGGTTGTCTTTCCTCTCCTTTTGGCCATGCCCCAATTCTAGTGGTTGCCCTGCTCTCACATGCAAACCACCACCGATTATGATCTTGATCACGTAGTGCAGGAGGCCTGACTTAATCAAAACCTCTTACACCCGTCACCCAGGCCCCCAGGTGTTCAATTAGCTCCACTCTGACAATTGGTACACATGCAGCATAAACATAATTTGGGGCTTTGCAGTGGACAGCACCTTACTGCGCCATTCTCATAACACTGGCCAAGGGCGGCCGCTAAAGTCTTTGTTTTTGAGCCCGACTTCCCTTGCTTCTCATGAGAACTGCTCAGTGGGCTCGCAGGCAGCTCCCCCACCTCTGAGAGAGACACACGGAAGATCGCCGACTGGCACACAAGATGGAAGACAGTTGCTAGGCTTGACACTGGCCATTACGCCGTCTGTCCCTCTCGCTCAGGATGTTTGACCCTGACCAGCAGTTGCTCTCTGAGGTTTCAGGCAAAAGTCGAGAGATGCTTTCAGGGATTGGACTTTCTGCAGTGCAAAGCAGCTGATCTGCCACTGAGCTGTGGCTCAGGTTTCCGATAAACAAAGAAATGCTGATAGATAAAGAAATTTTATTCTTTAATTCAATATCTCTCTATTCTACACCCAACAGGGCATTAGAACCAAATACAGGAAGTCCTCACTTGGTGGTCGATAGTACTTGGGAACTGTAACTTTAAGCGAAACAATTTAAACGAAATCTATTTTACCTTTGACCAGTTGATATTTGTAAACAAGATTTGTGTCCTACAGAATATTTCTGGTCACAAAAACCACTCCAAATTTCTAAAGAAAGTGCAAAAACACTTCCAATATTAAATATTGAAATAATGTGAGCTTTCCAGGAAGGAGAAAACCCAGGCAGACATGGGGAGAATGTGCAAACTCTGTATAGATAGTGGCCCCAGCCGTGAATCAAGGTTTTTTTCCTCATCAACTTTATAATGAAACGACTTTAAGTGAGGACTTGCTATAATAACAAGCACTGAAACCAGAACACAAGAAGGGAGACACATGCAAAGATGTAACTTTGAACCATCCAAGAAAGGAGATGAAAGAAACACTGACCAAGATAAATTGGGTTTTACTGCCTGTTTAAATATGGGCCGTGGCTGGACACCTCCCAGGCAAGTCAAGGACAGGAACCACTCCAAACTCAAAATCAGGTACTTCAAACCGCAAGACATACTGAAAATTCTCCAATAGAGAGAACTTCAAGGACCCCTAAACTTCAAGGACCAGGGCAAAGCCTGAGGGGTACCTTTCCCAGCCACTCTGCCAAGGGGGGAATGCAAAGCCCCCAGTGCCTCATCCTCCAGGGAGAACTTGGAAATGACTGCCTTGCACCGCTTATGGTTCTTCCACAGGAGGGGGCAATCACTGCAGTAGCTTTGCATCCTATCTTCCTTCTCCTGTGAAGGCTCCTCTTTGAAGGGGGCACCGCCACAGGGGAAGGAACAGGGGCATGAAGCCGCCACCAGCACCACCTCCTCCTCCAGGCAGAACCCAGAAATGACATAGTGATGTCACGTGACAGTGATGTCACTGCCCCAGTGCTTCTAGTTACATCTCTGCTGCTACTTAAACTGTAAGGCAGGAGGAGAGCCAAGATGAGAAATAAAAAGGGGACTTCTGGGAGAGATTGAGGCTGCAATCCTATACACTCTTTCCTGGGAGTAAGTCCCATTGGACTTACTTCTGAGTAGACATGCATAGGACTGTACCCTGAGAAATCACCAAGCCAATAGCTGCAGCTTAGGTTGCAAATCAGAGCTCTCCTGGTTCAGTCTCACCTCCATCACAGCGGCCTCAGGCAACCAGTGGCATCTCTACAGGGAGGGCAGAGCTCTAAGTTTTGCAAGAAGTCATACCTTGCAGTGGAAATCACGCCTTTCCTGCACCGTTTTAGCCAATCCTCACAGGGAAAAGCAACATCTTGGGCGTTGCTTACTGGCTACAGCAGCAAGGGAGAGGAGGGATTTACATGACAGGGTAAGGCTCCTTGCAAAACTTAGAGCTCTGCCCTCCCTGTAGAGATGCCACTGCAGGCAACCCTTGTCCCACCATCTCAGTCTTCCCCCATCTGCAACATATGGAGAACAGGATCGTTTCCTGGGTCTTTGCTTTCTGTGAGCTTATCAGCCAGGCCAGAATCACTTGTTGCCAAGACAGCAGCTGGGGGTGGGAGAAGAACAAGGGTTCCTCTGCCCTCGCTAATCAGATATTAACCTCACATAAGCGACACCGCCACAGTGGGGAGGTAGGGGTGGGGGAGAATAGCTTGGCAATAATAAGCACTCCAGCTGTGCAGGCAGAAAAATTCTCTGCAGAATTACACAGCAGGTGGCAAAGCACAGAGTCGAGGTGACACAGCCTTGACATCAAGGGCCCACCCTCTCCGCTAGCTGTAATGTCACCCCTTTGCCTTTTGTGTACTCAGAACCATGCCCAGCCCTGCCCACTGTAAGCAGATCTCACCCCCTCCCTTTCTTTGATCTATAATATAAACTCTGCCTCGGAACCATATGTTCCAACCTGCCCATGAATCCCAAATCCCAGATGATTCCAAAGCAGGCAAATCCCCTAAGCCTTCCGACAGCAGCACAGATCTCATTTTATTTTCCTCTCTCCTTCAATACTTTGAACCAACTGAGCCCAGACAGAGACGCACATCTGCAAATGAGAACATTCGCTCCGGCACCCTTTTCCCAACGGAGGGTGGGCAGCAGCTGGTCTCCTTTCAAAGCCCATCCTTAAGACACCATCCCTTTATTTATAACCACATGGATAGGCCGTTTCTAAAGCGGAACGCAACCACTGCAAAAAAACAACATTTCAAAATTTAACAATATTCACGAATTGCATCCAAGCCAGACACCAAGCTACAAATTGGGAAAAGCACTCATATCAAGGAAAGTCAATGCCAGCCAACACAAGAAGGTTTTCGCAACATTCCCCCCCCACACACACACAAAAAAAAAAGAGTAGGGAAGGGGTCAAGTGAGCTTAGATGGAATCCCAGAATCTCCGTGTCAAACCTGAGAAGACCCTGTGCTGAATATCTACTTCATATGGCATTGGCAAGAACATCTAGGAGCAAGCTGTCCTTCCAATGCTTTTTAAAACATTCCCACCCCATCTCTCCCCAAGAAGTCCCCAAGGCACCTACTTCAGCCCCCAAACATTCAGGGCTTTAAAATCAATAATCAGCAAATAAGCTTGCAATTACACCATTGGATTTTACAATTACCCATTACACCGACCAACATATTGCAGCTGGTACTTCCAGGACTCCTGCTTAACCTCGGGGTGGAGGAGGAGAAACCCAGAGCAGGGTCACAGGAGAGGTTCGCTGAGAACAGGCAGCCCGTCTTGTACATGTTAACTTCAATAACTGCCATGCTAATAATTGAATGGTTAAAGAGTGGGAGCACCAATGTAATATTATTATTAAAAAAGGTAAAGGTTTCCCCACAACCGAATGGTCTAGTTGTGACCGACTCTAGGGAGTGGTGCTCATCTCCGTTTCTAAGCCGCAGAGCTGGTGTTTATCCAAGGAAAGTTTCTGCGGTCATGTGGCCAGGATGACTATACACCATAGCGCACGGAACGCCGTTACCTTCCCACCAAAGTGCCTATTAATCTACTTGCATTTTTACATGCTTTTGAACTGCTAGGTTGGCAGGAGCTGGGACAAGTGACAGGAGTTCACTCCGTCGCGTGGTCTTGAACTGCCAACCTTCTGGTCAGCAAGCTCAGCAGCTCAGCAGTTTAACCCACAGCGCCACCATGTCCCTATCAATATTATTATTGATGATGATAATGATGATGATCAGTGAAAGCTTTTACATGACAAAACTCATGTTTTAGACTGGTCAAATTTCTGGAAAATGTGGAAATAGAACCATTTGGGGGAAATTACTGGCAACCAGGTGTTCCTTAATGAAAAAACACACTAAAGTTCCAATCTCCATTGCCAATTTCTATATCTCATGGTTTGGCTGCCATCTTGAGAAACAACCACAGTTTTTTCACAGATTGCTACAGAAGGTGCCAATTTCTGAAGATAGGGAGGCATGAGTGGCAACCAGTTCCTTAATGGAAAAAAAGCATGCTGAATTCATCTGCTTGGTTGCCAGATTTTCTACCTGGTCACAGCTCATGCCGGCAACACAAAAAACATTTCTGTTTTTTAAACTGCTTACTAAAGAGTTAACATTTACTTTTACAAAATGGGCAAGTCTGTTTGGCTTGCAGAAGTACCCATCAATTGCTTGCCGGCTGCTGATCTTCCCAGTGCTTTTGATTTTCCTGGTGAATTTATTCCATATTGAATTGTGAGACGGTCTGAACAATGATTGTTCAGACCTGAATATATGTTGTTGCAAGCAAAAACACAAACCAGTATTCTAAAAGCCATCAACACAAAAACTATTTTATTACAGACAACCTTTGCCTCTGCAAAAGTTTGACATTTGATTATTGTAGCAAAGACTTGTACTTCCATTCTTAAAGGTTAGTCAGAAACCTTTGGTGATCAGCTGCAAGACCTCCAGCACTCTATCAAGAGATGCTGATGTACCCTCTTGTCCACCCTGGAGGGATCACAAAATCTCTTCCAGTTACGTCATGCTCCAAGACAAAAGCACCCAAGAGAAGGGAGTTTTGAATGCAGAAATGTCCCATCCTTTAGCTGGAGATGCAGAGGAATCAGATATACAAGGGCTAAGAAAGGCCTTTCCCAGAGAGTCACTGCCTCTATTGGCAACGCTCAGCTAGCTTAACCAACAAACCAATTCAGCCCAAGAGTTATGAGCAACCAAAGCAAACTCTGCTATTCAAAGCCGAGGCTCATACTGGGCAAATGTCACTATACACCCAATTGGCAGGGTTCAGGGAGGGGCAAGAAACAGAAAAACACAGATAAACCTACTACAAGAATGATCTCTGTCAGGTAAGCTTCTTAAAATGCCTGGATGGTTTTCATTAGATTGAGAACAGCAGGCAGAAGCTTAAGAAGCATTGTTTTAATGCAGGAGTGAATCCTACAGGGGGAGCCAGAAGATGGGGCAACAGAAGTCCCATTGCAAGCAGCAAACTGGGGACATAGTTTAAGGGTGGCAAATTTAGGGCAAAACAGTCTGCCCCATCCCCTTCACTGTTCTGCTCTGCAGAAACAGGGGAGAGCAGGAAACAGGAAGCCCCCTCTCACAGTAGCCATCCCTGTAACCTCTCTTGAGGGTTCTTTGCTGAGCAGAAGAGCATCCCTTCTTGGATCAGGGCCAAAGGGGCACCCTAGCCGCTATTCTGCCTTCCAAGAGTGGCCAGCCAGATGCCCCAAGGAAGTTCATAAGCAGGGCTTTCCTCCTCCTTTTCCATCTCGATCCATGGAGCATCCCATTTTGCAGTTCTATTCTACGTACACAAGATAAAAAATTAAGAGCGCAATCCTAACCTGGAGTTAGGTCAGCAAACTTTGGCCTGCACAAGGGCCATCTTAAAGCACCTTTGGACCAGTCTCGGAGTCAGAGAGGATGGCGCATGTCTGTGTGCTGGCCTCTCTGACTCCGAGAGAGGTCCAAACATACTTGACAGTGTCCCTTGTGCTGGCCAAATCCTGTTTGCCTAACTGCACTGGCCTAATATAACTCCAGGCTAGGATTGTGCCCTAAATCTAACAAGGAATAATAATTATTAATATTAATAATAATAATTATGCCATTGTACAAATCGATGGAAAGGCCACATCTGGAGTATTGCATACAGTTCTGGTCGCCACATCTCAAAAAGGACATAGTGGAGCTGGAAAAGGTGCAAATGAAAACATTGAAAATCTCTGCTCTAGGCAAAGCAACAGAGATCATGCTTGGCTCCTCCAGCTCTTTGCAGGGTGACCCCAACTGGACCAGGATCATGAGTACTGTGTACAGTTCAGGTCACCACACTTTAAAAAAAGATATAGGGGAACTAGAGAAGGTGCAGAACAGAGGAACCAAAATGATTATGGGGCTGGGGCACCTCCCATATGAGGAAAGGCTACAGTGTTTGGTCCTCTTCAGCCTAGAAAAAAGGTGCCTGAGGGGGGACATGATTGAGACATACAAAATTATGCATGGAAGGGATAGTGTCGATAGAAGGAGGTTCTTTTTCCTCTCTCACAACACCAGGACCAGGGGACAGCCGCTAAAATTGAGTGTTGAGAGAGTTAAAACAGATAAAAGGAAATACTTTTTTACCCAGTGGGTAATTAATCTGTGGAACTCTTTGCCACAGGAGGTGGTGATGGCATCTGGCGTAGATGCCTTTAAAAGGGGACTGGACAGATTTCAGGAGGAAAAGTCCATCATGGGCTATAGACAATAATGGGTTGTGCAACCTCCTTGCATTAGTAGTAGGCTACTTCAGAGTGCCGGATACAAGGGAGTGCAAGGGACTGCAAGCATCTTGTTGTCTCGTGCGCTCCCTGGGGCACCTGGTGGGCCGCTGCGAGATACAGGAAGCTGGATTAGATGGGCTTTGGGCCTGATCCAGCAGGTCTCTTCTTATGTTCTTATGTAATTGGTGGACAGCCAATTTCACTTTCCAAATGTTCAAATACATTAGCACACAATCACACTACACTGGATCCCACAAACAAACAAAAAATTAGAAAATAATTCTCTCTTTAAAGCATTTTTGCATGCATGGAGAATTGGTCAGCACAGCTCCTGCTTATTTCAGTGAGGCTCATACAGAAGCATGTGCTCCAGTTTTCCTTCCTCTGTGCCTTGCCTGAGTCCCAGGAAATTTCTCTCCCATGTAAAAGCCTGTAGAAGAGCTCTTTCATTTGCAAAGTCAGCCTCCCTTAAAAGTGCTTCTGCAAGCCCAGGACATTTAGAGCCTTGTCTGAACAAGGAAATCTCCCTCAGCAGCTCTTCATTGACTTCTCAATGGAGAAAGCCAATAACTGCCCTTAGCAAGACTGGGAGAAATCTGAAGATCATCAAGCATCTCAGATGCACGAAAGCACTTCTGATCTGAAACATCAGATTTCTGAAAGATGTCTGATCCGAAAGATCAGAAAGCATCTCCTCCTTTGACACAATGGCACGTATTTCTGCATATGCACACTGGCACCACGGAAATGAGGAACTTGGTTTCGGTTACAGAAGCGCACATCCCGAGTGCCAGCAAGGTTTTGGTCATTGTGAGCACAGAGAAAGGAAATGCCTAAAACCTTAGACAGTGGTGGTGGCTGGGGGGGGGACCACTAGTCAGGCTTCAGTGCTCTACATAGCTGCTCCTCTATCACAATTAACGGGAAAAATTATACAGACATTTGCACAAAATTGATGCAAAATACAAACTGGCCGTGTCTGAGTCCAGCATTTGGTCACCTGTGCACAATCTTTGGCTGTGGAGGAGCCCAAGCGTAGGAGGAAGAGCCATAACGAGAACCGGCAGCCAGAGTAAGGATTTGCATGCCACTGCAAGAGCATCAGCAGGTGTGCTGGGAAGCTGCTCACCCACGGCTTCCACAAATGCACCCTCCCGAGAGGTGATTATTTATGACTTTCCCTATTGCTCCTCTCTCTGCCTCCATCAGCAAGTCATATGAGACTCTGCACCCCACTGCTGATTAGCTTGCTCCAGGCAGCGACTAAGCTCTCCCAACACTCCCCACAATGGTGTCTAGTGGTTAGAATGTTGGACCAGGTTCAACCCCGCACCCCCTCCACACACACACACTCAAGCATGAAATTCAATCCCAGGATGACCTTGGGCCAGTCACAGTCTCTCACTTTAAACCATGTCATTGGGCGGATTAACAGCCCAATCCTGAACGGCCCAGCTCCCATAGGAGCAGTGGTACCAAATTGGCATCCCATTGGCTAAGCTACCACTGCCTCCCACGGCAGCCACCAGAACCTTCTCGGGAGAAAGGGACATTTGTCCCCTTCCCCAGGGAAAGCCCCGCCACCTGTAATGGGTCTCCTTGGCTCACCGCTGGCTATTTTGCCGGCAGTGAATCAAGCAGCCTCATTTCGGGCTGCCCAAACCCAGGCTGGGGGATAAGATCCAGCAGCAGAAGCCACAGCCAGGTCCAGCTCCTCCCCTCCCTCCACCCAGTCCCACCCCCTCCCCCTGCCCCATGTGGGCTTACCAGCAGCTGGCGCTGTTGGAGTGCTAGCCATCCTGTCCTCCTGCAGTTGGGGCCTAGCGCTAACTGAGCCCCAGCCCAGCGTGGGTGGTGAGGTGTCACGGACATGCTTTACTGCACATTTGCAACACTTTTAGCCAGCAGTACCCATGTACAGCCAGTGAAAATGGGCTCAGGATCGATCCCTAAAACGTGTGGCGGTGATGCGGAGTCATGTTCACCATCCGGAGCTTCTTGTGGGAAGTGTGGAATAGATAATTTGAATAAATAATACGTGATGCAGAACCGTCACAGGACAACTGAGACAGAGATGGAAAGAAACTTCCTGAATGACAACTCAGGGCGCAATCCTAACCTGGAGTTAGGCTGGCAGGCCAGCTAAGTTTGGCTGGTACAAGGGACACTGTAAAGTATGTTTGGACCACTCTCAGAGTCAGACGTGTCAGCACACAGACGTGCACCATCCTTCCTGACTCCGAGAGTGGTCCAAACGCGCTTTACGGTGGCCTTTGTGCCGGCCAAACTCCAGGTTAGGATACGCGCCCTCAGTCCTCCACAAGCTACTGATGAAACCCTTATTACAGTGGAAGGTTGCCTGCACAGCACGGTTTAACTGGCTCATGTAAGGAAGTCAAATCACATATAAAAGGCACACACAAAATTCACTCACTATTCCCTGCCCACATCTTTTGCTGATTCTTTTAAGACTTAAACAGATTGATAGCTCACAGAAGCTTTTGCCACAGTCTGGCATAGTGGTCTCTAACCCATGAAATAGCATGCCCACAGGAAGACTGTTCAAGAAGGTTGAACAACAGCTTACCACAATGTCTAGCCATGCTATCCAAACCATGGCTTGCAAATGGCCATTAAACCAGACTCTGAAACCATGGTTCGAATGTGGCTTCCAAACAACAGTTCGGGAACTGTCATTACATCTGAACCAACGAACCAGGGTATGGTGTATTGGTTGGCTCTTGGAGGCCACTGCTTAGAGCAGCAGAATAAAAGCGGGGGGGGGGGAGGAAAGAGAAGGAAATGGCCCAGATTTGCCCATACAATATTGAAAACAGGTCACACACTGGAGCATCAGCTACAGTTAGCACAAGCCATGGTTCGGTGCTACAACTCAACCAGCCCTTAGCAAGTGTCACAAGGGTCATTATTTTTGCTGTGGCAGATGAGCATGGCTACCCACCTGCCCCAAACATCTCTTTGCTACCACAATCTGGGCTTAAAGCTAGATGGGAGCACAAGGCCAAATCAACCAACCAAAAAGATGGATTCATAGTCTCAATCCTGCTAGGCTACACTCATGCCTTTCCCACCTCTGTCACCAGAATAGCTTCACATATTCTTAAATTTTCCCTCTCATCTTTTTCCCTCCAGCAGCTAGAAATAGAAGCCTAGAAATTCTTGTTCCAGCCCTCCCCCCCCCCAAAGTCACATCACTCAACAACCCACCTGCAGGTTCCTAGTTAGGTAATGAGACAATACAAGCTGTCCTTCAAATTACTCCCTGTTGCAGAAAGGAGGAGGGGCTGATCAGGAAAGAGGGGGATCTGTTCTGCATTACTCACACTCCCCCCTCTCCCCCCTTACGGGATTTCTCTGCCTGTTAAGAGGCAGTTAGGATAAGCTTCCTGGCTCTGAAAGCCATTAGAGAGACCTGCAGCCTCCTCCCAACAGTCCCAGCTTTGCCAGCACTTAACTGCAACTGATTTGTCTGTCTTGCTCCAACAGTCAGTCCCTCACCTTGACCTTGAAAATACTTGGTGCAAGCTTCTGAGTTACACAGATGCCTTCTTGTGAAGCTGTTTGGAAGAAGAGGCAGAGGGGAGGATTGCACAGGCCTGGCCAAAATATGCCAACATATATATACCAAAATATACTTTTTGCACCCAAAGTGCAAGCGTAATGGTCAACAACACACGTGAGCACTGCCACACAGCGCCTCCACATTCAGTGGTGGTATGCCTCACGAGAAGTGCCAACATCTGGGATCATGCAGTAAAGGGCTAGAGGCATTCTCCTAGAGGCATTCTTTCTTGGGAAAGAAGGTGAAGGGCTATGTAGGCATCACCAAGGTGGAGGCAGGTGTTCTGGAGGCATCTGAAGCAAGGTGGGCCATGGAAATGCTAGTCCTAATGGATGGTTTTATGGCACTGAACCCAACAATACCATCCAGGCATGCCCCAGTATCCACTGGAGTTCCATTCCAGACCCTGCCGTTGATACCTGAAACCGTGGCTACTTGGGACACCTTTTTTTAAAAGGGGGAATATAATTGCTTTTGCTGCAACAAGGTAAAGAAAGCGATTTGTGTAATGTTCCCCTATCTTTTTAATAGGCGTTCCAGTATCAATAGTATCAGTGGATAACGGAATCCGTGGATACCGAATCAGAGGATACCGGGGCACACCTGTGGTCACAAAAAAAGGAACATAATATTAACACACCTTCTCAGTGGACGTTCCCTCAGGCTGTTTTTCCAGGGATTTTCAACTGGTGTGCCATGAAAGGTCCACAGGTGTGTCACAGGAACCTGGAGCACAGTGGCTGACATCACTGAAAAATTCTAGATTCTGCAGCTCTATTTTAGGGCAACTGCTGCAATAATGAATGGTCTCCCTCTCTTCCACACCACCGGTGGTGGAAGAGGGACAGACAATTGCCCTCAAAACAGAGCTGCAGAACCCAGAAACATCTCCTGGAAGCCAGAAGTGACATCCCTAGAGATAAAGACTATCGAAAAGACCACAGAGGTCCGTGTGCCATGGAGAGCAAAACATTGAAAATCTCTGCTCTAGGCAAAGCAACAGAGACCATGTAATGCTTGGCTCCTCCAGCTCTTTGCAGGGTGACCCCAACTGGACCAGGATCATGAGTACTGTGTACAGTTCTGGTCACCACACCTTAAAAAAGATATAGGGGAACTAGAGAAGGTGCAGAAGAGAGCAACCAAAATGATTACTGGGCTGGGGCACCTCCCATACGAAGAAAGACTGCAGCGTTTGGGGATCTTCAGCCTAGAAAAAAGGCGCCTGAGGGGGGACATGATTGAGATATATAAAATTATGCACGGGATGGATAGTGTCGATAGAGGGATGTTCTTTTCCCTCTCTCACAACACCAGGACCAGGGGACATCCACTAAAATTGAGTGTTGGGAGAAAATAATCAGAAAGGAATTTTTCATTGGGAAACGGGACAGGCAAATATTCAGTTTGAACAAGGTTCCATCCTGCTATAGCTACTTAAAAAAAATGCGACAGAAAATCCATTAAATGGATGGTCATCCTCTAATTTGGCCCTAATCATGGCCCACATCTAATGAGAGCAACACTGAGAATATTCTTTGCATGAGAAGATCCTTCGGATAACCGAAGCCATTATCTACCCCTTGTATGAAAATCAAGCTGATTTGGCTTCAGGTCTATTGCAGGTAATCAAAAGAAAGGCACACTCAGCCCAACAGCTACTATACAGTACAGGCAAAGTTGCAATTGTTATCTCCATAAGAACACTGAAAGAAAAAGCCATCAGGACACAAGATTAAAAGAGGAGGAAACCTGAAAGACTAGGACAGACGTCCCTGGCATACACAGACTGCAGAAATGAATGCATGATCAAAGGCTGGTTTCCTTTTTCAAAATTATGCCAACTCAAAAAAATAGGGAAAAGGTTAAATGCAGTGAGGGGAGTGTGAAAGATTTTCTGCTGGAATTTCTTCACAGATAAACTTTCCATTCTAAATTCCATTTCATAAAATTAATTGGCAACCCAGTGGATGGATGCACCAGTTCAACTGGGCAATTTCAAGCTTGCAATTAACATTTTTTCCAAGTGAGTCTCACCTAGGAAGCAAACATGCCAAGACACTAAATGGACCGCTATTCACATGTGCTAAAATTTGTGCTCATAGCTTCCTGGGCCTGTGTTTAATATGTAAAAAGCATTTAGAAGGGTATACGATGCAACAGTCGCATCACGAAATATATACAAGAAGTCCAACTACATTAATACAGAACACAAAGTTAAAATGGCCCATTTTTCCTCCATTTTGCTTAGGAAATACAAACCCCACATACATACTAAATCAGAGCTGAATCCATTTAGGGCAGTGGTTCTCAAACATTTAAGCACCAGGACCCACTTTTCAAAATGACATTCTAGTGGGACCCACCTAGCTTTACAAGACTAAGGGCGCAATCCTAACTAGTCCGCTACGGATAGCATTTCAATCGCAAACAATAAGGCCAGAAGGTTTCTCAACTGTTTTTGACAGTATGAGGTGTGCGTATTGGCAGGAAAGAAAATCCCCTACAGTCAGAGTACCAGAACTGGGTCATTTCCAAGATGGCAGCCTCAAAATGGGCAAAAAACACGCAAAAGTGCCCGTCCCAAGCCCAAAAAACGTCCAACCGCAGTTCTGGCAGCTGTTTTTCTCAGAGGGGGGTCCCTTGAGTGGCAGGAAAGAGAATCCTCCAAAGTCAGAGTACCATAACTGGGTCATTTCCAAGATGGCAGCCTCAAAATGGGCAAAAATGGGCCATAATCGCGCAAAAGTGGCACTGCCAAGCTCAGAAACTGGCCAACCGCAGTTCTGGCAGCTGGTTTTCTCAGAGGGGGGTCCCTTGAGTGGCAGGGAGAAAGTTCACCAAGTTTGGACAAGGAGGGGGGGCACTGCAGCCACAGAGGGCAGCCTCAAAAGGGGCTAAAATCAGGCAAAAAACATGCAAAAGTGCCCCTCCCTGGCTAAGAAAACTGCCCAGCACAGTTCTGGCAGCTGTTTTTCTCAGAGGGGGGTCCCTTGAGTGGCAGAGAAAAAGTTCACCAAGTTTGGACAAGGAGGGGGGGCACTGCAGCCACAGAGGAAAGCCTCAAAAGGGGCAAATTCGCATGGTGCAGCATGCAGAAGCATGCAAAAGCATCACTACACCCCCAGGCCCAGAAACCAGGTTTTGTTAACTGTTCCTCACACAGGCAGGTCTACTCAGAGTCATGAGAAAAAATGATCAGGTTTGGGGAATCAGCTGGGTTGAAAACCACATTGAGAAGCTTTCCCAGAAGCGACTGTCATCTCATCACAGCTGTTTTTGACAGAGGCTGTTTTCCATTTCCACTAGTTAATGTTTCACAGGTAGCAGCTGCTAGCAGACATCAGTAAAGCATTTGAAAGACCCTTTAACACTGAAACATTTGCATAAAGGCTAGAGCCATTTAGCTAATATAATGCCTGCTGTGAAACATTAACTGGTCTGCCTCCAGTGCTGAAAGTAGTTGATTGGAGTTCAGAGTTGTGAAAGAAAGACATTGGGAACCAAAAGCAGGCCAGTGACATATTTTCCTAGCAGAACAGGTGAGGGCCTGTCTTTATAAATAGTAAGGAGTTTAAAATTAAAGCTGCTGTTTCATTTTTTTGCCTGGAAATATGGAAAACAGCCTCTGTCAAAAACAGCTGTGATGAGATGACAGTCGCTTCTGGGAAAGCTTCTCAATGTGGTTTTCAACCCAGCTGATTCCCCAAACCTGATCATTTTTTCTCATGACTCTGAGTAGACCTGCCTGTGTGAGGAACAGTTAACAAAACCTGGTTTCTGGGCCTGGGGGTGTAGTGATGCTTTTGCATGCTTCTGCATGCTGCACCATGCGAATTTGCCCCTTTTGAGGCTTTCCTCTGTGGCTGCAGTGCCCCCCCTCCTTGTCCAAACTTGGTGAACTTTCTCCCTGCCACTCAAGGGACCCCCCTCTGAGAAAAACAGCTGCCAGAACTGTGCTGGGCAGTTTTCTTAGCCAGGGAGGGGCACTTTTGCATGTTTTTTGCCTGATTTTAGCCCCTTTTGAGGCTGCCCTCTGTGGCTGCAGTGCCCCCCCTCCTTGTCCAAACTTGGTGAACTTTTTCCCTGCCACTCAAGGGACCCCCCTCTGAGAAAACCAGCTGCCAGAACTGCGGTTGGCCAGTTTCTGAGCTTGGCAGTGCCA
>JAJKFI010000038.1:3288452-3301015 GCA_029204185.1 Lerista edwardsae
TCAAGGGACCCCCCTCTGAGAAAAACAGCTGCCAGAACTGCGGTTGGACGTTTTTTGGGCTTGGGACGGGCACTTTTGCGTGTTTTTTGCCCATTTTGAGGCTGCCATCTTGGAAATGACCCAGTTCTGGTACTCTGACTGTAGGGGATTTTCTTTCCTGCCAATACGCACACCTCATACTGTCAAAAACAGTTGAGAAACCTTCTGGCCTTATTGTTTGCGATTTAGGCCTCTTTTTGGCATTACCGCAGCGGACTAAACCAGCTTCCCAGCACTGGGGTAAGGACAAACATTCCCTTTCCTTGAAGAGGCCTCCGTGACTACTACTCCACTGCAGGATGCAGAACGTGCCCCTTTGGCACAGCTATGTCAGTGCTGGAAAGCTGGTAAGGGTTGCACCCTAAATAAAGTTTCACTTTACCAGCCATTCAAGCCTTTGATTTTATCCTTTTACTGTGATGGGGAACTGCCTTCTGGAGCATTTGTTGAGCTCCAGGCTCATCAGATCAGGACCATTCTGGTGGCCTTGCATTCCCAGTCACCTGGCCTTATTTAGGAGCTGAGCCATAACTTACTCACAAGTAAATGCACACATGTGACTCAGTTTTGCTTTCCATAGGGCTCAATATCTTTTGCTTGTCAGCTTGGAGGGGGGGGGGGCACATTTATTCCCACCATTTGGTGGGCACTTTGAGCGTGTGTGGGTGTGTGTGGGGGGAATTCACACAAACACACTGATCAGGAATAGTAACTGACGTTTTGCAGACCTCCATGCTGCAAATGCAAGACCTCAATGCAAAAATTTAATATTGTTGTTCGTTCTTGGCCGGCTTGCACGTTGCCCATCCTCCTGCTAAGTACTTCCTTGCTTTGAATTCATGTTGGCAGGATTCAAAGCAATTAGCGTCACAGATTTTTAATTACATTTGCAAATTAAGCTCTTTCATTTCAGACAGTGCACAGCTGGCTCTGGGTCATGCCTCTGCCTGGGAACCCCTCTCCATGCTGCTCCTTCCAGCACCCAAGGACCCCACTGAGAAGGAACGCCCACCTAAGCCTCCGTGGGAGAGACTTCTCTGTGCAGCCCTGAGCAATGAGAACAGAGAGGAGCGAGCAACAAAGCCCAGCCCAGCCAGCAGAATTTTGCAGATGCTTCGGCTTAATCCAATCCTGAAGGAAAATGAAGGGGGGCCACTGCAGTACAAGAGAATGGCTCAAATGGGCTTCGGCCGTCCACTGCAAGAATGGAGAGGAAAAAATGAACTACTAGACAGTCAATAACATCCTGACTCTGGACTGTCTCATTTCAACCTGTAGATGGCGATTCACAAGGTTGAAAGTAAGCAGGAAAAAAGGGTTCTCTGCACTTGGAAAACTAGCATGTCAAGGATAAGGCAAGGCTAGAATCCGCCTTCCTACACAGGCTAGAATCCGCCTGTCCTCCTTATGCAAGGATGTGCTTCCTCCCACTTCCTTTACGGAGCGGGCCAAATCACAACAGCCTCCGCCTACATTCCCAAATGCCAGAGATCAGAACCAGGCTTGTTGACATCATTCTCTTCCACAAAACAAGGCAGTAAAGACACAAGCAGATCCCTAAAATGTCACAAGCGCACAAAAATGCAAGCCAGTAGAAGTGGTCCAAAAGAACAGCAGCCTCAAGAGGAGATGACAGCAGGCACAAATCTCTGCATAGAGGACCTCCTCCTCTCGACAGAATGAATGGGGGGGGGGGGCTGGCCCAATATCCCACCCATCATGGTCAGCACATACATCACACAGAGGAGCTTATGTAGTATCACCAGCTCTGAGGATCTCAGGCAGCAAATGCTGGGAAAGTCCAAGTAAAGTGAGGAAGGCCTGTAGCTACTTGGCAGAGTCATCCCTGCTTTGCATACAGAAGGGTGCAGGTACCTTTCCCAGCATTTCCAGGTACAACTGGAAATCACTTTGTGAGCTTTTGTTGGAAAGTGGTCCATAAACATTCTTCATCATAATAATGGCAGTGACCGACTTGCATAAGGAGGCTCCAAATGTTCTTTCAGACCCACCATACCGCAACTAGGCAGACCATCCGGCTGCTACCAAGAGCTTGGTCTCCACCCACATTCATTCACCCACCCACTTCACTCCACAAAGACGATGCACAAGACTGTCATGGGTGGGATTTCACGGACCCATCAGGCCACCTGCTTCAGATGCACAAGCCTGGAAGGCCAGAGAGGGAGGATCCTGGATACAGCAGGCTCCCTCCCCCACCCCCGATCAGCCACTCACAAGCAGGCCATGGGAAGGAAGCTGAGCCCCAACGAGGGACAAGAGCTGAGAACTGCCCCCAGTCTCCTGGAACAGGCCAAGCCATGCTGCAAGGGAATGGCAGGAGTCCAGGAGTGCCAGTGCAAAGAAGAAAGCCCACGCCACATCTGTCCCCAGCACCTTTGAGAGGCACGGCACCACTGGGCAGTGCAAGCCTGGGTGCAAACCTCTGGCCTTCGCATCCGCCCTATTGCTTGCAAAAGATCCTGATTTAGACAGACACCACCCTTTGCCAAGAAGCTGCCCAGGGCAGGATCAAAGACCAGGAGCTGGCAAAAATGCCCTTTGACCTCACAGGCACTGATGCAATCCTCGCTCGACACACACTTTTGCCCCGAATGGCTGAGGAGCCACCAACTACAGCAATGGGCTTAGCCAGCTGTCCAAGCCAGCTGTCCGACATTAAGAGCCCTGGAAGTGCAAGGATTTGCTTGACAGGGCCCTGCTGAGCAAGCTGACTTCCAGCAGGGTCAACAAAGGATAAAATGCAATCAAACTAAGTATGCTGCAGGGTGTCGGCCAGAAAGCCCAGCTGCCCCTGCTGAGCCGAAACAGAAGACCGAGCGGCCAAGCGCAGGAGCTGCAAGCAGGCAAAGCACTTGCCAGTCCTGGGCTCTCTCGGTGGCCTTGGGCAAGCCACACTGTCATTCTCCTGCAAGCTCCACCCAGCAATACCAACACTGGCCTCCTTCCCAGGGGTGTTGTAAGTATCACAAATATTATGTACAAGTGGGCAGTGCAATGGATGTCTTGTTGGAAATTTGACTGGAGTGATCCCAGTTCGAATGTATACTCAGCAGTACTTCCTGGGATGGTTGGGGAGACTTCAGGCTCCATGACAGGGTGCAGGGGCACAAGCTCTATGGGTAGGGTTACTACATACAAACTGGGACAGAGTGCCTATACCTTTAACCATTGTCTAGAAGAGGGAATTTGGGCAGGTGCAGCTTTTGAAGCCCTTCCATGATGAGCTGCACCTGCCCAAATTCCCTCTTCTAGACAATGGTTAAAGGTATAGGCACTCTGTCCCAGTTTGTATCTGGTAGCCCTATCTATGGGTGACTATGGCAAATTAACACCACCAACCAGGGATGTGCAGTACAGGGGTGGCAGGTGAGTCAGGACAGCCCCACGAGAGAGCTTCAAAAAGTGCCACCATGGCTGTGAGCATGCAAGCATTCACAGCCCGTGTGGTCCAGAGCATGTGGGTTAGTGAGTCCTTGTGCACTCACAACCGCAGCAGCCTTTTTTGAAGCACTCCAGCGGGGTGCTGCTGCTTTGCACTGCACGTCCCTGCGCCAAGCAGCTGCCTGGACAAGGTCCTTGGAGCAAGTGACTGCTTGAAATGCGGGTTGCGCCTCAAGAGGGAAAAGGCTTTTCCTGCAGCATATCTAAAAAGGTGGGGTTTGAGGAGGGATTCATTGGAAGAGAGGGGCCAAGTCTGAAATCCGTAGGAAGGAAAATAGCCAACCAAAGAAACAAGTGGCAACATCTAAGGGGAAAAAGAATCCAAAGGAAAGGACGGCAAAAAGGTGGGGGATACAAACTCAGCTCCCTGCTTCCAGAGAGGTTTGCTTATAGCTCCCTGCTTCCAGGGGTCAGTGCGCTCTCGCTGTCTCGCTCTCCTCAGTTATCCAGAAAACACAAACTATTAGCAGCAACAGACATGTTGGCAAGATGGTGACAGGACGGTGATCCATCATCACTTTGCAAAATATAAGTCACTGCACTAGAGAACAGCAGAAGGACTTGGGAAATTATCATGTTTTTACAACTTGCCACACAGACAAGTGGACAGAATGAGATATAAGGCTGGCTAAACTAAACGAGTTCTTCATTTAAATGGCATTTCCACTGCAGGCTTCCAAAGAAGTTCAAACACACACATGCCACAAAACGGTTTTACCAGCCAGCCTGCCTCCGTGAAGGCAAGTCCAGCCTTGGAGAAGCTGCCTTCTACAGAGTCAGGCCTTTGGACCATTTAGTTCAGTATTGTCAGCACTGATCGGCAGCGGTGGGCCAGGGTTTCAGACAAGAAACTGTTTCAGTCCTACCTGGCGACTGAGCTACCCTCCCTCTGAGCAATAGCCTCTCTCCTCCTCCTCCAGCAGTGGGAAAAGGCTCATTTGGAAAAAATAGGCACATGCCCTGGGCAAGCACCTAACTAGAGAACTGTACTAGTATCACCCTTATGAGGCAGAAAATTAAAAAGCCCATTTTACAGATGCAGAACTGAGGCTAAGAAACAATGACTGTCACTGCTGGTGGGACTTGAAACATTTACGTCCATCAAATTCTCCTTTGACCCAACTCTGCTGGCTTTTACAGGGAGCTGCTGGTTATTCATCTGACTTAAATATCATCCTGTAACTATATCACCATCCAGAGGGCTTCCCCCTACCCCAAAGTTTTTTTAAAAAAACTCTTTTGGTGCTGGCACTGCAGTACCATCACAGGTGCACTATCGCCCCCTCCCCTGCAAAAACATACCTGGTCTCAAACTTGCCCAGAGAGTTTGGGGACCTCTGTCCTAATACACTGCAGAAAGGCCATAGGCACTGCAAGGGTTAAGCATGGGCATTAAAGAATTTGGCCACCAAGGCTCAACTTGGAAGTGGGGGGTTCCTGCACTACAATATCAAGACTTCTTTTTTTAAAAGCACTCCAAAACTCCAATCTCTCATTTTTTTAACCCAATACAATTAACCACCATCACAATTCCAAGTGGTGAGAGGGACAGGTCAGTCATAGAATGTTGTTGATCATAGAACGCTGTTGACCGATGGTCAGCTCCTATGAATGAAGCAGAAAGCCACTCTGGGCAAGGAAAAACCTTGCACAGAATACAGAGCAAAGGTTTGCAGATAGGCTTCCAGGAAGCCTTGGGGCTTCTGGAGAGCAACAAAAGGTTGACAATGACAGAGAAGCTCCCTCAACCACTACCCTTCCCCTGTAATGTGCAGTATTGATGGGGGTGTGTGGGGCACATCTAGGACATGTTCTACACACACACAGGCTTCATCAGTGTCCCACATACAGTATTTTGTATGCACCACAGAACAGTGTGGAGACCAAACATTCTCATTCTCAGAACAGCCAGCCAGATGCCTCCAGGAAGCATACCAGAAGGCCACAGCTCTCTCCTACCAGCAGCAGTAGGGAAGCAGACAGCAGTGGCACCTGCCTCCCACGAACTGACATGTAGAAATTTTGCAGCTAAAGCTCTTCCAGGCATCAAGGCAAGCCAACAGGGGGCTGCCCCTGCTAAATTTCTGTTTCAGGCCCCTCTTAAAGACGCAGAAGCCATACCAAAGAAAAGTGGTGGCAATCTTACTCGACAGATTTGCAAACAACCAGTCTCTGAATCTGACTGCCAATCAGGATGATAAAGCAGGATAGAAATTTGCAAATAAATAAATAATTTGGATGCAGTCGAATAAATGCAGTTCGAATAAATACAGAAGGCCTTCAAGGAGCAATGAACCTAAGCCACAAAACATTCATTCACAGCACCCAGCAGAACCCAGTTCGCTGTGCATTGATTGGAACAGCAAACTGTGTGTGCATCTCTCTCTCTCTCTCACTCACTCTCTCTCTCACACACACTCGCTCTTAATAAGCCTCAATTCAGACCTCTCTGGCTGTCACAGTCACTTCAAAGGTTGCAGACAGGCACCAGCTCTGTCTATGCTTTTTGTCAGACAGCCACAGGCTCTCTGCAGAACCAGGCATGCCAAAATACAAGACACACGGGGTGGGGGTGTTAGTTATTACTCTACAATCAAATCCATCAAATTACAAAGTTTGAGTGCCCTCCTCCTCACCGCCCTGATTTTCCCTTCAAACACACCACCAGTGAGCTGCACATAACATTGGAGTGTGCGGACTGCAAGAGCTAATCCAATGCAGCATTCCAAAACAATTAAGTAATACAGGGGGCGGAGGAGGGAAAAGCGGCAAAAATTGTGCCTGCACAGCAGGTCTGCAGAGATCCCTGGCCTAAGGGACAGTGACTGGCAAGAGGGGCACATGCAGCCATTACAGTAGGCTTTCAGTGGGGAGGGCAGACCTTTGATGCTACACATCCCTCCTGATCTCTATGCAATGCTCAGAACTGCCTGTGTGTGTGTTTGGGATCTGTTTTATTTGGATTCCAAACAGCAAATGTGGTTTTCTCCTTTGCACACTTTATGGAACAACTAGAGGCTCTCTGGAGAAGCCATCTCTTATTTGGAACTCAAATCTGGCAGGGGAGAGGAACCATCCACTTCTCACAGTGGGGTCCAGATTGTACCAGTTCAGGCTGCAGGCAAACACAACAGCATGTCCTCTGGACAAAGAGGAACTCTTTTCCAAGTCACACTGGCTTTCAGTGTGGAAGGACCTTGTTTGGGATGGAGGAGCATTGCATGCCAAGCCAAGAGAGTGTCTGATAAGATCTACAAATCAAATGGCACACTACAGCATACAATGTGTGTACAGGATCATGTTATTAAAAAAAAGCCACCTCCAAGCCTTGGATTTCTAGTACCAAAAGAAGGAGGGGAGATTGAACATAAGATTCCTGCTGAATCAGGCCAAAGACCCATCTAGTCCAGCTTCTTGCATCTCACAGTGACCCACCAGATGCCTCAGGGAGCACACCTGTTGCCATTGCATCCTGTTGCCACTTCCCTTCACCTGGCATTCTGAAGTAGCCCACTATTAACATAAGAAGGTTGCACAACCCAACATGGCCTATAGCCCACGATGGACTTTTCCTCCAGAAATCTGTCCAATCCCCTGTTAAAGGCACGTGGCCAGATGCCATCACCACTGCCTATGGCAAGGAGTTCCACAGATTAATTACCAGATTGTTTAGCCCTTTCCCTTCCAGCTGAGAACTGCCCCTTTTGCTGCTTCTCTCTTTAGGGTAAAATACTAGCACCTATTGCTCTATCACTTGGGGGAACCACAGAGATCAAGTCTCTAATTTGGGGAGCCTCTACCATAGCAGCCCAGCAACTCACCTATGGGACAGTACAAAGGAATTATCTCAGACAGTGATGCCAGTCAGAGCAAACAAAATTAGGCCATATGTGACCCAGTATATAAGGAAGCTTCACATTCAGCAAAATGATCAAGTAGAATCTTCCTGGCCTGGAAAGGGGCAGCAACACACGAACACATGTAAGGGTAAGTCTTACCTCACAAACCTTTTGGGATTCTTTGAAAAGGTCAACAGGCACATGGATGTGGGTGAACCTGTGGATATCATATACCTGGATTTTCAGAAGGCGTTTGACATAGTCCCCCACCAAAGGCTGCTGAAGAAACTTCACAGTCAGGGAATAAGAGGGCAGGTCCTCTTATGGATTCAGAATTGGTTGAGGGCCAGGAAACAGAGCGTGGGGGTCAATGGGCAATTTTCACAATGGAGAGAGGTGAAAAGTGGAGTGCCCCAGGGATCTGTCTTGGGGCTGGTGCTTTCCAACTTGTTCATAAATGACCTGGAGACAGGGATACGCAGCGAGGTGGCCAAGTTTGCGGATGACAAAAAACTTTTCCGGGTGGTGAAGACCAGAAGGGATTGTGAAGAGCTCCAGAAGGATCTCTCCAAGTTGGGGGAATGGGCAGCCAAATGGCAGATGCGTTTCAACATAGACAAGTGTAAAATGATGCACATTGGGGCAAAAAACCAAAACTTCACCTATAGGCTAATGGGTTCTGAGCTGTCTGTGACAGCTCAGGAGAGAGATCTTGGGGTGCTGATGGACAATTCAATGAAAGTATCGACCCAGTGTGCAGCAGCAATTAAGAAGGCCAATTCCATGCCTGGGGTAATTAAAAAAGGGGTTGAAAATAAAACAGCCAATATTACCATGCCATTGTACAAATTGATGGTAAGGCCGCACCTGGAATATTGTGTACAATTCTGGTCACCGCACCTCAAAAAGGACACAATGGGGCTGGAAAAGGTGCAGAAGAGAGCAACGAAAATGTTTACGGGGCTGGGGCACCTCCCTTATGAAGAAAAACTGCAGCGTTTGGGGCTCTTCAGCCTAGAAAAAAGACGCCTGAGGGGGGACATGATTGAGATATACAAAATTATGCACGGAAGGGATAGAGTCAATAAAGGGATGTTCTTTTCCCTCTCTCAAAACACCAGAATGAGGGGGCATCCACTAAAACTGAGGGTTGGGAGAGTTAAAACAGATAAAAAGAATCTTTTACCTAGCGGGTAGTTAATCTGTGGAACTCTTTGCCATAGGAGGTGGTGATGGCATCTGATCTAGATGTCTTTATAGGGGATTGGACGGATTTCTGGAAGAAAAGTTCATCGTGGGCTATAGGCAATGATGGATTGTGCAACCTCCTTACGTTAGTAGTAGACTACTTCAGAGTACTGGGTGCAAGGGAGTGGCAACAGGATCCAAGCATCTTGTTGTCTCATGCCTCCCTGGGGCACCTGGTGGGCCACTGTGAGATACAGGAAGCTGGACTAGATGGGACTTTGGCCTGATCCAGCAGGGCTCTTATGTTCTTAACCCATGACAATTTTAAAACTCCCTGCAGCCAGAGTACTAATACATCAGGGAGTAGCAAAGTTCTCTCTAGTAGTTGTAAATCTGCAGGGATCCTTAACATGGATCCTGCCAATTCTTGGGGCAGCAAAACTTCTTGAGTTTGCTCTGTCCAAAGTGCTCACGCAACCCAAATCTAAACATGCTTACTCAAAAGTAAGCCATAGTAACTTTGATGGGGCTTATGCCTAGCTGTAGCTGTGGATCAAACTAGATGTGCATGCAAGTGTGTGGAGATAAGGAGGAGAAAACTGTAGCTTAGAAAGTCAGAGTTGCTTTAGCCCAACATTCTCCTCCACTTTTCCTCTTGTTCTCTCTCCTTCCACCTCTTCCAGTTCAGTGAGTGAGGACAGGAGCAGTGGAGGCCTGGGAAGAAATAGGTGTGTGCCCCCACTCACTTGCTGCCTAAGGCAACGGGCACAGCTGGCCTCACGAAGGGGCCAGTCCTGCTCCTCAGTTCAAAGAAGAGCCTTTTCCAATTGTATCAACCTTGCTTTGGGGCGAGGAGCATTGCACATGCAAGCCAAGAGGGTGCCATCTGGGTCTGGCAGGCTCAGGACCTCTGGGGAAAAAAGACCTAAGGACCGAATGACACAACACATCAGGTTGCTCAGCATCTTGTTCCAAAGGAAAGGCCACCTGCAAGCCTGGGATTTCCCGAAAAACGGGGGGGGGTCGCTCAGCGGCGCGCTTTCCCTTCCGGCACCCTTATGTGGATCAAGAAAATGTGCGCCTCTCCCACAGCAGTCTTTCTAATGCCTCACCCGGCGGAGACTGCAGCGAAGAACCCTCTCGCACCTTAGGGTGCAGGCTGAGAGCACAGCCGCCTGCAGGCGATGGGGGAGAGGGGCGGTCTGCTGGCGCCGGTTTCCCGTAGGCACTTTGGAGCATGCAAACATTGCTCCAACGTTTGGTTCCCGGGGGGGGGGGCCCTCCTGGAACGTAGGGGATGTCTCAGGACGGGCGATCTTCCGCCCTTACCAGCGCTGCGCCCCTGGAAATCTGCTGGGCTGCACGCAGAGCCCCTCCGGAAGCGGCAAACGAAGACCCAGCGGCCGGCCAGTCCCTGTTGATCGGGGCGGGGGATCGCGTTCTCGCCCTCCCTTACCGTACATGGCTCATCTGCGCCGCGAAACTCCTCGGCCGCCCCCGAGCTGCCCGGCTCTGCTGCTGCTGCGGGGACGGCGGCGGCGGCGGCGGCGGCGTCTTTCTTTCATTCAGTCGGCGCGGCGCAGTCTGGAGTGGGCGGAGCCAGTGGGGGATGAATGAAGCGGGGCGGGGCGAGGGCTTCAGGCCCGTGCAGGCAGCCCGATGGCGGCGCGGGGGGAGGGTCAAGAGATCACCATCGGGGTGACCGAGGCAAAGGAGATCGCTGCCCCAAGGGGCTTCCAAAGAGTTGGAACCCCGCCTGGCGACAAAAAGGCCCTCAGAGAGACACGAAATGAGGATCAAGCATCCAGTCCGGGTCGAGGTGGACGCTAGAACGAGAAAGGGGGAAGCCAGGCAGGAAAGACGCGTTGTGGTTTGCTAAGACATTTTTGTGTGTGGGAGGGACACCAGCTCCGGGCCCCAGCCCCCTCCGAAGCCAGGTCGGCTGGGCTGTTGTTCAGCGCCGCCTCCAAGCCTGGGGTCCACACAGGAAAGTCCGCAGCACCGAGCGGCGCTTGCGGCAGGGGAGCCTGCAGCAGCACTGGTGACGCGAGCAGGCGAGGACCAGGCTGCCTAACGAGCTTCCCGCAGCGTCCGCTGGTGGAGAACGGGATCCCCGCTGCCCGTTTCCGCTGCAAAGACGTAATTGGCCAGGTGGTGAGAACGCGGGGGCGCTGATACTGCGGGCAAATTGCAAGTTTGAAAGCAAAAAAGAAAAATCTCAGTTTACATCCCTGCTCAGCCACGAAGCTTAGGGGTGACCTAGAGCCAGCCATGAACACAGTCCTGAACTCCTCAGAGGGAAGACGGAATGGAGCTGTGCTAAAGAATTAAACGGCAGCAGCTTCATGGGGTTATTTTGATCACTGCAGTAGTGTGGGAAGAAAGGGTTGACTAGGGCTATCCAAGAAGCTATTTAACTGGTCCCACGTGATCATTAGGCTCTCCCCACTGTGTGGAATAAAAATCTGTGATTTGGGGCAGAAAAGCTAAAAGCATGAAACCTGTAATTGGGAGCAAATAGCTAATACAGAAAATAGCTTTGCTTAGTAGAATTATTCACTAACAAGCAGCTTCAAAGGCTTGGCATTAAAAATATTAAAGGAGTAGTACAGGTGCTTCTACTAACGAGGCAAAACACACAAGCAAAAGTAGATAAGTGAAGTAGCAGAATAGATAAGACCAGTGTCTCTACTAACAAGGTAGGCTAATTAGAAGTGAAACGTTTACAAAGGGTTGTAACAAATTGTGCATGCTTAATAGGGTCTATACATATTGTCAGAAAAAATGGTTTGTTATTATTAATGTAAAAAGTGTACTAAAGGATTTTTTTTGCTTAGAATCATTATTGACAGCTTTACTAATAAAATGCAACTATAATATAGATAGATAGTAACTGAAAACATTTAACAATCGAAGCTTGTAAAGAACTCAAAAACCAATGCTGATAACCAAATGCTTGGCAAGAGTAAGTGAAACTTACTCATAACAAGGCAACATTTTGTAGCGAGCAAGGCATAGCCTTGAAAAGAGCAAACTGAGCATGTGTAAATAGCTTTCATGACTATTACCACACACCTTCAACTCATTGAGCCTTCATTTACATGAACATACATTATGTGTAAAGATATGTAAGGGAGGAAGAGGCAACATATTAAGAAGATATGAAGGGAAAGTCTGAAATGTTCTGTTTAGAAGCTGTGGATTGGTTAAAGCTTCAACCAATAAGTGCAAAGTTGGAAGACACCCCCCCTAAAAGGTACAAATTGTTAATCTTTATGATTAAAAGTGTGGCTTGTTATTTTTTTCTTGTCACCAGCTTTTGCAAACACTTAATAAATCTTTGCCTTTAATCACCGCAAATTGGAATTTAAAGTCTATTTTTGACACCACGATATCCTTTCAGCAGCACCTGCCAAGGCTCTGGGAGGGAGAGATGGAAAGAGATCTCAGAAGGCAATGAATTCTGTGGAGGAAGGAGAGGACCAAGAAGGATGAGAGCAGGAGATGCTGCTGAGGCCCTGGGAGAGCCCAAGTGTCATGCAAGCCACCCTTTCAGCAGCACTGCTTCTGCTGTCACGTTGCAGAGCACCTCTCAGCTGCTGACCTGTGAAATGATGACTCAGCAGAAGTGGCGCTGCTGAAAGGGTGATAACTGGGCCCTCCCAGCATGATAATTGGGCTCCCCTATATCTTGAACATTTGATCAAGATTTGCACATTTTCTCTTCTGTCATTAGCAATGATTTAGTTCCTACTTGAGAACAAAGTGCTTTTTCCTGGCCACCATCTCCTCAATTATGTCACTTCCAGCCCTCAGCAGGCACCATAAATGCTAATCAGACAGCTGTATGAAACTAGTTTGTCATGTAGTTCTGACCAGACCAGAACCCTGATCCAAATTGCCTTCTGTGGCTGCTCTACTGTAGTGGTATTCAGGAATTGATGATGATTTACTAATAACACTAGACAATGAAATAAACTTGGTTTCTCTCTCTCTCTCTCTCTCTCTCTCTCTCTCTCTCTCTCTCTCTCT
>JAJKFI010000038.1:3301025-3319575 GCA_029204185.1 Lerista edwardsae
TCTCTCTCTCTCTCTCTCTCTCTCTCTCTCTCTCTCTCTCTCTCTCTGTAGAGTTTCCAGATGCCTCCTCTTTTGAGAGATATTTAATAGGAGAGGAGACTGACTGAGGCAGTGCTGGTGGGTGTGAGCATACTGAGGATTTGGAGTAACACAGAGCGTTTCACCAGGCAAGTTCTGTGCAACCTGGAAGTCTTCAAGAATGCAAGAAGAGCATAGCTGAATCAGACCAATGCTCCAGCCTTGTGCCCAAAGCATTGCCTACGAGATGCCTTCAGGAAGCTCCAAAGCACAGCTTAAAAGTGACAGCCTCCCAGGAGTAGCGAAACAAGGGTGAAGCGGGGAGGCAGTCCTCTCCAGGTGTCAAATGTCTCTGGGGTGTGCCACTGAATGGCTGGTGGACCTTGCCTCCCCTGGGGATCTTGAGGCAGAAACTAGGTCTGCCTGTGACTTTGAGTATCCCGTCCCAGATGTCAGCTACACTAGATATGCCACTGCCTCCCAGTAACTGCTATTCTGGAATGGAGCACCTCTGAACAGGACAGTCCATTTTAGCTGCGATATCTGGCATAGTGTTTGTTGTAGTGGCACTTGCCTGGTATCTCCTGTGGGTGTATGGGCACAATCCTAACCTGGAGTTAGGCCGGCACAGTTAGGAACACCATAAAGTATGTTTGGACCACAGGTCTGTGCGCCGTCCTCCCTGACTCCAAGAGTGGTCCTAACACACTTTATGGTGGCCCTTGTTCCAGCCAAACTTTGCTGGCCTAACTCCAGGCCAATCTTAAGCAATTTTCCAGCACTGACATAGTGGTGCCAATGGAGCATGTGCTGCATCCTGCAATTGGGGGGCAGTCATGGCGGCCTCCTCAAGGTAAGGGAATGTTTACTCCCTAACATCAGAGCTGCATTGCCCTTACCATGGTGCTGGAAAGTAGGTCAGGATTTGTATTGGAAAAGTCAGGAGATACCCCCAGGAGTTAGGGAATGGTATTAGCAGTGGCCGCTTGTCCATATCAGCCAGGGGTTACAGGGTTAACCCCCAAGGTCTTTGCCTACAGCAGGAACACATCTGCAGGAACACATCTGCAGGCTGATGAGGGCTCTGGCTAGGAAGGGTGATAGCACAGGTGCAAAAGGGTGTGGCTGATGAGCTAGAGCCTGCCCAGCAACAGACACCGATTGGCCTGCCTCAGTATAAAGTTGGAGGCAGGAACTGCAGTAAGTTAGCACCAGGTAGGTGCCGCACCAGATAGGTGTTGGAAGGAAGGAAAGTGGCTGTGGACTGACTGCAGGGCTGCTGGATGGACAGATCCTTAAAGGACTGGATAAAGGAAGGGTGATTAGCACCAGGTACGTGTAGGTGGGATGGACTGGGACTGGCTGATGGATGGTTAAAGGACTAGATAAAGGAAGGTAAGAAGACTGTGGGGAGTTGTTGTTGGGCTGTTGTGCCCCTGGAGTCACCGAGTGGAGAAGGCAAGTGTGGCTTAGGCAAGCTGACTGCCTATTGTTTTGTGATGGGGTTTTGTGGTGCTAAATTAGGGTATTTTGAGCTAAGCTGGTGATGAGGGCTGTCTGGAGGAGGCTGGCCAGCCAGTGATTCCAAGCAAAGCTGCTGGAAGAGAGGAGGCCCAGTGGGTGACTGAACCCCCTCCCTCTTGCCTATCTCTGAGGCCGCTCTGGAGGGGAAACTAGTTAGCCTAGTGTGGGCATTGGGGCCCTTGGGGAGGCCCAGCAAGGAATTTGGCAGAACAGGATTGTGCCCTGTGTGTGTGTGGGGGGGGAGGCAATACTAACCTGGAGTTAGGTCAGCAGGGTTAGGCCAGCAAAGTTTATTGGCACAAGGGACAATATAAAGCGCATTTGGACCACTCTCGGAGTCAGGAAGGATGGTGCACATCTGAGTGCTGGGCTCCCTGACTCTGAGGGTGGTCCAAACATACTTTAAGGCATCCCTTGTGCCAGCCAAACTTTGATGGCCTGTGCTGGCCTAACTCCAGGTTAGGATTGTGCCCTGTCTGGGGGGGGGGGCGCATGCACATTTTAGGACCTTTGGGACAAGGAACCACCATTCTATTTTTTTTGTTGTTGAAAATGATCTATAAATATTCTAATAATTATAATACATAAGACCAGTGACCAAAGGCCACCCACTACCAGCCCAGCCATGAGGTGAAGCAGGTTGCATCAGCAGTGGATTGCAAAGGGTCCAAGGGGGCACTCTAGGTGTGCTTCTAGGGAGTCTGCTATCTCTGCCTCCTCACTCCTGCCCACCACTGACGCAAGCTGCAATGATCCACTTCCCACTCACTTGAGCCAGAAGTAGGTCATCCCCGCCTCCTTTGTTTGCACCGTCCCTTTAAATAAAATTGAAAGTCTCAAAGTTCTGGGATTGATGAAACCATGCGAGAAGCACAGTAAGGAGCTCTTTTTTAGAGCGCCGTGGCAGGAACAGTGGGGTTTGCATGGGGCGGGGTTCCTGAGGCCATCTAAGCCCATGGCCATTGCCACATCCCATGCTAGAGAGTTCCATAAGCATGAGTTATGAGAAGCTGTCCACAGGAAGGACATTTGGGGTATGTCTGAATTCTGGTGTTGTGAGAGAAGGAGGAAAATTTCATACCCTGAATGATTTTCTACAGTTCGCTCGCATCCCTCCTCAGTCATTTTTTTGCCTGAACAAAAAAGCCACAGAGAGAAGGTGCTTTCATGCAATCAGTTTGGCCAATCGTTTTCTAGTTCTGTTTTTAAAGATTTCTATCCCACCAATCCCTTTTGTAAGGCAATGGCCAAGGAGGCGAACAACAATGTAAACATTGTTTACACTACAATATTCTTTTTATGACAGGCCTGAGGCCAACCAGAACCCAGCAGTGGGTGCACAGTTGTGTTCTGTAAGCCAAAACTGTAGTGTACACAGTGAGGGCTGGTGCATCCATGGGGAGGACTGAGATGAGTGCTTTAGGCAGCACATTGGTAGGGACCCGTCCACCCACTTGTCTCCAGTCTTCCTCCTTGGATCCAAAGAGGAAGCACAGAGGAGAGAATGGGTTAGCATTAGTCCACTCTTCTATTCTGTCCCTCTTTTCCCAATGCAGGCAGCAATGGGGAGCAGAGTGGGCACCCACTGAGTAAAGGAGAGCAACCCTTGGAGGACCATGTCATGTGCCAGAAGGCAGTGGCATAGCTAAGGCATCTGCTTCCTGGGGCAAAGAAGATATTGTATCCCTCCCCTCCACAGCAAAATCAAATTTAATTTATTAAGTAAATAAAGGTTTTCTGGTTAATTGGCCATTGCTTTGGATAGAATACAGATATTCCAACACGGCTTGTTTCATTGCACTCAGCATTAAATTGCCTTTCCAATGATGTATAACGTGTTGGTATTATTCATACATACCACGGTTTTCACAATTTTGGCCACTACTGTCAAGCTCCCCCCTTGTTTTCCCCCTCTAAAGCTTGTTACCTGGTGCAATTGCTACCCCGTGCACCCATTTAGCTTTGCTACTGCCAGGAGTCTTTGGGCTGTCCTCCTACACAGTACTGAAATGTGCCTGCACCATAGATTTGTAAAAGGGCACGATGATACTGGCAGCTTGGATTTCCAGTCATTTCTGGGTCAAGAGATGTACCTTCTAGACAGGCTGAACTCTGTCTCCTATCAGAAACCAGCCCTTCTCTCTGTCTACATGAGTCCCTCAAATACCCAGTGGGCAGAGCTCTCAGTTCTAGCTCCAAGCAATGAAGGCTGTTTATGCCCTGGAGCATCACCACAGGTGGCACTTCTCCTTCAGATGGTTCAGCTGATGAAGAACAGGTCCAGCATCCCAGCCAACTGCTTCTGGGAGGTCCATATGAAGGCTACAGCTGTTCCCATTGCCTGTGTACCTCTGTTTAGCTATATGACTATTAGAGATGGATAGCCTTTACTCATTGAACTAATCCTCTTTTAAAGCCATCTAATGTAGTCTCACAACTTCTTGTGGCAGTGCCTGAGATCATGGAGAGCAGTTGGCTAGAGATGGACCAGCAGAATAACACAATCCCGCTGCATGCATTCACAGAGGAAGTACTATCATAAGGCTCTGTGTGAGACCAGATTCTGACTGCCATTAGAAGGTGGCAAATAGGGAGACAGCTGGGTCTGACCCGAGGGGCACAATCCACCAAGTGAAGGGGAGGATGGGGTTGACGTCAAGCAGTTCCCTTGTTTTCTCAGCAGGGCTTGCACTGTAGATTTGCCAGCTGTATCTGGACCCATATGAATTAGTGAGAGGAGGAGATGCAACTTGAGTTTTCCAACTCTGAAACACCTTGGGCTGGCCCTGATCACAAGGCTCGTTTGTGACCCAGTGCTCTGTCTCCAACACTGCTCAGCCAGATATGGAAAGCTCGCAAAAGGGTATGATGGTGATAATCATCCCCTGGTTATTTGTCCCTCGTCTCATAGGTGTCCTATGATCTTAGCTAACAACTTCCAGAGGTGTCGTCATGTCAGTCCATTTTGCCAAACCAGCAAATAATGTTGTAGCTCCTAAAGGTAGCATGGCTTTCATAGACCGCCATCTTTGCTCAGCAAATTGCCTTTGACACGAGTTATCCTTGAAGTTATCCTTGAATCCTTGACAGAGTTATCTGTTTGCTCCTGTTAGTTAGGGTAGCTTAACCTAGCTTAACCCTAACTTGCTATGTGACAAAAGAATTCTTGGTTGCCTATTGAGATTGTCTGTGCATATTCCAGATTGCCCAAGGTATTATCTGGGTAAGCCGTGTATTGAAGAGGATCAGACCCATAGCATATATCTTGAGGCAGATGCTGCCTGGCTGCACTTGCATTCTGCTGAGTGCAAGACAGAGGAAGGATGTCATGTCCATGGCAAAAGGGAGATGCTGCAGGTATGAGGCACACCACACTTGCCTTAATCCAAGGCTGGAACTCAGCCCTAGAACCTCTGTTCCATGTCAGGCAGTGCCTGGATTTTCTCCTAGACTTGCAGGCTTCTCCGGGCATGGCAGCCTTGCCCTCCACCCCGCTGAGTCACCAAGCTGTTGTCTACACACACTGTATATAAGGTCGAGAACAAGCTCTCTGGTTTAAGGGTTCCAGCAAAACTGAGCTCTGGCACCCCTCCTTTGGCACCCCAGGATGTTAGAAATTTATTTATTTTATTTGATTTTTATCCTGCCTTTTTGCTCCATGGGCACCCAAGGCGGCTTACAACATTAAAAATCACTTTAAAAACCACAACGATTAAAACAACGTTAAAAACCATATTTAAACAGTTAAAAATTTAAAACAAGCAAGCCCCATGCATCCTTTGAAATATAAGATGAACAATATAAAATGCCAGCCAGCCTGTCAACAATTGAAGGCTTGTTTAAAAAGTTTATGCCAATAAAGGATTATAATAATAATAATAATATAAAAGTCCTCAACCCCTGCCAAAATATTGCCAAAGAGGGAGCAGTTCTTAATTCTAAGGGGAGGGTATTCCAAAGTCCTGCCAAAGTCCAAAGAAATGCCACACTTTCTGCAGCATCTCAGCGAACGAGCCTCCAGGCAGAACACATGCAAGGGCATGCCCAGGTTCACGCAAGGAACCTGTGGCAGAAGCAGAGACGTCCCCCAGCCAGCCACTCCCACCACCCTTTTGCATGCTGCTCCCCCCACGCCTGGCCATGCTCAGAATTACCATTGCAAATGTGCCGATCCACAGCCGCTGCACAGTCCCCCAGGCCTCTGTGGCACGCCATGATGCTCCGGCGGCCCACAGGCGGAACAGCTGTGCCTTCAGTCTCCGAGAAGAGGGAGGCTTCCTGCTTTGCAAAGTGCCCTGGATAAATGTGTGGTCCTCTCCCTCCCCCTCCCCTGCTCCTCCCCAAGCTGCTTCGCTGTGCAGAAACTCTGCAAACTGGGGCAGCTCCTCTCTGTGCTTCCTGGGCTACATTGTGCTGCCCCAGCTTCTTCCTTCCCACCCCCTCCTGCCTCTCAGTTTTCACCTTTCCTTCAAGAGCTGCTGTTTACTTCCTCTTCTGACTTTCTCAGCTCAGGATTCAGTAACCGGCTAATTCTGCCTCATCAGGAATCCATCTCCCAACAACCTGCCCTTCACTTCCTTTTGATCTCTCTTCCCCGGAGTCTCTCCTCCCGGCACTGCTTTCTGTGAGGAGAGGCATCCGTTTCCAACCACAAGCTGCTTCAAATAAGGGGCTGCTGAAGCCTCATGGGTGGGGTGGTGGTGGAGGGCCCCCATGCACAGTGCTTGGTTAAAAATGAAGTGGGACTATACAGGCATGCCCCAGTATCTACTGGGGTTCCATTCTGGACCCCACCATGGATACCTAAATCCGTGGATACTGGAGATGCCTTTTTAAAGATAGGGGAACATCAGTGGTTTGGCTGCAACAAGGTAAAAAAAAAGAGATTTGTTTAATGTTGTGGCGCAGCGGGTTAAACCACTGCTGCTGGGCTTTCCGACCGGAAGGTTGGAAGTTCAAGACTGCGTGATGGAGTGAGCTCCCGTTGCTTGTCCCAGCTCCTGCCAACCTAGCTGTTCGAAAGCACCTAAATGCAAGTAGAGAAATAGGGATCACTTCAGTGGGAAGGGAATGGCGTTCCGTGCGCTACGGCGTAGAGTCATGCTGGCCACATGACCATGAAAGCTTGTCCTCGGACAAAACGCCGGCTCTACAGGCTTTGAAACGGAGATGAGCACCGCTCCCTACAGTCGGTCACAACTAGACCATTCGGTTGTGGGGAAACCTTTATCTTTATCTTTTATCTTTTTAATACATATCCCATGTATCATGGTATCCATGGATAATGATACCCAGGATCATGGTATCCGTGGATAACTGAAACTATGGATACCAAATCTGTAGTTACCAGGACATGTCTGTGCTTTGGAGAGCGATGGATATTTGAGCATCTCATAGGAGAACTGAACGTTCATAAGAAAGCAACTGGCAAGGGGAGGGGGTGCAAGGAAAAAAATGCTTGTTTTCACTTTTAATGTTGCTTTGTTCTGTTTCATTTTCCACTCATTTGATTTTTTTTTTTAAATGTGATTGCGGTTTTCATTCTTGGCATTATAAATGCTGAAAGTAATCGGCAGCAAACGTAGTTTTTGAAAATGGATCTCCCATTTGTTCCACAGCCCTTCTGTTCCAGAACTAATGGAAACATGTACCAAAGGGACTCCATATACATTGTTCCAAAAACAAATGCACACAATGATCTTGTGGCTTGAGGGCCTGATGTGGCCCCTGGAGGCTCCCCCTTGACACACACATACCCAGCACAGCCACTCACCCCCACCCCACCCCCCGCAGTGCTCCAGCCCAGTGTGAACAGCAAAGGTGTGTTTGGTAGAGATTTTTCCTGATATGACTCAGGGGGTCACTCCTGTTCCCCTCTCTCTCAGCCCACACGCCTTCATTTTTGGAAGGGAAAGGCAGAGGACCCACTTTTATATCAATAACATTGACACTCGATTGCACTGCACCAAGTGCTCCTGGGCTGGGCACGCCTGCAAAGTGCTCCATCCTCCCTCACCTCTGCGCAGCAGTGAAGGACCTTTCCCAGCTTTCAACTTGGCCACGTGATGGAAGAGAGTCTGCCAAGAGCAGGTGTGGGATTTCAAGGGCAGCCTCCTTGCTAAATTTAATTTCAATTTAATTTAACCCCAGGCTGTTGGTCTTCCAGATTGAGACACCAGAGGAGTTCTTACAAATGTAAACAAGGCCATCAGGTCAAGTAATTAAAAGGGGGCAGAAAGATAACCAGAAGGGCACTCTTCCCAGCAGCTGCCAGGCCAGGGGTCTCTTCCAGCCAAACACCCTCCCACATTCCCCAGGGGCTATTTTTGGTCTTTGTGCTGAATGTGAGAGGCAGCAGGAAAAGGCTGCTAGCTGGCCTCCAGCCCTAGATGCTGGGAAGGAGAACTGGAGCCAGGGAGGTGTGGTGTCCCTTCTGGGACAGCCAGCTTGCATTTCCTCCAGAAATCTGTCCAATCCCCTTTTAAAGGCACCTAGGCCAGGCGCCATCACCACCTCTTGTGGAACTCCTTGCCACAGGAGGTGGTAATGGCATCTGGCCTTGATGCCTTTAAAAGGGGACTGGACAGATTTCTGGAGGACAAGTCCATTGCAGGCTACAGGCCATGATGGGTGGTGCAACCTCCTTACATTAGCAGTAGGTTACCTCGGAATAACAGGGGAGTGGCAATGGGATGCAGGCGTCTTGTTGTCTGGTGTGCTCCCTGAGGCATCCAATGGGCCACTGTGAGATACAGGAAACTGGACTAAATGGGCCTTTGGCCTGATCCAGCAGGATTCTTCTTATGTCCTTATGTCCTTGTCAGCTCTTCACAAAAGCCTCCCACTTCACTGGCTGTGGTTCTCCAATGCAGATGGGCTCAGAGTGCCAAGAAGATCATCCTCAGGAGAATCTGCCTGTCACAACCTGGCACCTGTTAAATCCTTGGGCGGCTGTCGCAGTGCTTGGCTGGGCTTCTCTAAGACAGGGAGGGGAAGAGAGAGGATGCAAAGGCCTGTGGCAGGGGGAAATGAGGAAGGGCCTGTACAGGCAGGCTCTGCCAGCCAAATCTTTCAGGGCACTGAAGGTCTTTTTGTCCTGACCACATCAGTGCACAGTGGGGAAGAGGCCTGTCTTGATGCCGACATGCTGGGAGACTGAGCAAGGTCTGGAGGGGATTCAGCAGGGATATCTAGCCTTGAGTGACAGTCTGCAAAGGGGCCAGGCCAGGCTCTGCAGGACCTGGGAGAACTCCCAGAAAAAGCAGACGTTGCTTTGAGAATGGCCAGAACCCAGCTGAGCTCCTCAGTGGCCAAGCCGGCATACCTACGCAGCATTCAGGAGAGACATCAAGGGCCAGCAAGCCACATAGGTTGGTGTCACTGGCAGCCCAGTCCTATTCAGGTTGTACACGGGTGGAATGCACATTCTGCCAGCGTAGACTGCCTTATTGTGGTCGTAAAGTCGTGCACTGAAAGCAGGGTGAAAGCAGTGATGTCATGCAGGGGGAACGTGGGGGAACTCAGTTCCACTAGTTAAAATTAGTGCTGACTCCACCCACTTCACTCTCCCTCCTCCCCCCTCCCAATTCCTCTGCAAAGAGCTTTTCTTCTTGGTTGGCCGGCACTCAGAGGGTTAAAGGGAGCAACTCCGGATTCCTAGGGGGGCGAAGGCAGTGATGTCATTCAGGGGGAACGGATCAGAATGGGCGTTCCGGATCCTAACGGGCTCCGTGGCTGGTTCCGGGTTCCCGACAAGTGCCAATCAAAAGTGAGTTCCTGTTCCTAAATCATTTGAATGACACCACTGGGTGAAAGCTAGAGTGGCCTCTCACATGCAAATCGTTTGCCGATAAAATCAGGCCAGCAGGGAAGGTGGGACAGGATAGGGGAAGGGTGGTTAGACTCTAAGAAGGGGGCAGGTTCCACGGCAGTGGCTGCTGCAGAATCCTAGCCCCTTTTGTGTACTTGATCCTGTGGCACATGTCCATGCAGACTTGTGCCAGCAGTTTTGCTATTGCAGATCTGAATAGATAGACCCCTCTGTGCCATGGAGGCTCACTGGGAGATCTCCTCTGCCTCCTACCCCAGGATGCAGCAATAACCATTTTGGCCTTGCTGCATTGGCAGGGGGAAGCGGGCGGGAAAGGATTTGATTGCAGGCCATCAGTGGCATCCTCTTTTCTTTGCAGGGTTCACTTCCACTGCAAAGAAAAGAGGATGCCACTGATGGCCTGCGGTCAAATCCTATCCTCCCATCCGCTTCCCCCTGCCAACGCAGCAAGGCCAAAATGGTTACTGCTGCATCCAGCAAGGGTCTGAAGAACCCCCAGATTCAGGGGTCAGGCATCTGGTAGACCAACAGAAGCACTGCTCTTGTGGTCTGGCCCCTTTCTCATGATGAACTATCCCCAGTCCACCTGCAGCTTCTTGGGAAATTCATGGAGGACTGAATTTCCTCCATGCCGTATCAATGGCCATGCTGGCTACGTGCTACCTCCAGATCTGCCTCTGAATCCCAGTCACAGGGAGGGGAGCAATGGGAGTGATAGAAGCCAGTGGCATAGCGAAAAGCGTGCAGGGGGTAGCAATTGCACCGGGCAACAAGCTTCAGGGGCTCAACATGCTGAGCTTGATGCTAGTGGCCAAATTTGTGAAAGCCTTGGTAACAATGTTTGGAAAAGAAAGCTTTTCTGATACAGTATTCTCCTTTTCCCTCCACTCACTTGAGGGAAGAGCCTGAAACCGGGACTTTGTTATCAGCTGCCAGCAAGCAGGAGAACCTGCTGCTCACATTTCTGCATAGCTCCATTATGACAGTACTTTTATGAGCATTTTAATTGGACGTCACTGTGGGAGCCAGTCTCAGCTGAGAAGTGAGACATTTAGGTAGTTAATTAATTAGTTGCTGAATGAGTGCCCTTCCACTGGGTGCCTGCTGAGTGACCTTTCATCTCAGGCTGCCAGAATGACCCTGGTTCAGCACATTAGATAGGATGTGGGAAGCATCCAACACCTGTCGGCAGGATTTGGAATCCCCCAGTAGGTGATGGGGATGAGTTTTCTCTGCCGGTGAGACCCTGGAGAAAAGCCACTCAGAATGCAATCCTAACCTGGAGTTAGGCCGGCACAGTTAGGCCAGCAAAGTTTGCCTGGCATTACGACCACCATAAAGCGTGTTTGGACCACTCTCGGAGTCAGAGAGGCCAGCACTCAGATGTGCACCATCCTCCCTGACTCCGAGAGTGTCCAAACGCACTTTCCGGTGTCCCTTGTGCTGTCCATACTTTGCTGGCCTAAGTGTGCTGGCCAAACACCAGGTTAGGATTGCACCCTCACTGTGGACAGTGCTGGGCTAGCTGGACAGTCTGATCCGTTTCACAGCATCTGTGGCAGAAACCCTGAGCCAGACACCTGCATCTGTTTAATTTCCTCCTTTCTGCTAAGGTCCTTATAGCTGTGCAAGTAAAAAAAAGGGGGGGACAGAAAGCTGTATGTTTCAACAGTGAAAGCGGAACGTATTCAAGAAAGGAGCCTGGAATATTCTTCACAGCCTGCCCTGCATGACTACAGTCCTGAACAAATCCTGGAGGTGAGGTGGGAGACCACGTGATGCCATAGTCCTAATGGTACAGAGGAGCAGAAGCAATGGGTCACGGAGAGGAATCATGCCTAGTGATGAGAGGTAACGTCCCTGTTCCAATTCCTGGAAGCCCTACCCAGCTTGGTTTTCTGGAGGTTGCCACAGGAGGTTGCCACAGGAGGTGGTGATGGCATCTGGTCTTGATGCCTTTAAGAGGGGATTGGACAGATTTCTGGAGGAAAGATCCATCGTGGGCTATAGGCAATGATGGATTGTGCAACCTCCTTACAAAGGTGGTGGGCTACTGGTACCGGGTGCAAGGGAGTGGCAAGAGGATGCAAGCGTCTTGTTGTCTCCTGCCTCCCTGGGGCACTTGGTGGGCCACTGTGAGATACAGGAAGCTGGACTAGATGGGCCTTTGGCCTGATCCAGCAGGGCTCTTCTTATGTTCTTATGAGGTGGAGATTGCTTGGGGATGGAGAAGGCCCACAAGACAGCGGGAGCACAGGTTCTTTCCTGCAGAAGGTCTGAGGTTAAGGATCCTAGGGGGAAAGGGTAGGGAAAGCCTGAGACCCCAGAGAGCTTCAGCCAGTTGGGGACGATGTGGTGAACCGGAAGTGACCCTTGACCATTGGTCTTCTGCTCCATCCTCTTTTTCTTTTTGCAGTCCACAGAGCAGGGAGGAGCACTGGGGGCAAGTGGGTGGGTGGAGGCTGGTGCCCCCATACAGTTTGCCACCCGAGCTGAGCACCTTAGTTGGCCTCATGGATGGGTCAGGAGGACCTAGGCTCAAACCCACGTCCCTGGCCTCATCAGCACCACTCTAGCGAGGATACTGCTGCAGGAGAAATGCCGTCTAACTGCAAATCTGGGCCATGCCTCTGCCTTCCAGGGTACGCATCCTGGCAATTAAAACAGAAGAAAGCACAAACGAAAGAAAAGAAAGAAAAATAATTGCACAATGATGATTCCATCTCCCAGCCCCAAATCCTCCTTTTTTTCTTTTTCTTAATAAGCAGATTGCCATCTGGCTGTGCTCATGGCCTCATTCACATTCACAACTGTCTGCCAGTGGTATGTATGTGATCTTAATAGGCCAGCTCGACTCGGGATTGGAACGCAAATGGCCCCGAGGAAAACACTGCTTCAAAAACAAGGAGCTGCAGAAGGGAGCAGGGAAATGCAGGAGGAGCCTTTGCCTGTCCCTGCTGCCTAGGGAGAGAGGAAGCCGATGCTTCCTCCCGCCCACTCATCCCCCACAGGGCAGAGAAGCAGTGACAGTGCCTGAGTGGCACCAGCGTTAAAATGAGAGAGAAACCAAATGCCTAACCATCTCCAAGCCGAAGGACAGTGATTCCCCCGGGGACACGTCCTAGGAAGCAGTGACTATTCTTGGGGAACAGGGACCACTGGGACTAGTGGTACGTGAGGGGGCAGTGGATGCATACAAATGTGGGTACTGCAGGCGGGGTAGGGTGTGGACAACTAGCCCAATCCTACAGGGCTGGCTCTAGGAACACAGAGGCCCAATGCAGGGCATTTGCATGGCCCCTTATCCTCCCTGAGGGTCCCCCACTCACCAGAAGAGCACTTGTGCTGCCACCCACACAGCCTGGCGCCTGGTCATGACATTACAACCAACTGCTCCCAGGTCTATTTTGGGCTGTTTGGAGGCAGGGGCAGGCGGGAGGGCCCAAGGCAACACTGCTGTGCTTGCCCCACTGACTTACAGCCCATAGAGATCCCGGCTGCAGCAGCGGGTGATATGCTCGCTGCGCTTGTGTGGGGCCCCCAAAGTGTGGGGCCCAATGTGATGACATTGGTCACATTGGCTTAAGGCCAGCCCTGCAATCTTATTCACTCCCCCTCTCCTGCCAATGCAATCATCGCAAAAACATCTACTGCTGGGTCCTGGGGTGGTTGGTTGGTTGGGGGGCACTCACGGATATCTTCTCTTGGTAAGGGAACATTTGTTCCTCCATTGTGTGGTACCTCCACAGTGTGTGTGTGTGGGTCTACTTGTACGTGCACCAGCAAAATTACCCGGGATCAGGCAAGTTAGGCTCAATCCTGGGAAGGGAATTAGGATACAGCAGCTGCCACTGCTGTTGAACTGAACTCCTTCGTGGTCCCAATCCATCCTCTCCCTGCCCCTGTTGCCACTTTGTTCCACCCTCCCCGACCCACGTTCCGCTCTCCCCCACCATCTCACCCGCTTCGGTAGTTCTACTGGGATCTGCCAACGCACATTTGAAAGCTATGGCCTTCCTGCCAGCACTCCTGCAGTGCGCTGCTCTGCGCACTGCCAGAGCACCTTTTATGACTGCTTTACGGCAGTCAGCGCTAGCAGAACACTCACTTCGGTAGTGGGACAAGCCAAGAGGATTGAGTTTCCTGGAATACAAGCTAAACGATGCCCACAGGAGCAGAGATCTTGATCACAGTCAGGGTGGGAAACAGGCTGAAGGAGAGGTGGGCCCACGGATCCCATAACCGCGGTTTCAACTACCCATGGATCAGGGCAGGGGGCTTACCTTCGTTTGTTCTTTCTTTGGGTCTCTAAAAAACCTTCTTGCTTTTAGAGGTCACTAAATGGGGACTTGACAACCAGGCAGGCAGACGGCATTATAGAGGGAGAGACTGCCAAAGCATTAACAGGAAGCAGCTTCCTTTTGACGTTCTGGCAGTCTCTCCCTCTATTGTGCCATCTGCCTGCCTGGTTGGACCTCTTTGGGTTTTAGTCAATGCATGTATAGTGGGACCTCAGTATTCACTAATTTGGTATCCAGTGATTTAACTAACCACTGATGCTGGGGTCCATCTTTAAATACCTCATAACAAAGAAAAAATGGTCCACAACCCCATTTCCTACATTCCTACAATCCATTAAATTCCATTATTCACTCCATCTAGTGGCTGAATGTGGTATAGCATTTACACCAATGTATTCTAGGGCAGGGGTCTCCAAACTATGGCCAGGGGGCCATATCTGGCCCGCCACAAGATTTTATCTGGCCTGAAGCAACTTTTTTTTTTGTCAGATGATTTGACATATTTACTCAGAATATAATCATTTCTCAGGTTAAGCATGGCCTTGTTTCTTTGTAAGTGTCACATTTTTCTTTTGTTCACACCGATTACAAAAAAAATCCAAGAAAACTTATTCATTCATTTAAATTTCATTCACTCATTTCTAAAACTGATTTTTTGGCCCCCCTGCAAAATGTGTAAAATATATGTGGCCCTTGGGCAAGAGGCACTTTTTCAAGTGGTGTCCTCTTATATTTAGCAGGGGGAGAGCAATTGTCCCTCTTCACCCCAGCACAGTGTCTTTCTCGTGGCTGTTGCTGGTTCTCCATTCTTTTAGATTGTGAGCCCTTTTGGGACAGGGAGCCATTTAACTTCAATGTTATTATTTGCCTGTAAACCACTTTGAGAACTTTGTGTTGAAAAGCGGTATATAAATACTAGTGATTGATTATACTCAAAAGCTCAGAAACCCCTGTTCTAGGGTGACAATGGAGAAGCAAGAAACCTGAAAGTGAGTCTTTAAAGCTATTTTTCCATTGATTTTGGGATCCACTGATTTTGGGATTGACTGGGGGTTCCAGAATGGAACCCCAGTAGATAATGAGGCACGACTGTCTATGTTGGTGTGACAGCAAAAGGGGAATGCCTTTTTTAAGATAACAACTACTACCTACAGCCTTGATAAGTATGGTAGTTCTATTAAAAATGTTAAATGTGTAAAAATATGCTTCCAATTAATCAGGGGTGCATTTTTAGTCAATCACAATATTGATCTTAATTGCTATATCTAACTGATTAGTTGTTGAAAAGCTACAGCCCTGGTAAACATGCATAGGCGCGAAATATTCTGCGCACAGTCCTCCTGCCCTCACAGCAAGGCCAAATCTGCCTACACAAGATCTTCTCTGCTTCCTCCACAGTGAATATGCCTCAAACAGATGGCAGTTCTACTGACGCTGCAGCTCAGAAAAGGAAAGCTTCATGGCAGTTCTGAGATATACAAATGCCTTCCAGGATAAACTTTAAAGTCACAAATAACTCCGGCAATTTATCTCGGGGTAAATGTTAAAAAATGCCATCTTGCGTGCAAAAACCAGTCGCTCTCCTGCCAGCAGGCTGGTGCAGACAACCATAATTAAGAGATCAGTTTTGAGACATAAGCATGCAGCGAAAATGGCAGTGGAGACCATAACACCCCCTGAGCCATGCACAACCCAAAGACCCAAAGGCCTGCCATGAAAGGAGTTGCTTTGGGGAAAAGAAACACACTTTCAACACAGGGTGAAAAAAAGTTGCTGCTGGTAACAAATGAAAACAATACCCGAATGCTGACTATCAAGTGGCAGATCTGGAGGAAGAAGAGGAAAGAAACCACCAATCTTGCTACTCCCCTCCTGGCAAAAATGAAGGAAAGGAGGAAATATGGCTTAGAATCCTAGATATCAAAGTGAGAGAGCAATCGTAACCTGGAGTTAGGCCAGAAAAGTTTGGCTGGCACAAGGGCCACTGTAAAGTATGTTTGGACCACTCTCGGAGTCAGGGAGGATGGCGCAGATCTGTGTGCTGGCCTCTCTGACTCCAAGAGTGGTCCAAATATGCTTTACTGTGGCCCTTGTACTGGCAAAACTTTGCTGACCTAACTATCCCAGCCAGAGGCAGATCTAAGGGAGGGCAAAGCTCTAAGTTTTGCAAGAAGCCTTACCTTGCAGTGGAAATCACTCCTCTCCTGCACTGTTCTAGCCAATCTTCACAGGGAAAAGCAACATCTTGGCGTTGCTTACTGGCTACAGCATCAAGGGAGAGGAGGGATTTACATGACAGGGTAAGGCTTCTTGCAACACTTAGAGCTTTGCCCTCCCTTAGATCTGCCTCTGATCCCAGCCCAACTCCAGGCTAGGATTGCACTCTGAAGATATTTTGGCACCTAAACGCAGCAATGCATCAACCTGAAAAACAAGCACATGAGTTGACGTGTCAGCTTCTGTGGGTTTCAGCCAGGAATAGCAGCTAAAGGCAAATGCAAACCCAGTCCTGGCGTTTCTGTTTTCCAAAGACAATGTTACAGAATACAGTGGTAGACTACAGACTACAGCAGGGCCGACCTAGCCATGAGGCTCCAGAGTTGCTTCTCACAGAGGGGCTGGTAAGGAGAATGCTGGGAGTGGAGGTTGTCCACTCTCAGCATCCTTCCCAGTGACTCACTTGACAAAACGCAATAGCAGAGCTGCAGCGTGATGGTGAAGACAGTGGTGGTGAGCACAGGGGTGCATGCACACACCGGCACGTGCATGCCCAACAGGGAATACTGGCAGGGGTTAAGGATGGACAGTGGCATGCAGGAATAATGGATCGTATTGGCCCGCCCCTGGAAACATCTTTCATTGGTGTTCTATACAGCAAAGAAATAGATTGGGAGAGTAGATTTTGAGAGACTGTGTAGCTTTAAACACATGACACATGAGCTTTAAACACATGACACTGACACTGTCATGTCAGTGTCATGACCACATGACACTGTCATGTCATGTCAGTGTCATGTCATGTCAGTGTCATGTCAGTGTCATGACCACATGACACTGGCACGTGCATGCACAACAGGGAATACTTTTCTTTTTCTGTCATCCAAATTGGCCAATTATGGATGGCAGTTTTTTTGCCTACCACAGACTGGCGAGGGAGGGATGGGTGTTCAGTAGGTTACATGATTTACGTTGTGCTTAATAAAGTTAAACCCCAGCCTCAGTCTGGTGTCTTCCTTGGGGGTGGTGCAAGGGTAATAATAATCTACTTTAAAATGCCAGATGCAGGGGACACAGCAGGACACAAGTATTTGGTTGTCTTGCGTACTCCCTGAGGCATCTGGTGGGCCACTGTGAGATACAGGAAGCTGGACTAGATGGGCCTTTGGCCTGATCCAGCGAGGCTTTTTCTTATGTTCTTATGACTGGGAAGTGATGGGTCCAGGTTTCCTCATCATGTCAGTTCTCCGAGGTGCACAGGTGGGTTTTTGAAGCCGCACTGGTTGCATTCCCACCATTCATGTGTCTGCTGCAGCAGCAGAAAGCACTGGCGACATAGTGCAACACTCATCACGCACAGCACTGATCTGAATCTCCTGGGCCAAGGAAAGCTGGCTCTTGTTCCATACTCTCACACTTCCCATCATGCTGGAGTTGCTTGCCCTGACCTGAACTGTCCAGGTCGAGGCCTTCTCCTTCTCAGGGTCTCCAGGCACAAGAACAAAGTGTCAGGGTGATGAGTCAGGATATTCTGTGCATGGCCCGAGAATGCTGTCTGCAGGGTAGAATGCTGCCTACTCTGCCTGGTAGGCTCCATCCAGAGGTACTTTCTGGTACCCCACCAGGCTTCACTAGGCTCCACCCAGCGGCGTCATGCAGCTGGAATACTGGGCGGGAGGAACGGGTGAGCGGCAGCCCTCCCGTTGTGTTCCGGTCCGTTTAGCCGTCTTCCCCGGAAGACGGCGAAACGGAGCGGAACGCAACAGGAGGGCTGCCGCTCACCCGTTCCTCCCGCCCAGCGTTCCAGCTGCATGACGCCGCTGGCTCCACCCATATTCCATAGTTCACCAGCCTTCACCTCCTGATCTACCTAATTTTTTAGGACCCACTTCCGGCACATCCCGGCCAGAGACTGAAAACTTTGGGTTTGGTGCCCCTTCCTTACCCTATAGCCCAGGGGTGGCCAAACCTGCTGAATGCAAGCCCACATATGATAAACCTCAGACGTTTGAGAGCTGCAAGAAAGATCTCTGAGAGCGACCATCTTTAAGAAGCATCTAAGTTCTTAAATCTATTTACTCACCATGAACATTTAACGTTTTAAGGGCACAATCCTAACCAACCTTCCAGCACCGGGGTAAGGGCCATGTAGCTCCAAGGTGAGGGAACAAACATTCCCTTACCTTGAGGAGGCCTCTGTGGCTACTACTCCACTGCAGAATTCTGAACACGCCCCATTGACACAGCTATGTCAATGCTGGAAAGTTGGTTAGGATTGCGCCTTAATCCAGTGGACTCTCAGCTTTGACCTGGTAAGTAATGATAAAGCTTGAAAATATCTTATTTACCTTCTATACTAATTGTAGTGCAAAAAGGAGCTCAGCCAACATATTTCTGTGAGCCGCACATTATCTGTCGAATAGCTGCATGTGCGTGCAGGCGCACTAGCACACACATACGCACTCACTCACTCTCACCCTTCTGTCTGTTGTCCACGCTACATATGGTTGCAGGCTCCTCCTCCATTTGGGCCACCCCACAGCCCGGTTTCCTTCACACCCAGATGCCTTCTGTGGATTCTGTCCTTGGCCCACCCCCCTCCGGACACACAACTGTTGCAGTTTCACATCTCACAGTCCAGAACTGGTTGAAACTGGCA